>OU795036.1:5000-605000 GCA_917208275.1 Patella pellucida | reverse complement strand
TCATGGATAATTGGAGTGAGGACCGAGTCATGGATAATTTGAGTGAGACCGAGTCATGGATAATTTGAGTGAGACCGAGTCATGGATAATTTGAGTGAGACCGAGTCATGGATAATTGGAGTGAGGACCGAGTCATGGATAATTTGAGTGAGACCGAGTCATGGATAATTTGAGTGAGACCGAGTCATGGATAATTTGAGTGAGGACCGAGTCATGGATAATTTGAGTGAGACCGAGTCATGGATAATTTGAGTGAGACCGAGTCATGGATAATTTGATTTTCTCCAAAATATGCAAATGAGACTAAAGGTTACAGGATATTAATTCGATAATTCAGTAGGCCGTAGTGTCGGACAAAATTACCCTCATAGCACACTGCATGGCACACGCCCTTCTCCATTAGCCCAGTTCAGAGCAGAACACTAGGACGTTAAACCCAATTTCATTTTATTTCTACATTGAGCCGGTGCCTGATAACAACAAAAGCCTATCTGATCTGTCATTACCGTTTATCATTAGGGTTGTTTTTTTCACATATACAACTGGTGGTAGTTTTTTTCTTTGATGTGAATAGCAGTTATATCTCATAACAACCTGTCATGACGTCATGATAGGTTGAAATATTCTTCATATCAACCGCCGATGACGTCACGACAGGTTGATATTTCATATCAACCGCTAATGACGTCATGTCAGGTCGATGTATTCGACTCATATCAACCGCTGATGATCAAAATAATACAACAAACACAGAAATAAATTTTTATTATTTTGACAATTAAAAATTATTATGGAACAGTTTGAAACATTCAAGACAGAAATAGACGACGTACTTATCAGCATATTTAAATCGGTTATCCATATCTTTCAGAATCTTCTTTCTGTCCACACACTCCTAGACTTGAAAGTATTTATCGCCCAAGATTTCCATTATAAACTATTTTGGGGTACAGTCCATGGACTTAAGTAAAACAGTCGGCCAAATCCTTCTGTCTATAAAACATGAAAAGCCCTCAATCGTAGTTCACTGTCAGAATTATCAGGAAAGAATGTCTTTTGATCCAAATTTTCTTTAGGCTTTGGGTAGATCCTCATCGATAGTTGCATTCACACCAATTCCATCGTCATTATGTTGGCTAAAAGGGATTGATTATTCGTCTGACTTCGTATTACTTTCCATTTTGTTTTTGTATGAAATTCAATTCTTCAAAATGGCGCTGTGTTTACAAAAACACCATCTCGTAATTGCACGTGACTAACTCGGTAATCTTCGTTATTTGACGGAAACTACCGAGCCGTTATCCAATCATTGTTGAATATTTATGGAAAAGTCCATTTAAATTTAAGAGTGGGCGTTGTATATGTCAGATATTAACCAATCATACCTCAGTTGCTATATTTATATCACCCTTGGGCTGCGCCCGCGGGTTATATAATATAGCAACCTCGGGTAGGTTAATATCCTATACATATTGTTTATGTGCGATTGAACCTCAGGCAATAGTCAGGTCATCCACCTTTCTACTTAATAACAAATATTTAAAACATTATCTCTTGACCACGCAGAGCTTTAGCATGGGGGGGGGGGGGTCCTCAGATTGTTGGAAGGATCAATGTGCTTGGTAAAGTAAATAGTTCACTAAGCCAATAAGTAACGTATCAATATAGAGCAATTTAACAAGTAAGAACAATCCAAACCATGAGACAAAACTCGAAGTCCTTAAAAAACGTTATAGGCAAAATAGTGTAATAAGGCAAAATAATGTAATCAGCATATGGACTGTTCACCGTTTACAAAATACATTAAACCCCATCTCTCTCTCTTTCTCTGTAGTTATCACGCGTGCTTTGCTCTGTCACCATGTTCGAGCTATTAAACCCCATCTCTCTCTCTCTACCTCTCTCTCTTTCTCTGTAGTTATCACGCGTGCTTTGCTCTGTCACCATGTTCTAGCTATTAAACTAATACGTTGAAAGCGAGTAAAATACCCATATAATCGTTGAACCATTATCAATTGTAAATCATCGTTATCCTGTATCATTATATAATCGTTGAACCATTATCATCGTTATCCTGTATCATTATATAATCGTTGAACCATTATCATCGTTATCCTGTATTATTATATAATCGTTGAACCATTATCATCGTTATCCTGTATCATTAGATTAGATTAGATTAGAATAAGTTCGTTACTAGAAATATCCCTTCTAATCCATCGCCCATTAACTCGTTTAAAAGTACCTTATTGATATTCACGTAGTGTAATAACAAGCCAAGTAAATATATCATCTCTCTCTCTCTCTCTCTCTCTCTCTCTCTCTTGTTATTGATATTCACGTAATGTAATAACAAGGCAAGTAAATAAATCCTCGGTTAAAATAGAACACAGAACGGGGAGAGGGTAATAACCAGAAAATATGAATTATGATGACAAAGAGAGATAAATACTGATATTATTGTTTAAAACAGATTTAACTTCCAATACAATGAACTATGATAAATGCATGTATATTGTCTTTATAATGATAAATCCATGTATATTGTCCGTTCTATTGATATCTGATCTATAATCTATTGTTGTTCAGATGAGGTTAATCGCGATATGTACATGTCATTATATTCATGGGTGGTTTAATCTGTGTTAGATATATCATAAGGTCTAATATTGGTTCATGATATATCATAAGGTCTAATATTGGTTCATGATATATCATAAGGTCTAATATTGGTTCATGATATATCATAAGGTCTGGTATTGGTTCATGATATATCATAAGGTCTAATATTGGTTCATGATATATCATAAGGTCTGATATTGGTTCATGATATATCATAAGGTCTAATATTGGTTCATGATATATCATAAGGTCTAATATTGGTTCATGATATATCATAAGGTCTGGTATTGGTTCATGATATATCATAAGGTCTAATATTGGTTCATGATATATCATAAGGTCTGATATTGGTCCATGATATATCACATGGTCTGATATTGGTTCATGATATATCATAAGGTCTGATATTGGTTCAAGGATTTAGTTTAACTGCATGCCAAGGAGTAGGGTCGCTTGTCGCCCCCTACCATGTTTCCTCCGACTACTAAAGACCTTTACACTCACGCGTTGACGTTAAACCCCGTGTTCTCTTTCTCTGTGATATGACGTCATATCCCGTTATACGTCGTACCAGAATATCGTAACATTTTACTATCATATAATAACACCGTACTTGAATATAATAACATCGTACTAGAATATCGCAACATTGTACTAGCATATAATAACATCGTGCCAGAATATCGCAACATCGTACTAGAATAACGTAACAATGTACTAGCATATAATAACATCGTACTAGAATATCGTAACATTGTACTAGAACATATAAACATCTTTAAAGAATATAATAACATTCACAAGGGTATAGAAGTAACTTCTTTAAAACGACCCGATCTCTGCTATGTGACGAAGCTAATGTGTGTGCGTGTTGGCGGACATCTTAATTGACCGTTGACAGTTGAATAGTAGGCGGACACGGCCAAGGTTTTCATGACGTATGCCCACATTTCTATGACGTATGCTAACCTTGATCAGGTCGATTGATATATAATACGTCACCTGTCAATGTGTGGATACAACGTCAAGGTCACGTGTTAAAGAGGAATTAATGGTAAAGTTAGTGTCTATTAGGACTTTCTATAGGTCTGAAATGTTAAATAAACTATTAATAAGACATCAATGAATTGATCCAGACCATAATCAACTCTCGATGTCAACGTTAGACTGTTATATTTACTGGATTATGATCTGATTTGCTGCTTAGCTTGCATTCATGATTTAATCATGAAATGGATAATACAGACTATGTCTTTTAACTTACCGACTTTAATAAAGATGATCAATGCTAGACCTAAAATTCATCCGCTAAATTATCGGTTTAGAGAGGATCAAGGTGAGTGAATTTTTCAGCAAATTTCCTTTACATGTATCTTTAAGTTAGATATGAAAGGAAATGAATTATACTTTTTTTGTGGGTTATTGAGATAATCCGTCTTGGAATTCCATATCAGATATCACGACCAGCCCCACTCGTCGCTTTAATCAACATTGATATGAAATAAACTTGATTTAGACGAGTTGAAATCTACATTATTTCCTCCAGGGATTCCATGAAACTTTGTAACATAATAACATTCGTTTAAAGAAGAAAATAAATCCTTCATAACATGATATGAGATTTGAAATATTTTCACGAATGACAAAACACAGGCCATTGGGGAAGACATCATTTTAAAACACTAGTTTAATATAATATGAGTCGGCGGGAAGACATCAGTTTGAAAAAAAACTAGTTTAATATAATATGAGTCTACGGGAAGACATCAGTCTGAAAAAGGCAGTAGTTTAATATAATATGAGTCGACGGGAAGACATAAGTTTGAAAAAGGCAATAGTTTAATATAATATGAGTCGGCGGGAAGACATCAGTTTGAAAAAAAACTAGTTTAATATAATATGAGTCGACGGGAAGACATCAGTCTGAAAAAGGCAGTAGTTTAATATAATATAAATCGGTGGGAATTAGACATCAGTCTAAAAAAGGAAATAGTTTAATATAATATGAATCGACGTAATTCTGACTTACTGACACATTAAATACTTTACCATTATTACATGAACAAACTTAATAAATAATTAAATAAAATTCCGCTAAATAACAAGATTAGTTTCATTGTACAAACGTTTTTTTTCTTTTCTCAAGATGTTAAAGGGACAATTTACAATAACACTCTTGCTGGAATGACAGCTCCAAAAAATAAATTATAGCCTTATTCTAACTACTAGATGTTTAAGTGTCGCACCTGGTGTGTAAATTATCCATTACATCCTGTTTTATCTTTATCTGTTTTATCTTGAACTCAATTAGTTCCGATCGTTTTTTTGTCTCTTCTCAAGATGTTGAAAAAATGTTGATATTTATTTTTGTGTCTACAACTGGAGACATGAATAACTCACTATTTGTCCTACATGAATAACTCACAATATGTCCTACATGAATAACTCACTATGTGTCCTCCCAACTGGAGATGTAGTCAATGTCCTACGTGAATAACTCACTATTGTCCTCCCAACTGCAGATGTTGTCAATGACCTACATGAATAACTCACTATTTGTCCTTTCAACTGGAGATGTAGTCAATGTCCTACGTGAATAACTCACTATTGTCCTCCCAACTGCAGATGTTTTCAATGACCTACATGAATAACTCACTATCTGTCCTTCCAACTGGAGATGTAGTCAATCTGCTTCATGAATAACTCACAATTTGTCCTTTCAACTGGATAACTCACTATTTGCCCTTCCAATGTCAGTAATCATTAAAAAATAATTTGAAAACCAAATTACAGCACGTGTGTTAATCTGTATCTTGAAGCCGCTGGTCATCATCCCCTATATCTATATCTAATTCTTCCAATAATTTATTCATCATGGATAAATCCACCCTCATTAACATGTTGTCAAATTGATAATTTAATTAAAAACTAAAACCAACAAATATCTTGGTTTCTATTCCACGTGTTTCGGCGATAATGGCTCGTCTTTCAAATTGATAATTAAATTATGTAAGTTTGTCGGAGAAAACCGGAGAAATATAAAACGTCATTAGGCGAGCTAATGATAAACATGTTGAGATTATCAAATTTCTCTAGACACGGAATCATCTTACAAAGTTACATTTAATAGAAAAACACAGATGAGATAATATGTCATTAGAAGAGCTTATGATACGTGATGAAGTTGATTATATTTCTCTAAATATTAATCATCTTACAAAATAACATTTAATAGAAAAACACAGATGGGATAGTTGGCATTCTTTCACAAGATAAAAATAATTTCCGTCCTAATTATAACAACCGGACATCTGTTTGTATACCACATCAAAGATACATGATGTAAGATTCTGAGTTTAACGATCCCCTCGACACAAACTAAATCGTTTGATGACTTGTACGTAGGGTTATACTGCAGTGGTAGGGGAGGGGGGGGGGCGAAGTCCCAAGGATGCCCCACGATGTGAACCTGCATCCCGACACGTGCTAGCCGGAATTGAAAACCACGCAGTATAACATATCCAGCCTAAAGAAAGACCTGCAATAGACAGATTTAGCTCTTGAATAATGTACGTTGACGTATTGGTAGTTATCGTATTTGATAAATTTATTGTCTCTTATCAATTTTACAGACTTTACGTTTACATTTGTTAGTAAACTTTGGGGTTAAAAATATTACTCTGCGGGCACCTCTACTACAGTGTACTAGGGGGGGGGGGGGGGGGCGGGCACCTTTACTACGGTGTACTAGGGGGGAGGACGGTCACCTTTACTACGGTGTACTAGGGGGGGGGGGGAGACGGGCACCTGTACTACGGTGTAGTAGGGGGGAAGACGGGCACCTGTACTACGGTGTACTAGGAGGGAAGACGGGCACCTGTTCTACAGTGTACTAGGGGGGAAGACGGGCACCTGTTCTACAGTGTACTAGGGGGGAGGCGGGCACCTTTACTACGGTGTACTAGGGGGGAAGACGGGCACCTTTACTACGGTGTACTAGGGGGGAGACGGACACCTGTACTACAGTGTACTAGGGGGGAAGACGGACTCTGTACTACGGTGTACTAGGGGGGGGGGAGACGGGCACCTGTACTACGGTGTACTATGGGGGGGGGGGCACCTGTACTACAGTGTACTAGGCGTGCATTAGCGCTGACTACTCTTATCGAATTCCAAATGCAAACTTTTCTTCTATGGGCACGCCAATGTGTACCAGGCGCTGATACTGGTCATCTAAACCACAATAGCATGCGACACTCTGATGATTATCCTTTGCTCCAAGGTATGCCCCCCCCCCGACCTCGACAAAATCCTTACAGTTTAAATGGCCTCTAACTATTACATCCAACCTCTAACTATTACACACAACCTCTAACTATTACATCCAATCTCTAACTATTACATCCAACCTCTAACTATTACACCCAACCTCTAACTATTACATCCAACCTCTAACTATTACATCCAACCTCTTACTATTACACCCAACCTCTAACTATTACATCCAACCTCTAACTATTACACCCAACCTCTAACTATTACACCCAACCTCTAACTATTACATCCAACCTCTAACTATTACACCCAACCTCTAACTATTACACCCAACCTCTAACTATTACATCCAACCTCTAACTATTACACCCAACCTCTAACTATTACATCCAACCTCTAATATTTATGTCGAGTGGACGGTAAACCCCATTTCTCTCTTTTCTCCCGACTTCTAACTATAAGATCCCTCCCTCTCCTCCCTCTCTCTCTTTTTCTCTCACTCTCTCTCTCCCTGTAATTACCTAACTTCACTCTCTCTTTATGTCTCCCTCCCTTTCTTCTCTCTCTCTCTCTCTCTCTCTCTCTCCTCTATCTCTCTCCCACCTCTCTCTCTTTATGTCTATCCCTCTTTTTATGTCTCTCTCTCTCTCTTTATGTCTATCTCTCTCTCTCTTTATGTCTCTCTCTCCTCTCCCTATCTTTATGTCTGTCTTTCTCTCTCTCTTACAAGGAAGTTGAATTAATAATTACAGAAGGTCGGGAGGACTAGACTAATTATAAACACTCCAGGGACAGAGTCTTTAATAGTCTGATTATGTGTAGCATATGATAAAGATGATCATAGACTATAATAAAAGTTTTATTTCCCCCCGAGGATTACAACTGTATAAGAAACCCTACAGTATAGAGATCAGTCGGTGTCTGTCTATATAGAAACTATATTATACAGAATAGCGGCCAGGTTATTACTACTATAAACCATGGGTTAGGGTTAGGAGAAGCCATATTGATATTATATATACATGTCCAGGTTGAATACCAGTCAGGTTATTACGACAATAAACCAGGGGTTATGGTTAGAGGAAGCCATATTTATATTATCTACACATGTCCAGGTTGAATACCAGTCAGGTTTTACGACAATAAACCATTCCAGTCCACTCTTAAAGCGGAAAATGAATATCGACAAAATGGAAGTTAGGTGATGACAGAGAATTGGAATACGTTTTAACGTCCGACTGTTCTGAACCCCCTGGACTACTGAATGCACCCATATCACTGATCTATATAATAAGTGGGTAGCTCATGACGTAATCAACAAATGACGTAGCTTTAAGCCACCGTCCGCCATCTTGCTACACCCAGAAATACTTATAGACCTACTCTTATTTTAAATTCCAACTGTCAACGGATCTTTCGCGTGCATGCTTATCTTACTATCTGTATACAAGTATACATCTAGAACACCTGATACCACCTAGTCTAGATATATATTATTGATATATATTGTACATGAGACAGGATATGCTTACTCTCTATAGAACACAAGTATACATCTAGAACACCTGATACCACCTAATATAGATATATAGTATTGATAGATGGACGATTGCTTCTGGGATCTGCGGCATTATAGGACGCTAAGGCCCTGTATCCATAGGCTGTTCCCTTGTGGCGTGTTCCCTTGTTCCCTTGTGACATGCCACAAGGACAATGAACCTTTGTTTTTTAACGTGCCCGTTCCCATAGGATGTTCCCAGGGAACATGTGGCCTCGTGCAGGGAACATGTGGCGTGTGACCGGGAACACAGACAATGAACATGTCAATTCTTTTGCAGCTGCACTAGAGGGAACAAGTCGTTACGAGTGCGACATTGTATGGAAACTTATGTGAAATTCACCCAGTACATTGCGAGTTCCAAAAAATGGCCGGACCCAGCACCATGGGCCTTGTCTGAAGACGTGTTATCGTCGAGCTATCAATAAAAAAAGGGGTTCGCATAATGATAGTTGTGTTAGTTTTCTTTCTCATCAACGTTCGTGTGTAGACTTTTCTTTTACCTGTCTTTCCACCTACATTGCACACGCCACAAGAGAACAGCCTATGGATACGCGCGGGTACTGGGTCTGGGAACAAGGTCACAACGCCACAAGGGAACACGCCACAAGGGAACAGCCTATGGATACAGGGCCTATTGCAGGACTTATAGAATGATATTATAAATATTCAAAATTTAAAACTGATTTAGTATAATGACAGTTATTGTTTTATTCTAGGAGTCGGTAGTTTTTAAAGACATCAATTGTCTGATTCTAGGAGTCGGTAGTTTTTAAAGACATCAATTGTCTGATTCTAGGAGTCGGTAGTTTTAAAGACAGTGACATGTATATATCTAGCTAGGAGTCGGTAGTTTTCAAGACAGTAATTGTCTGTTATCTCTAGCGATCGGTAGTTTTAAATAGCTTGTAATTCGATTACTAATGATGTTGTCAATAATTATCATAGATAATAGAATCATGACATCTCTTTGTTATTAATATTTTATCACACGAACCAAGTCTTAATAAAATATAGAGGGATCTTTGTTTACTTTACAAATAGAATAAAGTCAGAGAGAGAAACACAAACCAGGTCATTTAGGGACTAACATATGGTTTAATTTTATTTCAAAAACATGCTTGCGTGTAGGCGCTTTAAAAGTTTGGGCACCTGGAGAAAACCCACGAGGTTCAACAGGCGACCCTAATCCTTGTCACGCTGAACTGGGATTCGAAACCACGCCAGTTGACTCAATGACAGGCTTTATGATACAGCACGTACGTGCTAACCATTCTGTCATCCAACCCCCGGTATTTAATGACGAATAGATGTGTTTTTATATTTTAACACCGAATGTTAATATTCTTAATTTGAGAAGACGAATAATCTAAAAGTATATTTTATGATATATTGTTGAAACGGATATTAGGGATTAAATTCTACATCCATTTAATTTCCAGCTGGCCAGGGTTTCTTCATGATCAGTATTATAACTTTTTCCCCTTGGTCGTTTTATCTTTACACGTATTGACTGCAACCTCATCACCAGAGGTGTGTGTGTGTATTAATCCGCCACGAGCAGGATAAGAGAACGACGCGCGACGTGTAACAAGTCGCTGTTATTCTAGTCGGGAATCTCTGGAATCGATAGATTCAACCAACACTCTATCAGTGAAGACGACTATAAACCAACGACTGGCTTTTAATTTATTAATGTTCACTAAGTTAGCAAGATGAAACAGACTTGAGGTATTCAGGATTATCGTCGTGCAGTGTAAACCGCGCGCTCGCCTGGCGCTCGCCTCGTGCTTGGAGTTTTACCAGATATCAACGATACGCTGATACAACAACTGGGAGGCAAATTCTCATCAAATAGGAAAAGTGTTGATCAGAAGTTAATCCGTATGATTGACACGGTATTTATTTCTCTCAATGATAAATACACACGCCGCGAGGATGTGATTGGTCTGTTATAAGTAAATATATAATTATCTCTGACCAAGTACCTGCCCACATTGATATACCCCGGTATATATATATATACATAATGATGTACATGCTATTCACTTAAGACATTTCACATCAGACATTCATTGGACTTATTTATATATGGAATCATTTAGTTAGCAGCTGACGTTTTTATATATCTTCTTGGAAAGTGAACATTTATAAAAACCTGAATTCTCATAGACTTTTTTATATGGAATTTATTAATTTTGCGGTCGGCGTTTTTTATATAAATCATCTCGGAAAGTGAGCATTTATGACAAAAAACCTATTAAGTGTCAACCTGAATTCTTATTGACTTTTTTTATAAGGAATCACTCATCACTCATCTTCTTGCGGTCGGCGTTTTTTTACAAATCTTCTCGGAAGATGAGCTTTTTATGAAAAAAACCTATTAACTGTGTGTTAAACTGGATTCTTATTGGCTTTTTTATATGGAACCATTCATCTAGCAACTGGATTCTTTTTGACTTCTGCCATTTCAGACCAGAAATTCATTTCGACCTTTTTTACGTGTAATCATTCAGCTAGTGAACATTTGTGAAAAAAAAGTGTAAAACTGGATTGTTTTTTTAGGTTGTTTGGTTTTCTGTCCTGTTTAAAGCAGCTGGCTTTTTTACAAATTTTCTCGGAAAGTGAATATTTATAGAAGAAAAAACTATTAAGTGTCAAAACTGGATTCTTGTTTTTTGGGTTTTTTCCTATTTAAAGAACTTTACGACGATTGATTTCACGTGCGGGAAATAAAAGTTGAAATGTTCCACGGATATAGTTTTGTTGAAAATTGTTTTTCCTAATTTATTTTTGTGTTTTGTGTGGAGAAAAGATGGAGAGGATAAACGATACAGTATCGAGTTTGTTTCTGGAAGCCCAGAATTATGGCGCCAACTCCTCCTCGAACGTCACTTTATATCCACAAAGACGACATTTCCGTGGACCAGCACGTAACGAATTACTCCGTAGTTTTACAGAGATTGGAATACCCGTGTTGTTAAGTGCTGGAATTGTTGGAAACATTCTGATCCTTCTCGCCTTACTCGCCACCACGTTAAAACGAGTCTCGTTCAGTCAATATATAATAGCCATATCAATATCGGACCTTGCTTATTTACTAAGTACGGCAATAATCTGGATATCAGACCATTGGTATAACGTATTTGACATCACAGGTATCTGCCAATTAACCACCTACACCTGGTTTCTCGCCAACTTTTTATCAACTTGGTTCTTGGTATTCGCGCATATTGAACGATGTTTGATTAATTTCGCATCTGGACGCCGGAAGCTCTGGTGTAGTTTGTTTCGTACCAAGTGTATTATTATTGTTGTAGCTATTTTCTCCATGGTGGCTAATCTCTACATCCTATGGACCCACATGGTCATAAAGAATCAATGTCGACCCATGCCAGAAAGTGTCATACATCTGAGTAACTTACGGAAAGTCGACGTAGTGTTCACCGTGGTAATTCCTATGGCTATGATAATAAGTATGGATATATGTCTCATGCTGGCCATGACGTCACGATTCCGACGACGTCACGGCAATGACTTACACAAAGGACCTATTACGGCTTCTCAAAACGGCAGATTGAGGAATCTCAACGATTTACCCAATTTTGTGGAGGGTCGTGTGCGCACCACGGCCACATGCGTCACGTCCGGTTTGTTATATTTGACTTTCTCCATACCATCTTTAATAATTCGAATGAAATTAACTTTTAGTGACGGACCACGGCGATCGTTGAGTGATCTAGACATTATTCTATTACCAATATTCCGGGAGATAGTTAAAATCAACTTTGTTTATAAATTCTTCTTGTATATTCTCGTCTTACGAGGCTTTCAGCGAGCGGTTTTAAACTTGTTTCGGTCTAAATGTTGCCGTAAGAGAGAACGGACGACAGACCCAACTATTGTTGCCTTATGAACACACAGTGAAACAAGTGTATAAAAATATAAGTTTCATTTCCCGCCTTAAAACTTTCAAATCAAATATTATGTTGTTAGTACTTTAAACAAATAGTCAACCTGTTAAATTTAGTTTTTGTGTTGAATAAAGTTGCCTGTTTTATTTCATGTGACCAATTTGTAAAATTCCGAGTGATTATTGGAGATCTATCAAGGCGAAACCACGAAGCCTGGTACAGATAGTTCGTCATTAACTGTTAAATACAACAAAATAGTAGTGATTTCTTTTGTACCGGTAAGGAAAAAAAGCTTTTAATATCTTTTTGAAAATGATATTATTGCTTTAAACAATAAATGTAACAAAAATACAAATAAATTTGTTAGACAATGGTAGTCCGTTAAAATATCAACCCATCATTTCATGCATCTAGGAAATTTATTGGCGCGAACTTCAGCAAAATTCAATTAATGTCATATTTTTGTAAGTCGTATCAAATTTACCCCCTGCTTGGTTTTAATTATATCGAATCCATATCTGTTTTTTTTCTCTGACCCCGAGTTGACAAAGCATTCTCAGGCTAATACCCCTGTCAGACCGGAGTGGCGCCCTCACTTCGCTGCTACTACGATGGAAAATGATTTTAGAGCGCATGAAGATCGCGATTAGCGTGGCGGAAACGCCAGCTATCGTGCTCTGGTCACCATGGTCGCCAATGATCGCCGCGTCACGGCGTTTATTTTCAGCATGTTCAAAACAAACGCCAAGGTTGTGCAATCTAATACCCCCTTCAGATTCTGGTGGCGTCCTTACTGCGACGCTACGGCGACGGATATGACAACAGAGCACGTCAAGATCGCCATTTGATGGAAACGCCAGATACCGTTCTGTATCTCATTGGTCGTAAATGATCGCGTTTGTTTTAAGCATGTTTAAAACAAACGCCAAGGCTCTGCGACCTAACCTGGAAAGCTGCAGTGTCCATGTCAGGTCGGGTGGCGGCTTAACTGCGCTGCAGCAACCGTACGGCGATCAAAAAATGCACACACGTGAACACAACGTACGAAATGTCCCAAAATACCACAAACTAGAAAAATAAATATTTGCGTTTTCACATTTTTCTATGGCAGATCGCAGAACCTTGGCGTTTGGATTGAACATGCTCAAAACAAACGCCGTAACACGGCGACTATTTGCGACCATCGAGACCACAGCGCGTTATCTGGCGTTTCCATCACGCTTTACCACGTCTACGGTAAACTTGACGGCCCCGGGGCCATATTCCGTCACTGTAGCAGCACAGTAAAGGCGCCATCCCGGTCTGACTGGGTAAAGAACGCGACTTCTTTCGAGGTTTGTAAATTTTTTGGACATTTTCTCGCGTTGTGTTTACGTTTACCGGCGACATTGTAAATTTTCTAGTCGCAGCATCGCAGTAAGGACGCCACTCGGTCTGACGGGGGCATTAAGTTAAGAATTTACTCAAAATTGTTTGGCTTATGTTTTTACTAAAATACAGCCCCATTTTAAAACCTTTGTTGTTTTAGTATATCAAATACATCAATAAAAAGCCATGTGCAAAGTTTTGTGTTTCTGGATGAAAGATATTTCTCATAAACAGTGATTGAAAGTTGAGTAAATTCTCAACTTTAATTTCAGAATGCTTTGTTAACTCTCTGCCAGATATCTGGTTATTTTCGTAGATTTCTGATTTATGCCAATTTAATGGCGCGACCTTCAGCTTGATATCAAATTAATGTCGTATCGGTATTAAATTAATTCCCTGTTTATTTTTATTATATCGAATTCATATCTGTCATTTTCTCAGATATCTGATTTATACGAATTTGTTTTCCCTGATGTCTAATTGGATGGTCAAATTAATGTCATTTTTTTGTAAGTTGAATCAAATTTACAAATTTATCTCGTTCGTTTTTATTCTATTGAAATAATATCGGATTCAAGTTGTTTTCCATTGTGTCTGCGATATCTGATTCATGCCAAGTTGTTTTCCCTGATGTCGAATTAGATGATTGGTTGTTTTTCATTTCGTCACATTAATATCAAGTTGCTGTCTGCGATATCATTTCGGTTGAATCGGACGTAAAATACAACTACTTCATATACAATACAAAGTTGTTTTTCATTGTGTCATTGAATTTACTGTCGGGTTATGCATGTTATAAATTCTAATTATGTAGGTTTCATCGCGGTTGTCAATGGCGTAAACGAACAGTAGGTTTCATCGCGGTTGTCAATGGCGTAAACGAACGTTTTAACGAGGGTGGTCATCGTTATTTTTGTCACGAGAGTTTCATTAAGAAGGTAACTCTAATGGTGTACATTGTTTCGCTAGTTTAGATAAAAGGACAAACACAGATCCTATTTCGTTGCGTTTTTTATAGTTCAAAATTTTGTTTTACTACACTCTAAGATCTGGGCGAGTTGTTATAAAATATGCGTTGTTACAGATGTGAGAAAAGGCCAATGAAACTTCAACGCAGATTGATTAAAGGGACAATCCCGAATTAAACAGAGGCTCAAAAATAAAAATCTGAGAATGTATGATAATAAAACGCCAACATATAGGGGAATGGTGTGTTTACCTTGTCTCAAAATTTCAAATCAAAATATTGAGTCGTTTGGACGTGAACGCCAAAACTGCTTATCCGGACACGTAACCCTTTTAAGATTTCGGGTCAATTGTTTGAGAGGGTCATGCAGTGATAACCCATGTGTCTTATTTGATAAAGAAAGGCAAATTTCAACTACACATTATTTTTATTAAAAAATTGTTTGATTTTATCCAGATACCACAAAATACACCTTGGGACACCGGTCTCAAATTCCAGATGAAGACTGACGGATTTAAGTCGTTTGAAAACGTATCATAAATACTGAAGTAGTTGCTCGGTCCTTGACTCGAATATTTTAAGGGATTTTAACACAAAATTAAGCAGTTTTATTCCCCCCAAAAATATCGGGATTAACCCTTTAATTAATCTCTGGCGTAGTATGGGCCATCGGAAGTATAAAAAACGAAACGAAATATAGATCTGTATTTTAATCAGATTAACGATAATCAAAACGACAACTCTATTATGTAACTATAAATGTGAGGTGTTAAGTCAAGGCATGTTATTTATATAAATATTGTGGTATAATTGTTGAAACATTGGGAGATATTTATTGTGGGGCGCCCTAGTTGTCACCAGAGCGACGACTATAATCTTGAAAGTTTTCACGAGCGTTTCGTAAAGAAACAACTCCAATCTTGAACGTTAACACGATATTGCATGTATATAAGATTACAATTATTTACCTATTTATTTATAATGCTGTGTTTTTAAAGCCAAATTCAATGAAATATGTGTATAAACGTGAAATATATAAAATTATTTTATTTCTTACAGTTTTTGTTTCTTTTTTATTACGTGGGGAGTTGGGATGTCCTAGTGGTCTAGAGTGCCGCGCTTCGACCTCTCTCTTAATCTATCTATTGTAGACCCTTTATCTGCCTCCAAATATTATATATATATTATCAAATAGACATCATTATATTGTTGGTCTGTTATCTGCCTTTTAATATTATATTGATTATTAATCAGACAAGCCAATAACCAGCTCTCTAGAGAATCAGATGGTCGAGACAATGGATGCATTAAATAATTTAACATTTCAAATTATGTATAATCGAGACTTCGTTTACTATGGTAGTTTATTGGGATGACATCCCTATCTCCAAGCCCCATACGTTAACACCAGGGATCGAAACCACCACATTAAGCCAGAGGTTACCGGTCGGCTAGAACTCGAAGAGTGACGCCCTAAATTACTAGACCCCTCCCCCCCCCCAAGCGATACCTTATAAAGGGCAGTCACCTTAAACATAGTTAGAAGAGGAATTAGACATTAAGAGAGAGACGGGGAGAAACTAGGTCATTTCGGGACTAACATATCGTTCAATTTCATTTCACTAATTCGCTTGCGCGTAGGTGTCTTTAGCAGTAGGAGGAAACAAGTGGGCCCGGGGCAAACCCACAAGATCGGACAGGCGACCCAATCCCTTGTCACGTACAACCGGGGATTCGAAACCACGCCAGTTGACTCAATGACAAGCTTTGTGGTACAGCGCGCGCACACTAACCATTTAGCCATCCAACCCCCTGAATTTTAAAAAATCCCAAATGTTGAAGATCGTTTAGTAATGTTATAGAAGAAGGGAAGAGACTGTTTGTCATCTGGACGACTAATTATAGGAGATATCTTCATACTGCTCTGTTTGATCATCTGGATGACTAATTATAGGAGATATCTTCATACTGGTCTGTTGGATCATCTGGATGACTAATTATAGGAGATATCTTCATACTGCTCTGTTTGATCATCTAGATGTCTAATTATAGGAGATATCTCCATACTGCTCTGTTTGATTGTAGGAGATATCTCCATACTGATCTGTTTGATCATCTAGATGACTAATTATAGGAGATATCTTCATACTGCTCTGTTTGATTGTAGGAGATATCTCCATACTGATCTGTTTAATTATAGGAGATATCTTCATACTGCTCTGTAATATCCGTCGATAAAAAGAGTTGAATAACGCTTCGGTCACATCAGATTAATACCATACTAGTTAATGATACAAATGCTGCTTTCAGCTGTTGGCATTTAATAAGGGTTTCGGTTAAAAACGTCTTTGGTCTTTAACGTTGGCGATTCAATTTACTTGTTATAGGGCGATAGACACCACCCATATCTTAATATTTATTTATCGCTCCTGAATGAACATTCCCTAACCCTAACCCTGGTCATTCCATTCAGTCATCAATAGATAAACTTATATCTAAACAACGTTTCATTGCTACTGAATGGACATACCCATACCCTAACCCTAACCCGATAACCCTAACCCTGGTGATACTATTCATTCACCAATAGACAAACTCATACCTAAACAATGCTTCATTGCTACGTACATACTTTTGTGTTAAAACAAATCCGAAATATGCTAATGAAGACGACATACAGTGCTGTGAGGGAAATTTTGTCCGGACAGCGGCACTACGCACTACTCTTATATTAAATTCCAGCTGTTAGATAATTACATCTGGTTTAGAGAATGGATTAGCAACAATGTGGTCGATATTCTTTTCAGGAGAACGGAAGCCAGATAAACCCGTTGCCAAGACGATTACCGGAACTTAGGTATAAAAATCACATTTTAATGGTCAGCTTTAAAACAAATAACTGAAGTGTCTCCGGAGCTTCAACTTCTTTTCCTTTAAGGTGTTCCTTGTTCTGTGAATAAACAACAAAATGTCAAACGTCAATCGGTGCTAACATGATAAATCAAATAAATCATAAATCTTAAAAGAGGGTTGATAAATATTTCTATGGTGGCTGATTGGTGTCATAAATCATTAATTACTTGTCTTTATGGTAATACAATCCCGTCAAGTCTGGAGATATCCACACGTCACTTCCTATATATTAACGAGTTAGAAACAACGAGTCTTGCAAAAATAGTATTTTGGTGTCTTTCTTTAATTTTGTTTATATATATGTATATATATCTCGAGGTAATAGATGTTGGGATAAATAAGGCTTTAGCAATTGATATCCAAACACTGAGGGGGGGGGGTAGCCTAGTAGTCTAGAGTGCCGCGCTTCGACCTCTAGTTGGCCGGCACCTCTGGCTTGTGGCTGTGATTTCGAGCCCTGGTTTGAGCGTATGTGGCATGGAGATAGGGACGCCTTCTTAACCTCGTGGGTTTCCTCTGGGTACTTCGGCTTCCTCTCTCTCTCTCTCTCTCTTCCCAAACACTGAGGGCTTCTAAAGCAAGAGTCAGTTGGGATAATATCATTAACTTTGTCGCTACCCATAACCCCCAACACCACAACATCTTTAAAACAGTGTACGAAAACAGGACACTCCTTGCATCAAACGACATCCTCATCTGAAACGCCTCCTAACCAAAGCAAAATTCAATCATCTATCACAGTGACCGGCTTTTATGTATTTAAATGCTCGGATCTTCGATGTAAATGTTGCGACCATATTACGCCAAATAGATAATATAATTTTCAATATGAATTAGGACACAAAAAATCTAATATATGCCTTGACTTGCAATGGATGTCTAAAATTTTACATTGGAGAGACATCGACGCATCTACGGGATGGGGTATGCAACCATCGACGGGATTGATATATTGAAAATTGGCCCTTATTTGTAGACATATCTTTAAATGTGCACAACACCTACAAGTAAAATTCGAAATTTTCCCTTTTCATAAATGGAAGTCGATGACACCACGAAAAGGAAGTAAGTGGAAAACCATTTTATTAAAAAATACATTCCTCGACTTAATAGTCAATAAAGTAACAATTGGCCATTAGCTTTATTAATTTTCTTAAATCTGTGATTATCTCCCACTCATTGTTCCTCAATTTTACCCATATACTACAAATTGAGATACGTGTATACATGTTTTCTGCTAGTAACCTATATACTACAAATTGAGATACGTGTATACATGTTTTCTGCTCGTTACCTATATACTATGTAACCATACACAATGATAACTATAGCCCATTAAAACCACAGTGTTACTATGTAAATATAAATATGTACAAATATACTATACTGTCCATCTTAAAACAATGACATTAATTGTGAATAGTCCCAAGACGGACGAAAAGTGTTAAAATGTTATTAAAATCCCACTAGACCCCCTCCCCTCCCCTCCTTTAATGATGTACGTAAACTGGAATAACCAGCCAACAACCCGCATCCCACTAGACCCCCCCCCCTCCTTTAATGGTGTACGTGAACTGAAATAACCCACCAATAACCCACAACCCACTAGCTAGACCCCCTCCCCTCCTTTAATGATGAACGTAAACAAAAAAAACAAACCAACTACCTGCTCCCTTTAATGGTGTACATGAACTGAAATAACCCACACCCCACTAGCTAGACCCCCCTCCCCTCCTGTAATGTTGTACGTAAACTGTAATAACCGTATCAACCAACTATCAGTGTAATTCTAGTTGTGTTTTATGACAGTTATAAGTCGTCCTCGTCTATAAAAGGGGTTGGGATGGCCTAGTGGTCTAGAGTGCCGCGCTTCGACCTCTAGCTGGCCGGTCACCTCTGGCTTATGGCTGTGGTTCCGAGCCATAGTGTGAGCGTATGTGACATGGAGATAGGGGCGCCTTCTCAAACTCGTGGGTTTCCTCCAGGCACGCCGGTTAATCCTCCCACTGCTAAAGACCCCTACGCGCAAGAGAATTATTGAAATAAAAATTGAAAACCATACGTTAGTCCCAAAATGACATAGTTTGTGTCGAGTGAACGTTAAACCCCATTTCTCTCTCCCTCCTCGTCTGTAAACTTATAGAAACGTTATGTCTGTATTCTATCGCTGTATGTGTCAAGTGTTATGACAGTAATAAGAATTACTTGCTCGTCTGTAAACTTATAGAAATGCTATCTATGGTTGTAATGAGCTGTAATCTGTATCTGTATTCTATAACAAGTTAACTGTCTGTGTAGACCATAAAGACGACTGTCTGGATCTGATATATATATATGTGTGTGTATAGAAACCAACTAATTATCTCAATTATCGCATTCAACCCATTTCCTTGTACAAATAGTCGAATCGTCAGCGGGGTTTTAAAGTAAATTTCCGTCAATTCATTTTTATACAGTCAACTAATGCCATCACATCTGTCCGGCCATACATCGTCCATATTTCTTGTTTGCATATTACGGGATAGGTGTCTCGATGCAGTTAGGAAGAGAGAGAGGGAAATGGGGTTTCGACACAAACTAGGTCATTTCTTGTTTGTACACTACGGGATATGTGTCTCGATGCAGTTAGGAAAAGGTTGTGTCGATAATGACTGTCAGAGTTATGCATTGGACGAGGGGCAAAAGGACCACGATTCCTCTTTTTTTCTTTTCTCCGTATGTGAAATAAAACTGGATTCATCGCCAGCAGTATGTTGTAATCTCTCTCTCTCTCTCTCTCCCTCCCTCCCTCTCATTCCCTCTCTCTCTCTTTCTATCTATCTCTCATCTACCACTCCTCGTATTTACGACTAGATTGTAATCTCATCTCTCCCTCTCTCTCTCTCTAGGTTGTGGTCTCGTCTCTGTTGACAAATGTCTACCTGTAATGTTCTATGTCTGTTGTCTGTATTAAGATGGCGATGGAAGACGACAGATCTATCTTGATTGACACGTGACATCGTTCCTCCATTAGTTCGAGTACTGTCTATCATCGATTTAATTAATCTCTAATATATTTATATTAGTTTATCAACGATTATTCTACAAGATGAAAATAACTATTTATCAGATATGTAGTAGTTATTAGCGCCCTTTCCAAGGTGTATCGGTGAATATCAGGACAGTTTTGGTCGGGGGATCATCCGAGGCGAAGCCGATATTGACTCTCTAAGTGCATTTTATATTACGGTCGTTTCATCACCAGAATGTCACATAGCTTGTATACGGTCTTCAAACAATTCACAGACATCTTTGTGACTCTGATTCTGGTGCTTTATTTCCCTCCGAGACCAGCATTCTATTTTTATAGTCAGGTTTTATCACCTTATCCTGGGTTCCATAAACAACCAAACAGTCATTCACCATTTTTACTACCGGTTTAAACTTTAGATAAATCACTGCATTGACCAAGAAGGTGCATCGGGAAATTACCTGCATGGCGTGGTCACCCGCGTCAGTGATGCAGGACAGGTGGCGTGGCAAGGTACAACGTTTAGTCGTTCGGATGGGACAATAAACCGTGGTCCCTTGTCTACATAAAGAATTGGCAGTTACAATCTATACCCCTCCGCTATCCCCGCAAAATTGTCTTCATTGCACACTATATGGCACATGCACGTGTTCATTAGTCCCTCTGGAGCATGTTTATGACGCTTGCACGTGTTCATTAGTCCCACTGGAGCATTTTTATTGGCGAATGCACGTGTTTATTAGTTCCGTTGGTGCAGAACGTTTGGACGTTAAACCCCATTTCATGTTAACGTTTTAAGAATATCAGATGTAATTTGAATGACAGAGAAGTTTAGGAGTAGGCGTTCTGATTCCGAGACAAATCAAGTTATCTTAAAGCAACATGCCCATGTCATCGGTTACGTAAAAACAAAATAAACCCCAGAAGCAAGAAGACAAAACCTTCCTGTCGTGTTATTATCTTTTTATCTGAATTTTAACTCAATGACCAAACAAGATGGCCCCGAGGTTCGTTAATTAATATTTCTTCTGACACTCGACTCTTCCATTTCCCGTTTTCTCGTTGTTCATTTTATCTACAGCCCGGGGTACTTCAACCAATTCCGGTATGACGACAACAAAATAACAGAGTTTCCAATACTTACCCTCGAGCACACTTTATAACAATGTAGTATAAATATTCCTCTAATGGTACAATATCACGATACATTATATAATCTCTTTGAAACAGTTTCTAATATTAATGTACTTGTAATAATTTCCAGGCTGGCGTTTTTTTCTGTTAACAAATTTAACGTTCATTAGGCCTACATTCTGCATGATCTTAGACTGGTGGTTTTTCTGTTATTACAAATTTATCGTCCAATACATTCTGCATGTCCTTATGGGTAGTATTATTACGAGAGAGAGAGAGAGAAAGAGAGAGATAGAGATAGAGAGAGAGAGAGAGAAATGGGGTTTAACGCCTGTTATTACAAATTTATCGTCCATTACATTCTGCATGCCCTTATGGGCAGTATAATTACGAGAGATAGAGAGAAAGAGAGAGAGAGAGAGAGAGAGAGAGAGATGGGGTTTAACGTCTGTTATTACAAATTTTAACAAGTATTATATTCTGCATGGTATGATGGACAGTACAATGACTATATATCTCTATACGTCTACGAGTATCTATGACGTCATCTGTATTTTACAGACATGGTTTTTACTCACGTTTAAATGGAGAACGATACATCGGAGACGGCCTTGCGCATATAATGACGTCATATGTGGATTGTAGGTAAGCGTATAGGTAAGGGCTAGAATCTGTAGATTTCGTCAATATCTCGAGATGTAAACAGGACTATCCCTAACCCTTACCCTGGACCAAGCCTAACCTTTACCCTAACCTTTACCCTAACGGCCTTGCGCATATAATGACGTCATATGTGGATTGTAGGTAAGCGTATAGGTAAGGGCTAGGACCTGTAGATTTCGTCAATATCTCGAGATGTAAACAGGACTATCCCTAACCCTTACCCTGGACCAAGCCTAACCTTTACCCTAACCCACAATAATTTATTCATAAAGGGCTGAATATCAAACAAACTGGCTGCTCAAGACCGCTTGATAAAGGGCTGAATATCAAACAAACTGGCTGCTCAAGACCGCTTGTGTATGGCCGTCTTCCGTTTAAATTGAATATTTAACTTTAGGTAGTCTACAGACTTGAATCAATTCGGATGAAATAGAGGTCCATCAGACGATTGTAGCGAGGTTTATAGGTTTCGTGATCTCCCACCTATATCGTGTTCAGATGATTGCTGTTGGCTGATAGCAGGGATTATCGTATTCCAGATATTTTCACAGAACGCAAGACAAAGCTCAATCTGATTAAACACAGATCCTATTTCGTTTAGTTTTTATAGTTCACAATTTCGTTTTACTTGTCTTTACTACACTAGGATCTCACAGATTTTTTTTATCATGGGCATGTTCTGAATGGTGTGAGGTATATTTTAGCCAATGAAACGGTCTGTTACGGCGAGCTTTAGGCGTGTTTTGCACGAAACTGTGGGTAATCTACTAGTGTCATCAATGCTAATTGGATAATCGAATGTCTGACGTCATAGATCAAAAGGCACGTGTTTGACCTAGGCGAACCTCTTCTATCGTAGCTTCGATCCTTTGTGTGAGCATACGAGTCTTGGAGACAGGGGCACCTTCCCAGTCTCGTGGGTTTACTCCCGGTACTCCGGTTCCTCACAGGAAAGACCCCACCCATGCGCAAAGATAATACAGATGAAAAAAAGACAACTTTCCTGCGATATCAATGTCAGTGGAAGTAGACGTTAAACACTAATAACGACGCGGATGTTAAGCCCGACTAATATCGCGGTATGGAGAGAAACTCGGTCACGGACCCAGAAACAAACAATATTAATACCCGTTGCCTGTAAGGATGTTATAATCCCGAATCTGACAAACATGTTGAGGTAAGGACGTTAAACACGGCATACATCGAAACGGTGACTGGAAGTAACGCAACTGACAGACCGGTTTCAATGAAGCTACGCCTTCAGTAACTGGGGGCAACTAGTTAGCTGCGTAAATCGACATCAATGAAACAGGGGGATCACGGTGGCTAAGTGGGTAAGGCGCTGGTTCGCTAGCCTGGAGGTTGAGTGTTCGATCCCTGCATTGGCCGAGAAAGTTCATCTCGATTTTCCGGCGTGATTTCCCCTTGTCAGTGATGCAGAATGAGGGCCTGACAAGGACAGCTGCCTAGTCGTTCGGATGGGACGAAAAACCGAGGTCCCGTGTACAAATTGGAGTGCACGTAAAAGATCCCTTGGCAGTTGGATTTCGATATAAGAGTAGGCCGTAGCGCCGCTGCCCGGGCAAAATTTCCCTCATAGCACACTGTTGGCGTATGCCCGTCTTCAATTGGCCCAGGTTAGGTGCTTAAGCGTAGGACGTTAAACCCCATTTCATTCATTTCATTCAATGAAACAGAAAAAGAGTAGGTCGGTCGTGTTTTTTGTTCATCAAAATGGCTGCAAAATATCAAATTTGTCCACATGATGAGTCGTTAAGGATTTTTACTACCAAGCTTGTGTGAATTACCCTACAGAGAATCACCTTAAAATAGAAAGTTTCATTATAACAAACTTCTGTGATTTGTCTTTCATCTAATTCGCTTGAGGCTAGTTTCTTTACCTGACAGTCGTTCGCTGCTTCTCTTTAAAAATTAATCAGAAATTTTGCAAAAATAAAATTATCTGTTCTTTTTGTCATAATTAAGTGCATACGTCCACAAAGTAGCGGCGAATGCTAATTAAGTGCATACGTCCAACAGAGAATCATCTCAAAATAGAAAGTTTCATTATAACAAACTTCTGTGATTTGTCTTTCATCTAATTCGCTTGAGGCTGGTTTCTTTATCTAACAGTCGTTTGCTGCTTCTCTTTAAAAAGTAATCTGAAATTTAAAAAAAATAAAATTATCTATTTTGTCATAATTAAGTGCATACGTCCACAAAGTAGCGCTGAATGCTTATCACGTGGCGATTCACGTGACCTGGATACGATAAGTTGCCATTCTTTTAGTTTCGGAAAGAAATTACGACTGGTAGAAGGTCATTCTGTACCGTGGCAATAAGTAGACCTGTCAATCGTGACTAAATGAATATTACCGCACCTCGCGCAATAACCAGTAATAAGTTTAGAAGCAAAGAAACAGAAATCAAATTAATTTACCGCTGACGTGGAGACTCGTTGTCTGTTCATCTATATGTGGTCCACGGTGAAATATCTGATAATGGTTAAAACACGTGCTGATTATCAACGTGAGGCTGATCTAACTGGAGTAATACGCATGATAATCTATAAACTGATATATGATGGAGTTTAACGTCTCGTGTGAAAGTAGTCCAGACAGCGACATGTTCACCTACTCTTCGCACAATTTTAGGTTGATGGGATTCTTTTACGTACACACAAACCTAACCATCCACGCGATTGATAGAGTGGGTAAGAACTACCCCGTGTTATTGATTGATAGAGTGGGTAAGAACTACCCCCTATTATTGATTGATAGAGTGGGTAAGAACTACCCCGTGTTATTGATTGATAGAGTGGGTAAGAACTACCCCCTATTATTGATTGATAGAGTGGGTAAGAACTACCCCGTGTTATTGATTGATAGAGTGGTTGAAAACTACCCCGTGTTATTAAAGAATAAACAATTTCAGGTAACAAGTTGCGTCACTAGTGGCGTCACTAACAAAAACACTAATAGGTTGAGAAGGCGACCCTATCTCCATGTCACATACGCTCCCACTATGGCTCGAAACCACAGCCACAAGCTTATTACTGTCATAGAACAGAACTAGAATTACACTGATAGTTGGCTGACACGTTTATTACAGTTTATGTACATCATTAAAGGAGGAGGGCCTAGTGGGGTGCGGGTTGTTGGTTGGTTATTACAGTTTATGTACATCATTAAAGGAGGAGGGTCTAGTGGGGTGCGGGTTGTTGATTGGTTGCGTCACTATACGATTGGGGGCCAGGGTACCAAAAGATTAAAATAAGGGGAGCGTTGGTCTCTCTAGAAAATTTTGAAAATTGTCAATTCGGAGAACGCTGTTTAGGGCGCCTCTAGAATTGCAAATTCCAACATAAAACCCTTTAAAATACATGAGAATGAGAACAATTACATATCTATCATTTAAAAATGAATAGACTAGTAAAAAGATTGAAAACTTTCATCATTAGGGCATGGGTATACATGTATACCCCAGAAAAGGGCAGGTACCCGGGTTTCGGCGCCCCTGATCCGATTCACTAGTGGAGTCACTAGCCGCATCCCTAGTCGCGACACTAATAGCGTCATTAGTCGCGACACTAATAACGTCACTAGTCGCGACACTAGCCACTTTACTACTGGCGTCACTAACATAACCGCTAATACCGTCACTAGTCGTGTCACTAACAGTGTCAAAAGCAGCGTCACCCTAGCGCATTAGTCGCGACACTAATAGTATCCCTAGTCGCGACACTAATAGTATCCCTAGTCGCGACACTAATAGTATCCCTAGTCGCGACACTAATAGTATCCCTAGTCGCGACACTAATAGTATCACTAGTCGCGACACTAATAGTATCACTAGTCGCGACACTAATAGTATCCCTAGTCGCGACACTAATAGTATCCCTAGTCGCGACACTAATAGTATCCCTAGTCGCGACACTAATAGTATCCCTAGTCGCGACACTAATAGTATCAGTAGTCGCGACACTAATAGTATCCCTAGTCGCGACACTAATAGTATCAGTAGTCGCGACACTAATAGTATCCCTAGTCGCGACACTAATAGTATTAGTGTCGCGACTAATGCGCTATAGTATCAGTAGTCGCGACACTAATAGTGTTTCCGGCCGCGTTACTAGTCGTAACACTAGCAGCGTCAACAACAGTGTTCCTAGTCGCGACTCTAATAAAGCCACAAATCGCGACACTAGCCAACTTGTAAAAATATAAAAGTACCAGTGAAGCGATTTATTCTTTATTAGAAATCGATGAAGATATCCATCAATTCTTCCATTAACCGTGAGTGACGGGTAATGACATGCGTGGTGGCGTGCAACACCAAATTGACATTTGTTTTTAATCAGTTATAACTGCTCTAATACCTCTACTTGAATAGCCACAACATAAAATGGCCATTTGTTTTTAATTAAAATTAGTTCTGGGCTACTTTTATACAGATTTAACGGCGACAACCTAGTGAAATGTCGAATAATTCAGACTATTAATCTACATGTATCAATAAGTTCTTTCATCTTGAGTTAATAAACTTATCTTATCTTCTTCTAACCTGGAAGTCAAAACTATTTGTTAATTACAAATATATTATCAATTAATCCTAGATTTTATACTACACCGGTGTAGTTTTAATGATTATTTGTCGTGAGGTATCACAAATTATTTATTGTTTGGGGAGGGGAAGGGGGCATCAAAAATTAATTATCGTTTAGGAGGGGGCAGGGCCTTAAAAAAACATTAATCGTTTGGGAAAGGGGTAGGCATCAAAAATTATTTATCGTTTGGCGGAGGGGGCGGGGGTCATCAAAAATCAAGCATTCGTAATAACTATCTTTGTAAAGAACAAAGCGTTTCTGATTGTGTAGCCAAAATGTCGGTTACTCGATATAAACGTTTGATTTCTTTCTCCTTGGCTTGATTTTACAACCGCAGCCCTTAAAAAAAATTTTCGGATGCATTAATCGGGGCTGGATTAACCATTAAGCAAAATAAGCACGTGCTAAGGGCACAGAGGGAAGGGGGGGGGGACCACATATATTTTCCTAGCCAAATTGTCAATAGTGCCTCAGTGTTTAATGAAATAATTCAAGTTGATCAGACGACTCAGGCCATAGTCTTAAGGGCTTAGGGCCAGTAGCGGATTATCAACGAGGCTGATGAGGCTGCAGCCTCAGGCCCAAAGATTTTTTTTAAAAACAAATGTTTTAGACTGGTCTGATACGCATAGACAATGAATATAAGGGGGTGGGGTTTAGGCCCAACGCGAATCAAAATAGGCCCTGGCCCGAAATTAATTAGGCCCACGCCATTTTAAATAGGCCCACGCCATTTTAAATAGGCCTTGGCTCTAACTTTAAAAACTAAATAGGCCCTCTAGCAACTGCCGCCATAGGCAATGGGCGAGCTTAATCCGCCACTGCTTAGGGCCTCTAAAAGGCATGATCCGGCCCTGAAAGTAAAAGATGGGAAAATAGCGAGATAACCACACCGATTATCTTCTACTGTAATGATAAAAAATGGCGATGATAAAACCATCGTTAAAGTTATTCTTGACAAAGTAAGTGTGCTTCAATAATCGTCTGTCTATATTGTCTGGTCGGGGTGCCTCAGCGAGAGAAATAGAGAGATAGAGAGAGAGAGAGGGAGAGAGAGAGGGGGAGAGGGAGGAAGGAGAGGGGGGAAGGAGAGTGAAAGAGAGAGGTAAAGAGAGGGAGTGAGAGAGAGGGGAGAGAGAGATAGGGGAATGAGAGGGGGAAGGAGAGTGAGAGGGGTAGAAAGAGAGAGGTAGAGAGAGAGGGAGAGAGAGAGAGAGCGAGAGAGAGAGGATATATAGAGAGAGAGGGAGATAGAGAGATAGAGAAATGGGGTTTAACGTCCACTCGACACAACCTTGGTCATATCGGGACTAGCATAGGGTTTTTTATTTTTTTTATTTCAATAATTCGCTTGGGCGTAGGGGCCTTTGGCAATGGGAGGAAACCGGAAGACCCGGTGAAAACCCGCGATGCTGGACAGGCGACTCTCTCCTTGCCACGTACAACCGCGGGTTGTTTCAATGAATGGTATCGCTACTCATCATTAATATCTATTTATAACTTACCCCGTATGACGTCATGAAATAGATGACGTCCACTGGTAAAAACAAAACATGTTTTTCTCTCGACTTAAATTATGTGAATATGTCACGTACGGTTTGATAAATTGAAACATCAAACGAAAAACAGAAGAACAGTCAGTTTAATACCTGATAAAAAAAATTACTTATCGATTATTGAACATTTAATTAAAACAACAAATAACGACAGACAGACAATCTCTCTCATGTTGGTTTTATTCTGATTTATTTTTGTCACGTCAATAAATCATAGGTGTGTTGATTCGTTACTCGACTGAACGAAACAAAACAAAACCATTTTGAAACCGATATTTTGTTTCAGATTACAAGGAATGAACAAATTCTGATCGAGAGAGAGTCAGAGAGACCGAGAGAGAGAGAGAGTCAGAGGGAGGGAGAGAGAGAGAGAGTCAGAGAGAGAGAGTTTATCAATCAATCGAAAGAAACTAGCTTATTTCAGTGCTAACATATAGTTCACTGTATTTTAATAATACGCTGTGGGAAGAAACTTGGGCCCCGCAGAGAGAATCAATGAGGTTAGACAGGCGACACACTATAATCGTCGTGATTTGATTAAGAACCATCAAGTGTCCAGTTAATTATCGGGAAAATGGTGAACAATACCAAATTTAATTATAATTGATGGCTCAACATACCCCGGGGACAAAACAACCTTAAAATTAGGTTGGCGTCGATAACTGGCCGCTCACAGGTGATATGGAGCGCGTCCCAGTGTAACATATCATTTACATTGAAGTAATTTAAGAATTCTATCTGTTTGTAATAATATGTAGTTGAATTTTGTAGCATTCGATTTGAATTGATGGTGCGATAGACCTCGGAAACAAAACAACGACACTTATTGGGCGGCGATAACTGGTCGCTCCGAAGTGATTTGGAGCGCGTCCTAATAAATCTTTTATGTAGAAGTATTCGAAGAGTTCTATCAATTTATGATAATATCTGGTTGAATTTTGTAGAATCGGGTTTAAATTGAGGTATATTTTGTTGATATAAAATTGGGTAGTATTGGGTGAATCCCCATGTCGCTTTTAATTAGCTAAAAGCTTAAAGGTATAAATTAAATTCACAAAATAAAGCCAAGCATCCATCAACTACTTATAAATATTACGTTATTAAATTAAATTATATCTGGGATAACAATCCACACACGAGGAGAACTATTCGTCTTACAGTGATGGATTATGGATTAAAAACAACAAACTTGATAAATGGAGAGATTCCATCTTGACTGTCCGGGAAACAGATGGAGGGATGAATGGTTTTAGCGGTGATAACTTGTTGTTTAAACGACGTAGATCAGTTGAGCACGTGGTTTATTCAGTCACGGCTTTGGTCCAGGAATCATAACGAGTGTATTTTGTTAATGCCATCGACAGTGCTAAAGACCAAAAGGAGGTGTACCAGATCACAAATAGACTCCTGTTTAAAAACAAGTCGCAGGTTCTTCCCAGTACCAAGTCAAATGATGAAATAGCAAAAGATTTTTCGCTGTTCTTTCAAGAAAAGATACAGACAATTCGTTCAAGTCTTGTGGCAACTGGACCGGTAGATACAACACCAAGTTCGCTTCATATTCCGTGCCAATCTCTCTCAAGTTTTGATCTGACGACCGAAAAGGAAATTGGACTGATTATTCAGAAATCACCGACCAAGTCTTGCAGTCTCGATCCACTACCAACATGGTTGCTAAAAGAATGTCTTGACGAAACTGTGCCCATGATCACTCACATTGTAAACCAATCACTGGAGGAGTCTAATGTTCCTGAAAGCATGAAATATGTCCTAGTAACACCATTGATAAAAAAGTCAAAATCTAGATGCAGAAGTTCTTCGCAACTACAGACCGGTTTCCAATTTGAATTTTGTTTCCAAAGTTTTAGAGCGAGTTGTGGTAGCCAGACTGCACCATCATATTTTGGCTACAAGCAATGCTGAAGAAATGCAGTCAGCGTACAGGAGCCAACACAGCACCGAAACTGCGCTTGTCAGAGTACAGAATGACATTTTGGAAGCTGTTGACATTAGTGGAGCTGCCATTCTAGTTGTGTTAGATCTATCGGCAGCTTTTGACACGATTGATCAGGCCATCTTGCTGCAGACTCTAAACCAGAGATTTGGTGTCACTGATTCCGCATATGACTAGCTTCAGTCTTACCTTACAGGTCGAATGCAGGTCGTGAAGACAAAGTACAGCGTGTCCGAGAAAATTAAACTCTCTTATGGAGTTCCACAGGGATCCGTCCTCGGCCCGGTCTTGTTCACCATATACACCTCACCATTAGGAGACATAGCCCGACGTCATTGTTTATCAATTCACCTCTACGCAGACGATACACAGCTATATCTAGCGTTGAAACCCACCTGTCAGAGATCTATTGACTCGGCCTTCACGCAGATGTCACTTTGTGCAGATGATATTAAACAGTGGATGTCTTGCAACTTTCTGAAGCTAGACAGTGACAAAACAGAACTAATAGTCTTCAGTTCTAAATCTGTACGACGGAGTTTGAATCTTCCGCCTTTCCGAATTGGAAGCCATAGCATAGAACCGACACAGGAGGCGAGGAACCTTGGATTTGTGTTTCAGTCTACGTTGTCAGCTGAATCACACATCAACAAAATATGCAGCAGAGCCTACGCCAATATCCGCAATATTAGTCAGATTAGGAAATTCATCAATACCAAAGCTGCTGTCTCCCTGGTCCAGTCATGTGTACTGTCACATTTAGACTACTGCAATGCCCTGCTTTACGGTGTACCAAAGACTCTTATCACCAAGCTGCAGAAGGTCCAAAATTCAGCAGCCAGAGTAGCGACGAGGACAAGGAAATCAGATCATATAACGCCAGTACTGAAGAGTCTACACTGGCTGAAGGTGGAACAACGTATCAAGTATAAGCTACTGATGCTTGTATTCAAATCCAAGCACAAACTTGCTCCGCTTTATCTGCAGGAACTAATCCAGGATCATCAGCCCGTCAGAACACTCAGATCAGCAAATAAATATCTACTTGACCCCCCTTCCTCAAGGTCAGCAACATATGGCGACCGTAGATTTGCAGCAGCTGGTCCAGCCCCATGGAACTCACTGCCAGACAAGATCAGATCCATTCCATCTCTGGGTGACTTCAAGAGTACAAAAAAGACACACTTGTTCAAAGAGGCATATCCGTAGACAATCCCTGTGTTGTATATATTTATGTGTTGTCAGACTCCAGCAGCGCCCTTGAGCAGTTGTACTCAACTGGCAAAGGCGCTATAGAAATACATAGTTATTATTATTATTATTATTATTATTATTACACAACGACTGTAGTTAGTGTTCTGAAGGTCGTAGTGCAGCCGTACACTACATGATGAACCCCAATTCACTTCCGGTCTGTAATGAAGAACTTGTAACACTAGGGATCTGGTATCCTTAAACTTTTAATTAAAATAATAGCCTTTAATTTCAAAACATCCTTTTATAATTGATAATAACCCTTTAAATTTCAAAAATGGTTTAATTAGTACTATGGCTTAATTTAATGGTACACCATTTAATTTCTGCTCAGCTTGTAATTAAAGGCTTTAGATAATTAAATGGGTCATCCATTTCTAAACTCCTCTCTGAGAAATTAAATTTAAATTTTTGAAATTTAAAGGGTTATTGTTAATTATCAAAGGATGCTTTGAAATTAAAGACTAATATATTAATTAAACTGCAAAACAACCCAGTTAAAGGATACCAGATCCCTAGTGTAACTACCCGTAAGATATCGGCCTTCATCTATCTATGTAAGATATAGTCCTTCATCTATCTATGTAAGATATCGGCCTTCATCTATCTATGTAAGATATAGTCGGTCCTTCATCTATCTATGTAAGATATCGACCTTCATCTATCTATGTAAGATATCGGCCTTCATCTATCTATGTAAGATATAGTCGGTCCATACTTTATTACTAATCCGAATTTATTTCCCTTATCGATATAATATAATAAAACACACAGGGTCCAACTAAAGACATGACTGTGTTGTCGAGGTGTCGAACTGAAGACATAACTGTGTTGTCGAGGTATCGAGGTTTCGATCTGAAGACATGACTGTGTTGTCGATGTGTCGATCTGAAGACATAACTGTGCTGTCGATGTGTAACACAACGCTGCACACACATGGTGTTACAAATGGCTATTCCGACGGACTTAATATAATAAAACTACACTAGATGACCCCGGAAGACTGATGTTCTAAAATATGATTTGAAATAAACAGGATAGATCTCACCAAATATAGTAGAACATGCTCCAGTAAAAATAAAACATCTTTTGGTCTTCTTCAGTCTGCTCTAGCTACATACCCTCTTTCTAGCCAGAGCGGTTAACATCTGATAACGCTACATACTGTCTCTCTAGCCAGAGCGTCTAACCTCTGACAATGCTATATACTCTCTCGAGCCAGAGCGTCTAACCTCTGACAACGCTACATACTGTCTCTCTAAGCAGAGCGGCTAACCTCTGACAACGCTATATACTGTTTCTCTAGCCAGAGCGGCTAACATCTGACAACGCTAGATACTGTATCTCTAGCCCCGTGGTTTTCATCCCTTTTTTTTACCAACGGCACACCGTGGAACATATGAAATATTAGCGGCACACCTGGCTAAATATATATGCCAGTCTTCATTAGCCCAATTTATGAGCAGCAAAATAGGACGTTAAATCTCATTTCATTATCATTAGCCAAGGTGGAGTAGAGTCTGGTTTTGTTTTATCTTAGTATGAAGGAAAACAAACAACGAGTAGCGCTGTACACGTAAATAGAAAAATACTGTTAGTTTCATTGTCAACCAGAGGGGAGCCGTGTCAACCTCCCGTATTTTGACAATCACGTTTGGTTTCTCTACAATCACACAGAGTAAATAGTATCCATTATAAAATTTGTCCTGCAAAACATCCACAAGATTTCAAAGTCTTGCAATAATCAGTCGGGTATTACGGTCGCAATATTCTAATTATATAAATATTTTTCTCGTTTTGGCGTCCATAAACAATATCGCGAAGTTTAAAAGGGAAACTTTCTTGAGTGCATAATCCTGTATCGCGCTAATGTACTCTATTATAACAAGAAGGCGGGCATGTAATTGGTTCTCGAGATTTTATAAATTGGATAATAATCGAATGGATGTCTGAGCTATTTGAAGGTTAGGGAACTAAGGTTTCTCCATAAACAAGTTTTAATTTCAACATGTAAACAGAAACACTGAGCTGTGAAAATGTCTGAATTTCGATAATATCTGCTACCAGCCATTCAGCATCCTATGGAGACGATCACCCCTGCTATCAGCCATTCAGCTTAATCTGGAGACGATACAATACTCGCTATAATCGCCTGATGGGCCTCTATTTCATCCGAATTAATTCAAGTCTGTATACTACAAAAAGTTAAATATTCAATTTAAACGGAAGACGGTCCTACACAAGCGGTCTTGAGCAACCAGTGTGTTGGATATCCAGCCCTTTATCAATAGATTATTGTGGGTTGGGGTAAAAGTTAGGCTTGGTCCAGAGTTAGGGTTAGTCCTGTTTACATCTCGAGATATTGACACAATCCACATATGACGTCACTATATGCGCATGACCGTCTCCAATCTCGCGTTCTCCATTTGAACGTGAATTCAACCATGTCCGTAAAATACAGATGACGTCACAGATACTCGTAGACGTATAAAGATAAGCAGTCCTTTACCTAATAACATGCAGAATATAAATATTACCCCTTCATATGTAAGTATCTTATTGAAATTATCATATCATATATAATACCATGCATAATATTATAGATGTTAGATTTTTAATAACAGACGTTAAACACCATTTCTCTCTCCCTCTCTCTCTCTCTCCCTCTCTCTCTCTATCTCTCTCTACCTCTCCCTCTCCCTCTCTCTCTCTCTCTCTCTCTCTCTCTCGTGATTATACTGTCCATAATATAATGGATGTCAACAAAAAAAAAACAGACGTTAAAAACACCAGTCTAAGATCATGCAGACTTAATGGACGTTACAATTTTAATAACAGAAAAAACCCACCAGCCTGAAAATGATTACAAGTACATTAATATTAGAAACTGTTTCAAAGAGATTATATAATATATCGTGATGTGGTACCATTGGAGGTCTATTTATGATACATTGTTATAATGTGTGCTCGGGGGTAAGTATTGGAAACTCGGTTGTTTTGTTGTCGTCATACCGGAATTGGTTGAAGTACCCCGGGCTGTAGATAAAATGAACAACGAGAAAACGGGAAATGGAAGAGTCGAGTGTCAGAAGAAATATTAATTAACGAACCTCGGGGGCCATCTTGTTTGGTCATTGAGTTAAAATTCAGATAAACACGTAATAACACGACAGGAAGGTTTTGTCTTCTTCCTTCTAGGGTTTATTTTGTTTTTACGTAACCGATGACATCAGCATGCAGCTTTAAAGGGACAATAATACTCTTGCTGGCTTGACAGCTCCAGAAAATAAATAATAGCATTTTTCTAAGTACTAGATGTTTAAGTATCCTACCTGTTGTGTAAATTATCAGACATCCTATTTTATTTGTCCAGAGGGTTCCAAAATATTCTTAAATCCAAGTTTAAATTATAAAGGTTTACGTAAAGCTTTTCAAACCATTGAGTTGTTTTTTTGAATTAGGTGTGTTAGGATGAAATTTGTATCATCAATTAATTAGAATATTTTAACATAGTACAATTTGTTGACAAGAAAAAAGATTGGGACATATTATTTAGTTATAACAAGAGTGGTATTAGCCCTTTAAGATACAGAACGCCTACTCCTAAACTTCTCTGTCATTCAAATTACATCTGATATTCTTAAACCGTAAACATGAGATGAAATGGGGTTTAACGTCCTAATGTTCTGCACAAACGGAACTAATAAAGACGCCAAAAAACATGCTCCATTGGGACTTATGAACACGTGCATGCGCAATACAGTGTGCCTTGAAGACAATTTTGCGGGGATAGCGCGGGGTGGGGTGGGGGTATCAAATTCTTACTGCTAGTTCTTTATGTAGACAAGGGACCTTGGTTTGTAGCCCCATTCGAACGACTATACACGCCCCTTGTCCTGCATCACTGACGCGGGTGACCACGTCATGCAGGTAATTTTCCCGATGCACCTTCTCGGTCAATGCAGTGATTTATCTTAAGTTTAAACCGGTAGTAAAAATGGTGAATGACTGTTGGTTGTTTATGGAACCCAGGATGAGGTGATAAAACCTGACTATAAAAATAGAATGTTGGTCTCGGAGGGAAAAAAAGCACCAGAAACAGAGTCACGCAGATATTTGTAAATTATTTGAGTACCGTATACAAGCTATGTCGTTATTTGTTGTTTTAATTAAATGTTAAATAATCGATAAGTGTATTTTATTATCAGGTATTAAACTGACTGTTCTTCTGTTTTTCGTTTGATGTTTCAATTTATCAAACCGTACGAGACATATTCACATAATTTAAGTCGAGAGAAAAACATGTTTTGTTTTCACCAGTGGACGTCATCTATTTCATGACGTCATACGGGGGGTGAGTTATAAATAGATATTAATGATGAGTAGCTATATCATTCATTGAAGCACCTCGCGGGTTTTCACCAAACGAATTAATGAAATAAAAAAATCAAAACCAGATGCTAGTCCCGAAATGACCTAGTTTGTGTCGAGTGGACGTTAAACCCCATATCTCTATCTCTCTATCTCTCTCTCTCTTTCTCTTTCCCTCTCTCTCTTGCTCTCTCTCTCTCCCTCTCTCTCTCCCCCTCTCTCTCTCCCTCTCTATCCCACTATCTCTCTCTCTCTCTCTCCCTCTATCTCTCTCTATCTCGCTCTCTCTCTCTCTCTCCCTCTCTCCCTCCCTCTCTCTCCCCTCTCTCTCTCTCTCTCTCACACCACCCCGATCAGACTTTATAGACAGACGATTATTGAAGCACACTTACTTTGTCAAGAATAACTTTAACGATGGTTTTATCATCGCCATATTTTATCATTACAGTAGAAGATAATCGGTGTGGTTATCTCGCTATTTTCCCGTGTTTTACTTTCAGGGCCGGATCATGCTTTTAGGGGCCCTAACTAAGCACTTAAGACTATGGCCTGAGTCGTCTGACCAACTCGAATTATTTCATGAAACACAGAGGACTATTGAAAATTCGGCTAGGACAGTATTTTCCCCAAACGATTAATGTTTTTTAAGGCCCTGCCCCCTCCCAAACGATAATTAATTTTTGATGCCCCCTCCCCAAACAATAAATAATTTGTGATACCTCACGACAAATAATCATTAAAACTACACCGGTGTAGTATAAAATCTAGGATTAATTGATAATATATTTGTAATTAACAAATAGTTTTGACTTCCAGGTAAGAAGAAGATAAGATAAGTTTATTAATTGAAGATGAAAGAACTTATTAATACATGTAGATTAATAGTCAGAATTACTCGACATATCACTAGGTTATCGCCGTTAAATCTGTATAAAAGTAGTCCATCACGTGGTGTCTCTATCACCGTTAAATCTGTATGAAAGTAGTCCATCACCCTATCGCCGTTAAATCTGTATGGAAGTAGTCCGTCACGTGATGTCTCTATCGCCGTTAAATCTGTATGGAAGTAGTCCGTCACGTGATGTCTCTATCGCCGTTAAATCTGTATGGAAGTAGTCCATCACCCTATCGCCGAACAGTTATAAATGTAGCCCAGAACTAATTTTAATTAAAAAAGCAAATGGCCATTTTATGTTGTGGCTATTCAAGTAGAGGTATTAGAGCAGTTATAACTGATTAAAAACAAATGTCAATTTCATGTTGCACGCCACCACGCATGTCTTCACCCGTCACTCACGGTTAATGGTAAAATTGATCGATATCTTCATTGATTTCTAATAAAAAATAAATCGCTTCACTGGTACTTTTATATTTGTACAAGTTGGCTAGTGTCGCGACTTATGACTCGACTAGTGACGCGGGTAGTGTCGCGAATAGTGACGCGGACAGTGTCGCGACTTGTGACTGTTGGTGACGCTGCTAGTGTCGCGACTTGTGACAGTATTAGTGTCGTGACTAGTGACGTAACTAGTGACGCGACTAGTGATGCGACTAGTGACGCGGGTAGTGACGTAACTAGTGACGCGACTAGTGATGCGACTAGTGATGCGACTAGTGACGCGACTAGTGTCACCACAAGAGACTCGTTGTCATAACTAGGGACATGTCAGTGACACGACTAGTGACGTTGTTAGTGATTATGTTAGTGACTCCACTAGTGAATCGTATAGTGACGCAACCAATAACAATATAAGTGTTTTGTTAGTGACGCCACTAGTGACGCAACTTGTTACCTGAAACTTGTTACCTGGAATTGTTTATGCTTCAATAACACGGGGTAGTTTTTACCCACTCTATCTATCAATAACAAGGGGTAGTTCTTACCCACTCTATATATCAATAACACGGGGTAGTTCTTACCCACTCTATCAATCAATAACACGGGGTAGTTCTTACCCACTCTATCTATCAATAACAAGGGGTAGTTCTTACCCACTCTATATATCAATAACACGGGGTAGTTCTTACCCACTCTATCAATCAATAATAGGGGGAAGTTCTTACCCACGCTATCAATCAATAATAGGGGGTAGTTTTCAACCACTCTATCAATCGCGTGGATGGTTAGGTTTGTGCGTACGTAAAAGAATCCCATCAACCTAAAATTGGGCGAAGAGTAGGTGAACATGTCGCTGTCTGGACTACTTTCACACGAGACGTTAAACTCCATCATATTTCAGTTAATAGATTATCATGCGTATTACACTAGTTAGATCAGCCTCATGCTGATAACCAGCACGTGTTTTAACCATTATCAGATATTTAACCATGGACCACACAAAGATGAACAGACGAGTCTCAACGTCAGCGTTAAATCAATTGATTTCTGTTTCTTTGCTTCTAAACTTATTACTGGTTATTGTGCTAGGTGCGGTAATATTCATTTAGCCACGATTGACAGGTCTACTTATTGCCGCGGTACAGAATGACCTTCTACCAGTCGTAATTTCTTTCCGCAACTTCAGATCGTATCTAGGTCACGTGAATCGTCACGTGATAAGCGTTCGCCGCTACTTTGTGGACGTATGCACTTATATATTTATGACAAAAAGAACTGATAATTTTATTTTTGTCAAATTTCAGATTAATTTCCGCAACTAAAAGAATGGCAACTGATCGTACCCAGGTCACGTGGATCGCCACGTGATAAGCATTCGCCGGTACTTTGTGGACGTATGCACTTATATATTTCTGACAAAAAGAACTGATAATTTTATTTTTGTCAAATTTCAGATTAATTTTTAAAGAGAAGCAGCAAACGAATGTCAGATAAAGAAACCAGCCTCAAGTGAATTAGATGAAAGACAAATCACAGAAGTGTGTTATAATGAAACTTTCTATTTTGAGATGATTCTCTGTTGGACGTATGCACTTAATTAGCATTCGCCGGTACTTTGTGGACGTATGCACTTATATATTTATGACAAAAAGAACAGATAATTTTATTTTTGCGAAATTTCTGATTAATTTTTAAAGAGAACTAATTTTAATTAAAAACAAATGACCATTTTATGTTGTGGCTATTCAAGTAGAGGTATTAGAGCAGTTATAACTAATTGAAAACAAATGGCACGCCACCACGCATGTCTTCACCGGTCACTCACGGTTAATGGTAGAATTGATCAATATCTTCATCGATTTCTAATAAAAAAATCAAATCGCTTCACTGGTACTTTTCACTGATGTCGATTTACGCGCGTTGAATTGGGCAGCTAAATAGTTGACCCAAGTTATCAAAGGTGTAGCTTCAATGAAACCGGTCAGATGTCTTACTTCCAGTCACCGTTTCGATGTATGCGGTTTTTAACGTCCTTACCGCACTGTACCATGCTTGACATATTTAGGATTATAACATCCTTACCACAATATACCATGCTTGTCATATTTAGGATTATAACACCCTTACCGCTATATACCATGCTTGTCATATTTAGGATTATAACACCCTTACCGCAATATACCATGTTTGTAATATTTAGGATTTTAACATCCTTACAATAGTATATTTTATATAAAATGTTTTAGCATTATTATTGTGGCTCCAAAACATTTAATTAAGATAAACAACCTTGACATTTCTTAGATGGAACTACTACACGTGTAGTGATTTATTTCCTGTTCCACATCTGGCGAGATTTCTTATATTTATAGAAACCATGGTGATTCAAATCAACGGGTATTAATATTGTTTGTTTCTGTGTCCGTGGCCGAGTTTCTCTCCATACCGCGATATTAGTTGGGTTTCCCATCCGCGTCCACCAAGGGTGGTGTCGCAGACAAGTAACCCGGTTGTCGAGGTCGTTATTAGTGTTTAACGTCTACTTCCACTGACATTGATATCGCAGGAAAGTTGTCTTATTTTCATTTGTATTACCTTCGCGCATGGGCGGGGGTCTTTGCTGAAAGGAACCAGAGTACCCGGAGTAAACCCACAAGACTGCGAAGGTGTCCTGATGCCCCATACGCTCACACAAAGGATCGAAGCTACAATAGAAAAGGTTCGCCTAGGTCAAACAAGTGCATATTGATCTATGACGTCAGACATGTGATTATCCAATTAGCACTGATGACACTCGTAGATTACCAACAGCTCCATGCAAAACACGTCTAACTCGCCGTAACAGACCTTTTCATTGGCTAATACCTCACAACATTCAGAATATGCCAATGATAACAAATCAGTGAGATCATAGTGTAGTAAAGACAAGAAAATGAAATTCTGAACTATAAAAACTAAACGAAATAGGATCTGTGTTTAATCAGATTGAGCTTTGTCTTGCGTTCTGTGAAAATATCTGGAATACGATAATCCTTCCAGCCATTCAGCATCCTATGGAGACGATAATCCCTGCTAACAGCCAACAACCATCATCTATACACGATAAAGGTGGACGATCATGTAACCTATAATCCTCGCTACAATCGTCTGATGGGCCTCTATTTCATCCGAATTAATTCAAGTCTGTAGACTACTAAAAGTTGAATATTCAATTTAAACGGGAGACGGTCCTTCACAAGCGCTCTGAGCAACCAGTTTGTTGGATATTCAGCCCTTTATCAATAGATTATTGTGGGTTGGGGTAAAAGTTAGGCTTGGTCCAGAGTAAGGGTTAGGGATAGTTCTGTTTACATCTCGAGATATTGACACAATCCACATATGACGTCACTATATGCGCATGACCGTCTCCGATCTATCGTCCTCCATTTAAACGCGAATTAAACCATGTCTGTAAAACACAGATGACGTCATAGATACTCGTGACGTATAGAGGTAAGTAGTCCTTCACCTGTTCAAAATGACATGTATCATATAAATATTACCCCTTCATATGTAAGTATCATATCATCATATATAATATACTACCCCTTCATATGTAATATATAATAAAAATTATCATTTCCGCATATATAATCCATTGGACGTTAAATATAACAACAACATAAACAAGTAAAGGTATATTGTTACTCTACTGTAATATAATAGATGTTAAAATTTATAATAACAGAAAAAAAACACCAGTCTTAGATCATGCAGAATGTAGGCCTAATGGACGTTAAATTTGTAATAACAGAAAATAAACACCAGTCTAAGATCATGCAGAATGTAGGCCTAATGGACGTTAAATCTGTAAATAAAAACTTCAGTCAGAAAATAAATACAAGAACATTAATATTAGAAACTGATAAATGATTTTGTTCCAAAGAGAAATGTAATGGATGTTAAATTTGTAAATACAAACTTCATCCTGAAACTGATAAATGATTGTGTTTCAAAGAGATTATATAATATATCGTGATATGGTACCATTAGAGGTATATTTATACTACATTGTTATAATGTGTGCTCGAGGGTAAGTATTGGAAACTCGGTTGTTTTGGTGTCGTCATACCGGAATTGTTTGAAGTACCCCGGGCTGTTGATAAAATGAACAACGAGAAAACGGGAAATGGAAGAGTCGAGTGTCAGAAGAAATATTAATTAACGAACCTCGGGGGCCATCTTGTTTGGTCATTGAGTTAAAATTCAGATAAACACGTAATAACACGACAGGAAGGTTTTGTCTTCTTGCTTCTGGGGTTTATTTTGTTTTTACGTAACCGATGACATGAGCATGTTGCTTTAAAGGGACAATAACACTCTTGCTGGCTTTACAGCTCCAGAAAATAAATAATAGCATTTTTCTAAGTACTAGATGTTTAAGTATCCTACCTGTTGTGTAAATTATCAATTACATCCTATTTTATTTATCTAGTGGGTTCCAAAATATTCTTAAATCCAAGTTTAATTTGAAAAGGCTTACGTAAAGCTGTTCAAACCATTGAGTTGTTAAGTTTTTTTGAATTTGTTATGAAATTTGTATCATCAATTAATTGGAATATTTTAACATAGTACAATTTGTTGACAAGAATAAAGATTGGGACATATTATTCAGTTATAACAAGAGTGGTATTGGCCCTTTAAGATACAGTGATTTATCTCGGAATCAGAACGCCTACTCCTAAACTTCTCTGTCATTCAAATTACATCTGATATTCTTAAACCGTAAACATGAAATAAAATGGGGTTTAACGTCCAAACGTTCTGCACCAAAGACGTGCATGCGCCAATAAACCTGCTCCAGTGGGACTAATGAACACGTGCATGCGTCATACAGTGTGCCTTGAAGACAATTTTGCGGGGATAGCGCGGGGTGGGGGTGGGGGTATCAAATTCTAACAGCTAGTTCTTTATGTAGACAAGGGACCTCGGTTTGCAGCCCCATTCGAACGACTATACACTGTCCCTTGCCACGCCCCCTGTCCTGCATCGCTGACACAGGTCACCTCGCCACGCAGGAAGATTCCCGATGCACCTTCTTGGTCAATGCAGTGATTTATCTAAAGTTTAAACCGGTAGTAAAAATGGTGACTGACTGTTGGTTGTTTGTGGAACCCAGGATGAGGTGATAAAACCTGACTATAAAAATAGAATGTTGGTCTCGGAGGGAAATAAAGCACCAGAATCAGAGTCACACAGATATCTGTGAATTGTTTGAAGACCGTCTACAAGCTCTGTGACATTCTGGTGATGGAAAGTCCGCAATATAAAATGCACTCAGGGAGTCAATATTTACATGTAACAGATAGAGGCTAAAACTTTAATGATTCATCTTTGAATACATAAAAAATGCACTTAGGGAGTCAATATTTACATATAACAGATAGAGGTTAAAACGTTAATGATTCATCTTTGAATACATAAAAAACCTTCTCATTACGCAAGGTCCAACTAGAAACTTACGATCAACGACTAAAAATATATTGACGGTTCCGGGTGTTAATCTTGTGAAAGGCCGCCGTTCATTCGCATACTCGGCCAATTTTCTATGGAATTCATTACCCTTGTCAGTTAGGCTGGCCATGTCTGTAGAAAGCTTTAAATCTCAGCCTAAAACTCATTTTTCAACCAGGTTTATTCTTGTCAGTAGTGAATGACTTTGTTCAAACTTGAAAAGGCGCAATAGAAACTACCATAAAGTACTGTTGCGCTATATAAATTGAGACTTGTTATTATTATTATTAAAAGACGTATAGACGATTTTTAAGTTAATGATGTGTTTGTGGTGTATTTGGCGACGACCAATATCTGATAAATAAAAGAAGTTAATGTTTGTGTTTGTGGGTTGTAAATGACAAATATCTATGAATAGTTATTTTCATCTTGTAGAATAATCGTTGATAAACTGATATAAATATATTACAGATTAATTAAATCGATGATAGACAGTACTCGAACTAATGGAGGAACAAGGTCACGTGTCAATCAAGATAGATCTGTCGTCTTCCATCGTCATCTTAATACAGACAATAGACATAGAACATGAGAGGTAGACATTTATCAACAGAGACGAGATTACAACCTAGTTATTACAACCTAGAGAGAGAGAGAGAGGGAGAGAGAGGGAGAGATTATAATATACTTATGGCGATGAAACCAGTTTTATCTCACATACGAAGAAAAGAAAAACGAGGATTCGTGGTCCTTTTGCTCCTCGTCCAATGCTTTCGCGGCGCCAGCCGCCGGTGGTTGGAGGGGCAAGGTTGGGGCAAAGTCTAAGGTTAAGGGAGGGACAGACACGAGCTTCAACTAGGGGTAGGGGTGTCTCCCCCAGAAATTTTGGAAAAACAGGCTGCCACTAAATAGAGTGTCAAACGAACGGACTTGCGAGCCTCGACGAAATCTACTCACGAGTGCCAAAGTAGGAAGTCCTTTTGGGGGATATTGGGACCTCCCCAAGAAACTTTTGAAAAATAGACTGTCGGAAATGCTGTCTGGGAGTATTCAGGCACCGATTGTAGAGATATATAGAGCTGATCAGATACACTCTGTCGCCTGATCATTAATATATCCTACCCCAGAGAGGAAAGTGTCAAATGAACGGACTTGCGAACCTCAACAATCCCCCGAAAATTTGAAAAGTAGACTGCCCGAAATGCAGTATCTGCCAGTATTTCAGACACTGATCGTCAAGATAAAACAAGCTTACCAGATACCACCTGCCGCCAAATAACTATCCGACCATAGAGGAAAGTCAAAGTGAATGAATCAAATTGAATAAATATTTTCGCCACAATATTTTATTTAATAAACTGTTGGAAATGCAGTCTTGCAGTATTTCAGATACTGGTCGTCGAGATAAATAGAGCTGACCAGATACTGTTCGTCGCCAAATCACCAGCATATGCTATCCGAAAAAAGAGGGAGGTGTCAAACGAACAGATTGAGTGTATCAAGTGAATGCATATTCACGCCGCATTGAACCTATACCCCAAAAACTTTGAGGATCGTAAAAAGCACTTTTCAAGTGATTCACATGTTATTGTTGAGAGTTTATTATTAGGGGGGGGGGGGCAAACAGAGGGCAGATCAGATTGGCGCCGCCCCTGGTCCAATGCATAACACTGACAGTCATTATCCACACAGCATTTTCCTAACAGCATTGAGACATCTATCCCGTAGTGTGTAAACAAGAAATCTGAACGATGTATGGCCGGACAGAAGTGATGGCAATATTTTATAAAAATGAATTGACGGAAATTTACTTTAAAACCCCGCTGACGATTATACTATTTGTACAATGAAGTGGGTTGAATTTTGTTAAGGCGACGATTCGACTATTTGTACAAGGAAATGGGTTGAAGACGATTATTGAGATAATTAGTTGGTTTCTATATATAATTCTTATTACTGTCATAACACTTGACACATACAGAGATAGAATACAGAGATAACGTTTCTATAAGTTTAAAGGGACAATAACACTCTTGCTGGCTTGAAAGGTCCATAATTTTTTTTAGGCTTATTCTAACTACAAGATGTTTAAGTGGCCTACATGTTGTGTGAATTATCCATTACATGCTTTTTTACTTGTCCAGAGGGTTCGAAAATATGTTTAAATCCAAGTTGCATTTGAAAGTGTTTACGTAAAGCTTTTCAAACCATGTATTGATTGGAAGACGTGGAAGACGTATTACTGTCATACAACATAACTAGGTTGAGAAGGTGCCTCTATCTCCATGTCACATACGCTCTAGACCACTAGGCCATCCAAACTCCCTTTATAGACTTATTACTGTCATAGAACAGAACTAGAATTACACTGATAGTTGGCTGACACGGTTTATGTACATCATTAAAGGAGGAGGGTCTAGGAGGGTCTAGTGGGGTTTGGGTTGTTGATTGGTTATTACAGTTAATGTACATCATTAAAGGAGGGGGGTCTAGTGGGGTGCGGATTGATTGTTGGTTATTACAGTTCACGTACATCATTAAAGGAGGGGAGGGGAGGGGGTCTAGTGGGATTTTTATAACATTTTAACATTGTAAAGTACTTTTCGTCCGTCTTGGGACTATTCATAAATAATGTCATTGTAAAAAGATGGACAGCATAGTATATTTGTACATATTTATATTTACATAGTAACACTGTGATTTTAATGGGCTATAGTTGTCAGTGTCTATGGTTACATAGTATATAGGTTACTAGCAGAAAACATGTATACACGTATCTCAATTTGTAGTATATGGGTAAAATTGAGGAACAATGAGTGGGAGATAATCACAGATTTAAGAAAATTAATAAAGCTAATGGCTAATTGTTACTTATTGGCTATTAAGTCGAGGAACGTCTTTTTTAATAAAATTGGTTTCCACTTACATCCTTTTCGTGGTGTCATCGACTTTCATTTTATAAAAAGGCAAAATTTGGAATTTTACTTGTAGGTGTTGTGTAGTATATGGGTTCAATTAATGAAGCTAATGGCCAATTGTTTTACTTGTAGGTGTTGTGCACATTTAAAGATATGTCTACTTACAAATAAGGGCCAATTTTCTATATTACAATCCTGTCGATGGTTGCATACCCCATCCCGTAGATGCGTCGATGTCTCTCCAATGTAAAATTTTAGACATCCATTGCAAGTCAAGACATGAGATTTTTTGTGTCCCAATTCATATTGTCGTTGACACTAAACGTTAAGTTGTGAAAATTATATTTGCTATGTGGCATAATATGGTCGCAACATTGAAGATACGAGCATTTAGATACATGTAAGTCGGTCATTGTGACAGATGAATTGAATTTTGCTTTGGTTAGGAGGCGTTTCAGATGAGGATGTCGTTTGATGCCAGAAGTGTCCTGTTCTCGTACATTGTTTTAAAGATGTTGTGGTGTTGTGGGTTGTTGGTAGCGACAAAGGTAATGCTATTATCCCAACTGACTTTTGCTTTAGTAGCCCTCAGTGTTTGGGAAGAGAGAGAGGAAACCGTAGTACCTGGAGGAAACCCACGAGGTTGAGAAGGCGCCCCTATCTCCATGCCACATACGCTAAAACCAGGACTCGAAATCACAGCCGCAAGCCAGAGGTGGCTGGCCAGCTAGAGGTCGAAGCGCGGCACTCTAGACTACTAGGCTACCCCAACCCCCCACAGTGTTTGGATATCAATTGCCAAAGCCTTATTTATCCAAACTTCTATTATCTCGAGGGATATATATATATAAACTTAGTTAAAGAAAGACACCAAAATACTATTTTTATAGGACTCGTCCTTTCTAACTCGATAAAATACAGGAAGTGACGTGTGAACATCTCAAGGCTTGACGGGATTGTATTACCACCATAAACACAAGTAATTAATGATTTATGACACCAATCAGCCACCATAGAAATATTTATTAACCCTATTTTTAAGATTAATGATTGATTTAATTTATTATGTAAGCACCATTTCACGTTTGACATTTTGTTGTTTATTCACAGAACAATGAACAGAAAAGGAAGTTGTAGCTCAGGAGAAACTTCAGTTATTGGTTTTAAAGCTGACGATTAAAATGTGATTTTTATACCTGAGTTCCGGTAATCTTCTTGGCAAGGGTTTATCTGGCTTCCGTTCTCCTGAAAATATCGACCACATTGCTGCTAATCCATTCTCTAAACCAGATGTAATTATTGAGTCGTGATGTTGAAGTATTTTATTCAAATCAACATATCAACTTATAAAATATATTGGACGTTAAAAAAGGAACAACAACAACATGATGCATGTAGGTCCCGGGTACACATTGGCGGGCACGTAAACGATCCTTTAACAGTTGGAATTTAATATAAGAGTAGGGCGTAGTGCCGCTGTCCGGACAAAATTCCCTCACAGCACTGTATGTCGTCTTCATTAGCATATTTCGGATTTGTTTTAACTCAAAAGTATGTACGTTGCAATGAAGCATTGTTTAGGTATGAGTTTGTCTATTGGTGACTGAATAGTATGACCCGGGTAAGAGTTATCGAGTAAGGGTTAGGGTTAGGGTATGTCCATTCAGTAGCAATGAAACGTTGTTTAGATATGAGTTTATCTATTGATGACTGAATGGTATGACCAGAGTTAGGCTTAGGTTTAAGGAATGTTCATTCAGTAGCGATAAATAAATATTAAGATATGAATGGTGTCTATCGCCCTATAACAAGTAAATTGAATCGCCAACGTTAACGACCAAAGACGTTTTTAACCGAAACCCTTATTAAAGCAGTATTTGTATCATTAACTAGTATGGCGTTAATCCAATGTGACTGAAGCGTTATGTACCGGGCCATACTATATACCGGAAAACAACGGAAACAACCGGAAAACACCAGAAACACACCTAATACCGGAAACACACTAAATACCGGAAAACAGAGCCTGGTCCTCTGTGTGTGGTTATGGAACAGGTGAGCGCCGATGAAGGAAGGTCAAGCTTATGACGATTCGTTTTCTCCAACAATCAGTGACATCTTCATTGTAAACAATAAAAATATTAAGTATATAAGCCGTGGAATGTCGTATTGAATTGGGGGGTTGGAATAGCCAAGTGGTCTAAACTGCCGCGCTCCGACCTCTAGCTGGCCGGCTTTGGTTTCGAGCCCTGGTGTGAGCGTAGGTGGCATGGAGATAGGGGCGCCTTCTCAACCTCGTGGTTTCCTCCAGTCACTCCGGTTAATCCTCCCACTGCTAAAGACCCCTACGCGCAAGCGAATTATTGAAATAAAATTAAACAAAATGTTAGTCCCGAAATTACCTAGTTCTGTTGGGTGGACATTTAACCCCATTTCTCTCTCTCTGACGTCAACTCCTACTATAGTGTCGGTCATCAAAAGTATAAAAAACGAATCTGTATTTTAATTAGAGAGAGAGAGAGAGAGATGGGTACTAACATATCTGTATTTCAATCATATAGTGGTAGTTAGCGATTCACTAATGGTCAGATACTCTAACCGTCTGGAGGTCGAGTGTTCGATCTTTGCATTGGCCAAGAAAGTTTATCAGGGACAGCCGCCTAGTCGTTTGGATGGGACGAAAAACCGAGGTCTCGTATACACATTGGCGTGCACGTAAAAGATCCATTGGCAGATGGAATTCAGTTGCTGCCAGGGCGTATGCCCGTCTTCAATTAGCCCGTGTTAGGTTCAGAAGCGTAGGACGTTAAACCCCATTTCATTCTTTCATTCACTAACCGTGTATGGTAAAATATCGCAGTTGGCAACGGATTAACTATAAATCGTCGGCTCTCATTAAGTGTTTAAGTTCCATCAGACACTCGTGTGTGTCTATACATCATATTATTGACAGCGTGAATGGTTCACAAGTCAAGATGGCCGCCGATGGATCAAGATTCAGAGCGGATGTTTGGTCGATTGGAATTTCTGAATCAATTGACAAACATGTGAGAAAATCAATCAGAGTTAAAAGGTAAATAAATCAAATTTGATAAAATCAATAAAATCAATAAATTGTCTCCATACCGTGGTGTCTTAATATTCTTTTCACAATGACGTATACTTACGGTAACAGTCTCATTAACCCACGTTTCCTCCCACTGCTAAAGAACCCTACGCGCAAACGAATTATTGAAATATAAGTAAACCATATGTTGGTCCCGAAATGACCTAGTTGTGTTGAGTGGACGTTAAACCCCATCTCTCTCTCTCAATAACTAAACTAGACACCATATTCTGCTTTAATGCGCGTGCGTGGAGATGACGTATACTTACGGAAACACCCTCATTAACTAAATCGAGTGGAGCAGTATTAGTTATGTAGGATTCGGAAACACTCTCATTAACTAAATCGAGTGGAGCAGTATTAGTTATGTAGGATTCGGAAACACTCTCTTTAACTAAATCGATTGGAGCATTATTAGTTATGTAGGATTCGGAAACACTCTCTTTAACTAAATCAAGTGAAACAGTATTAGTTATGTAGGATTCGGAGATAAAACCCAAGTAACGAATCAAACAGCCACAGAATCAACAAATTAAAGGAATACAAATGGCGATTAACGTGCTTTTTCTGCTACAATTAGGCTGATATAGGACGGGCATGTACAATTCAGTTTGTTATGACGGTATTATACCCGGTCTACTCTTATTTCGTATTATAATTGTCAAGGGTTCATTTACGTGCATGTCATTGACACCGAGTTAAACAGTACAGCTGCACCACAGCTGAGACATGCTAAAAACTTCAATCTAAAAGCTAGCTTTGTTGTTAACTACGATTAGAGGACTTTCATTTACACCCCCCTCCATCCAATTCCTGTTTCTTTCTTATTCGAACGTCTGGCTTCATGAAAATGAATTTAAGATTACAATAAACGATCACTCAAAAAGTTTTAAAATGTCACCATTCTCAATTAATATTCATTAAAGAAATCCAATTACGATTTGTCGGATCACGGACTGCTATGGCACTTTGACACTTCGCAAATATGATTTCTGTACAAATTTGTTCTTGACATGTAATTTAGGAAAAAGCTTGTTTTATAGGAAATGTACCGGCAACACTATGTACCGGAAAAAACTGAAAAACACCGGAAAACACTGGAAAAATGTACCATACATATTGCACAAATACCGTAAGTGAAATAAGGAAGGTTTGTGTCCAAATAACCGACCTCGCCATTTGATGATAGGTCAAATATAGAATTATATTCCGTGCTGAGTTTTATCAAATGAAAATCGGACCACAGATAAAGACATAATAGAGAGATAGACAGCTGTTAACTGCCGAACTGTAGGTAGATAGACAGTTGTTAACTGCCGAACTGTAGAGAGATAGACGGCTGTTAACTGCCGAACTGTAGAGAGATAGACAGCTGTTATCTGTCGAACTGTAGAGAGATAGTAAGTTGTTATCTGCCGAACTGTAGAGATAGACAGATGTTAACTGCCGAACTGTAAAGAGATAGACAGATGTTTTCTACCGAACTGTAGAGAGATACAGCTGTGAACTACCGACATTCTCATCATGAAGTGGGGTTTTCTAGTCTTATTGTTCTGCTCCGACTGAGAGAGAGACAGAGAGGGGGGGGGGGGTGGAGTGGTGTCCTATTTTTTGCTCCGACTGGGCTAATAAAGACCAGCATCTATGCGAGAAACGTAAGGAGTTGGGATGGCCTAGTGGTCTAGCTGTCCGGTCACCTCTGGCTTGCGGCTGTGGTTTCGAGCCCTAGTGTGAGCGTATGTGACACAGAGATAGGGGGCCTTTGCAACCTCGTGGGTTTCCTCCAGGCACTCCGGTTTCCTCCCAATGCTAGAGACCCCTACGCGCAAACGAATTATTGAAATAACAATTGAAAACCATACGTTAGTTCCAAAATGACCTAGTTTGTGTCGAGTGGACGTGAAACCAATTTCTCTCTCTCTCCTCTCTCTCTCTCTCGCTCTCTCTCTCTCTGTCTCGCTGTCATGCGAGAAATGTAGACTTGACAATGGCGCTTCGTTCGAATCACTATACGGTGTATGGTGGGGGGGGGGCGGCTCACGCCTAAATATTCATATTGAAGTAGAATTAGTCGTCACCTCTACAAAGATAAAACCACTTTAAGAAATCCCACAAATTACACAAAAATAAAATCATTTAAGACATCCCACGACTTCTCTACTAAATGTTGTTATCGTTCTCACTGGTAATGCTACTTATTGTGTAAGATTAATCTACTTCCGGTTCCATTTCATTGCAATATTAAATCGATATCAGAAAACGACGAAAGTCTTTTACACAAATTGATTGATTGATTTGTCATTTAACGATTATAAATCGATATTAATTGTGACAATTGCCTTTGATTACTTTCGTTTAGCAGATAAACGCCGTAAATAAAATGTCATCGATTTCGAACGCATAAGATAAGAAGCTTTTCGTTTGGTTTTCCGGACAATATGGGAAATCATCAGTAACAACTTTCTAATTGTACTGCTCTGATTTTGCTAATGGGGTATAACGTTCTACTGTACTGCTCTGTTTTGGCTAATGGGGTTTAACGTCCTACTGTACTGCTCTGTTTGATTGACGAATAAACTTGTACAAACCAGTCGTCCTTCGAGAAGTGAAGAAGAAAGTTTTCAACTTGAGACTATGGTACATGTAGCTGAGAATGACCACTACAACTCCAAGAAGATATGGTTTTACCAGTTTACCAAATTGAGAGTTCCTGATACAGACATTAATGTGAAACTGAACTTTGAAAATATTACGTGATGTGTTATAGTGCTTTGAAATTAGGACACTTCAAGATTTTAAAAAGACAATTTGTGTTTTCTGTTTTTAGGTTTAGATTAAAGTGAATTTTCATAGGACTTTGAAGTACATTGATGAACTTTTGGAGATTTTTTTTTGCATGCGACTTTTGATGTTGATTAATTGTGTTTGTTTTTCAAAGTTTTTTTTATAGTATAGTAATCATTTAGATTTGCCTGATGCATGAATAATTGTAGGGTTTATCACATATAAGTTTTAGGAGTCTCCTACCTGTTCATTTCGCATAAATCTTGTTAGTGGGGGAGGTGATATATGTTGATTTTTAGATTTCTGCTACATTCATGAATAGTTTTATTATTCTACAGTTGTTGGTATGCTTATTGGGAAGGATTCAGTGGATCTTTTAACTAATACTGAGCAAAAAGTCTTAAAGAAAGGGACGAATGTAATACTTTTACTAGACTTTGTGCTTTTAAGAGTAACTTTAAAGATGAAATTCAATTGTATTATATTAATCATTTGGCAAGTCTTAAAATTATTCACATGATATGTAATATGCACTTAAAGTACTGAAATCAACTCAGAGTTTGAGTGACATGTTGTGGCATAAAAAACATTAATAGCTTGTAATATTACCTGTTTTTGGTAAACGAAATACACGTGATAGGAATCAGGCCAGTTGTTAATTTAACCAATCGTTTTGTTAGTTATGTCAGTCAAGGCTAATGAACACGCACTGTTACGCGTGTATAACTGTTTCTTAATAAAATAGCCTTTGTAAAGTTTTAGTTCAGACTTCGATTAGTTGTTAGAAGGGTACGATCTAAGATATCCTAGCTAGCCTAGCTAGCTCGGTTTGGGGAGAATAAGCTAGTATTGACTGTAATGATGATATGTACATTGCTTGTATGTATACCTATATATGATACATAAAAGGTAAAAACGATCTCTTGTATTGTTTTAACTGAGAAGACGAACGTCTTAAGAAATAAGGAACCAGTAGTAAAGGTACACAACGTGAAAGGAGAAGAATAGACGATCACAAGGCTAACAGAATTATGTAACAGGATGCACGAGTCTAACTTAGGATCTGGGGATCTCTAGCCCTGCTCTCCGGGTCCGAAGAAGACGTCGTATTGTTACATATCTTATATGTTTAACTGATTGATCCGAGGAGGTTATTGTTAAATTGCTGAGAAAAAGATTTTCTGCTGATCAAGATGACCTCTGTCTTGTTATCATTTAATTTTAGGAAATTAAAGATTCATCCAATTTTAATGTCATCTATACAATTCGACAGAGGTCACACCGACTGTCACATTAAAGCCAGATAGCATTCGTTTTAATGTCATCTTTACAATTCGACAGATAGCATTCGTGATAGCATGGGAGATTTGTGAGTAATAATTACCCTTAAAGAATCAAGTCTAACCCTAACCGGAACTTCGAGTTAGGTTGTTTGGACAGCAAATTAGTTATTTACGAGTATATACATCAAAATTATAAAGCAACTAAAAGATTGTTTAAATATTACAATTGTAAATTAATTGACAAAAACGGTACAAATAATTCAATTGATAATGTCCATTAAGAAACATAAAACCCCAAGGTTGGACAGGCAAATTATAGAGCAACTAGAAGATATTTTAAATATAAGAATTGTAAATTAATTGATAAACACGGTACAAACAATTCAATTGATAATGTCCATTAAGAAACATAAAATGACATTTACAAATCGTTTTTAACAGTCAATAAACACCTTTTAGCCTCAGTTTATATTTTGCCCCGGGTGATGTCTAATTGTTTTCTTTATTTGTACTGTCTTTTATTTACGGTACTGTATTGTTTAGCTAATTCGATTCGTCGTAAAGTATTGTTTGTCGTAAAGTATTGTTTGTCGTAAAGTAGATAAAACGGTGAATAGGAAGACATTAGTTAATCAGATCAATGATGTATTACCAGGCAGATTGTCTATGGCTGGATATGTATGTTTTAAATTTGTAAATGAAGGTAAAATATGTTTGACGGTGGGGGGGGGGGGGGGGAGTAGGATTAGATACTAGACTAGTATTAATATATAAATACAGATTATCTGTCCCTGGATATTCTAGTCTAGTATTAATATATAAATACAGGTTATCTGTCCCTGGATATTCTAGTCTAGTATTTATTATATAACAACAGATTATCTGTCCCTGGATATTCTAGACTAGTATTTTTATATAAATACAGTAGATTATCTGTTCCTGGATATTCTAGTCTAGTATTAATATATAAATACAGATTATCAGTCCCTGGATATTCTAGACTAGTATTAATATATAAATACAGTAGTTTATCTATCCCTGGATATTCTAGTCTAGTATTTATATATAAATACACCAGGCACGGATCCAGAAGGGGGGTTGGGGTGTCCGGACCTAGACCCCCCCACCCCTGCAAAAAATCCTATACACTAGCCTTATTTTAAACTTGTTTTGTCTGCTAACGTTTAATAAAGCTATTTCACACATTAAACCCAGATGCTATTCCACACATTAAACCCAGATGCTACTATACAAACCTGTTGCCAGTCTTCAAATAATTATATTAATTACAGGAAGCTGGTTATACAGACCGGATGACAAAGCCGCGAGAGAGTCTCGTATTTCTAGCCTTATTTACCGGTACCAACTGTATAATAATTTATAGACTTGAAGGAGAAGAACATACAATAGACAATAGACAATAGACAATATGTATATATATAACGGAATTACGACACCTACCTTCCTAGACACCAACATCCGGTCAGATCTTTCATAATAGAAGCATCGGAAACGGCTAAACGAGACATCGGCATATAATGGGTAATAATAATATATAGATGTACATTACTCCCGTTAAACATTTAAACTACAGCTTTTGGTGTTTATGTCTTAAGAGTTTGGCACGGACTTTAGTGCACAGTAAATTAGACTAAATAAGACCAGTCCTTGCCTGATCCGAAACAAACTATATATCACAACCTAGCCCTAACCCCTAGTAAATAGATTCAACAAGATATAAGAATCCCTAACCCTAACCCGGTGATATTGAATCAAACAATTTCTTTAAGAAAATCCAATCCTTAGTAGAAATCACAGTTGTATATTCTATTATATAATATTATTATAACACACTCGTATATTCTATTATATAATATTATTATAACACACTAGATGAATCGAACTGTATACCCCGGATATCGGTTGGGATGGCCTAGTGGTCTAGAGCGCCGCGCTTCAACTTCTAGTTGGCCGGCCACCTCTGGCTTGCGGCTGTGGTTTCGAGTCTTAGTGTGAGCGTATGTGGCATGGAGATAGTGGCGCCTTCTCAGCCTCGTGGGTTTCCTCCGGGCACTCCGGGTTCCTCCCACTAATAAAGACCCCTGTGCGAAAGCGAAGTACTGAAATGAAAAATTAAACCATATGTTAATCCCGAAATGACCTAGTTGTGTTGAGTGGACTTTTAACCCCATTTATCTCTCCCCCTCTCTCTCATTCTCTCTATCTCTCTCTCTTTCTCTCTCTCTATATTATATAATATTAAAACCATCTTCAGGCTATATGATTCGACCTGTATTATACCGGTTCATATTAATATCGGATCGAGAGGAAATTATTTGTCTGTAAGTATGGTTTCTATATTGATAACCAAGGAAACAGGAAATGAAATGTCTGACAAAACGTGACATGTGTAAACTAAAAGGCAATGGACTCTGATTTAATCAATCAATTAGTCACGCGGTGGTTCAGTTCGTAAGGCAATGGACTCTGATTTAATCCGTTAATAGGTCACGTGATAGTTCAGTTAGTAACCTACAGTCACGTGATAGTTCAGTGATTAAGGCAATGGACTCTCATTTAATCCGTTAATAGGTCACGTGGTAGTTCAGTTAGTAGCCTACAGTCACGTGATGGTTCAGTGATTAATCTACAGGTCCTGCGGTGGTTCAGTGAGTAATGCAATGGGCTCTGATTTAATACATCTAGACAGGGAGAACGGGGGTATTATCCGAGAGGTGGGCAAAAAGTGGAAGTTGACTTTTCTAGAAGCTTTTTTCCTCAGGAATCTGAAAATGGTGGGTGATCAGTCAGGTGAGGGAGCGTTGAGGAGTTATCGAGGTCAACGGTTCATCAGAGGTTAAAGGAGGCTGGCTTATGAATTTAGCCACTTCTGATGCTGTCTGTCGCAGATTTCTTGTTGGAACACAGCTGAATCATTGAATAAGAGACAAAGGATAATTTGTGAAACCAATTAATCAAATTATGACGTAATTGGAAAGATTTGTTAATTGGCACATTTGTTATATATGTGTGTTATAATAAAAGATACTTCGTTCTAGTTTAATGTTGCCTTGTCATCCACGTGTCGTTTAGAAACAATTTATAAATAAACTTGAACATTATTATTGTATTTGTATGTTCTCCGTATTGCAAATATATACAATTGTCAAAACAAATGTTACTGTATTATGGGTCAATGACCTGATATACTAAATAAAGATTATTATTATTATTATTATTTAGAAATGTGGTGTAAATTTCTTTTTATGGTTTCCCAGTCCGTTGACATAATTGAAGTTGTGTCGATCATCTACTCTGTTTTATATTTTTGCCGAGAAAATTCATCCAGATTTTCAGGCGTGGTTCCCCCTTGTCAGTGATGTAGGATGGAGGGCCTGACAATGACGGCTGTCTGGTCGTTCGGATGGGACGAAAATCGCGGCCCCGCGTATACATTAGCTTGCACGTAAAAGATCTCTTGACGGTTGTAATTGGATATAAGAGTAGACCGACCGTAGTGCCGCTGCAAGGGCAAAATATCCCTCAAATCACACTGTATTGTGTATGCCAGTCTTCATTAGTCCAGTTCGACACAGACCAATAGGACGTTAAACCAAATATCATTTATTTTTTCTAGTCGTGAGCGGGAGAGAAATGGGGTTTTACGTCCACTCGACACAAACTGGGTCATTTCGGGACTAACAAGTTGCGAGAGAACCCTTCCTGCTATAAAGAACTAAGTTTACTAAATGTCATTGTGCTTGATATCGACAAGAGGATATTTGTTGAAACGTCGTGCTTCTAGAATAAAACCAGTGATTGTTTTCCAATAAAAAAGTGTTCTGTTACAATCACACTACAAAGACATTTTTGTTTAGTCGTAGCAACCGTTTTGTCGGCTTTCATTACTATCGACGCCGGTTTAAATTAATTTTATATTTCACGTCAAAAGACTTCCAGGCCTACTGAGCCAAATGATCAAAGACGAAATAAAAATTTAATATCGAATCGGAAGTAAATGTCGTGCAATCTCTAATAGGTTTTATAGCACGTTGGTGGTAGACTTATTTATCCAGCATGTTTCTACATGCTATATTTTATTGATAGATACTTGTCGAGATCATCAAGTCTTATAATTAGTGTTATTCAGTGTAATACGATCAAATGCAGACACCGATATCCAATATTAATTTCTACACTAGCATGATACGCAGCTTCGCCTTGGGCCCAAGTTCGTTAGGTTTCCAAATTGGCCCGGGGCCCAAATTCACCAAGGGTCCAAATTCGCCTGAATTATAAAGTATACCCCAGGGCCCAATAAGTGTTTAATAGTTTATCAGTTATAAAGTATAGTCGTTTTAATAGTGTACCCGTTATAAAATATACCTCAATAATCCCTTAATGAATAGCGGTTTTAATATCTAACTAATATATTCTCTCTGCTTTCTATTTATAAACTAACGTTATCTACCATAATATATAACGTTATCTACCATAATATGTAACGTTATCTACCATAATATGTAACTTTATCTACCATAATATATAACGTTATCTACCATAATATATAACGTTATCTGCCATAATATATAACGTTATCTACCATAATATATAACGTTATCTACCATAATATATAACGTTATCTACCATAATATATAACGTTATCTACCATAATATATAACGTTATCTACCATAATATCTAACGTTATCTACCATAATATCTAACGTTATCTACCATAATATATAACGTTATCTACCATAATATATAACGTTATCTACCATAATATATAACGTTATCTACCATAATATATAACGTTATCTACCATAATATATAACGTTATCTACCATAATATCTAACGTTATCTTCCATAATATCTAACGTTATCTACCATAATATCTAACGTTATCTACCATAATATCTAACGTTATCTACCATAATATCTAACGTTATCTACCATAATATCTAACGTTATCTACCATAATATATAACGTTATCTACCATAATATCTAACGTTATATACCATAATATATAACGTTATCTACCATAATATATAACGTTATCTGCCATAATATCTAACGTTATCTACCATAATATATAACGTTATCTACCATAATATATAACGTTATCTACCATAATATATAACGTTATCTACCATAATATATAACGTTATCTGCCATAATATCTAATGTTATCTACCATAATATGCAACAGTCCTTGCTGTATAGTATATATATCTCTTATAATGTATAGCTGTATTAAAACTAACATGATCTACCATAATATAGTATTAATCGCTCTGCTTTCTATTTTTAACCTAACGTTATCTACCATAATATCTAACAGACCTCGGGTGTCCTCTGTGAAGAAATTCAAGAAATTACAACTTCTTTAAATTTCCGCGACTCGACACATGATCAGAAGAAAGAGGTGCGTACATTTCATTTCGGTTCTGTACAGTCTTTATTGGCTCACAAAGAAGCCTGCTCCTTCTCTTCTCAAATAAACATAAATTCACCTTTTTTCACCTTTTAGTCGGATTTCAAGAAACTAGGTTGACAGCTCTTTTACAATTGTGCCAACTTACCAGAAACTATTCGTGCTATTTTGAACACTCTTTAAATGTAAAACTGAAAACCCATTTATTTCTCTCTTATTCCTAGTCACTGCCTAATTTCTACTATTAGTTTTAAAGCATGCCAGTTTTCTTCTGTGGTGTTATTATCAATCTCAAACAATACACTAGAATTTAAATTAAAGTAAAATGTTATTATAATTTTAGTACAGATATGTAATGCCAAGACGCAACATATAGTCCTTCTGATAGTCGCGTGTACACATTGACGGACACATGAAAGGTCCCGTATAAGAGTAGGCTGTAGCGACGCTTTTCGGGCCACATTCTACATGCCGGTCTCCACCAGCCTAATTGAAGCAGATCAGTTGGACGTTAAACCCTATTTCCATTGTACCTGTAGATTGTACCTGCTCACCTAAAATTATTCTATATTTATTTCGCTCATTACAACAACGTTAAAAATGAATCCATGATTCTACGGAAGACTTTCCAGGCTATTTACAATCTTTCCGTTTACAGCCTATTTATTTGGTTAGTAGTCCTGCTTTCTTCTTTATAACCCTAACCCTAACCCTATACCACGTGATAGTAGCCATATATCCTTCTATATATATATATATAGAGAGAAATGGGGTTTAACGTCCACTCAACACAATTAGGTAATTTCGGGACTAACATATGGTTTAATTTTATTTCAATAATTCGCTTGCGCGTAGGGGTCTTTAAGCAGTGGGAGGAAACCGGAGTGCCCGGAGGAAACCGGAGTGCCCGGAGGAAATCCACGAGGTTGAGAAGACGCCCCTATCTCCATGCCACATACGCTAACACCAGGGCTCTAAACCACAGCCGCAAGCCAGAGGTGGCCGGCCAACTCGAGGTCGAAGCGCGGCACTCTAGACCACTAGGCCTGTAATTAAACGGAGGTTGTGAAATGTAGCGGTGATTTATAAAACTACTGTAAGCTGGTCAACAACACGATTTATACCAGCATGGAACAGCTGGTCAAACCTGCGATATCAACTCAATGGAAGCGGACGTAAAATACAAGTAACACACACACAGCTGATCCAACAGATCTTCAACTTGTTACAATAATTACATAATAAAATACAGATGTAACGTCACCCTTTGATGTTGGCACACCGTTATTTCAATTAATCCGACGGGCAACTTGTCAATCGTATCTTGTGAAATATTAGACTCGCGTGACGTATTCCACTGTAAACGCAGTGCGTAGTGTCTATATTTTAAGTTGTTGAATGGGCTCGGGCTACTCCGGACTAATCGCATCATTCAACTCAATAACTGGACCGGTGAGAGAAAACCGGAGTAGCCCACGAGATTAAGAAGTCGCCTGAAGGTCGAGTGTTTGATCCCTGCATTGGCCGAGAAACTTCATTCATATTTGCCGGCGTGGTTTCGCCTTGTCAGTGATGCAGGAAGGGGGAATGACAGCTGCCTAGTCGTTCGGATGGGACGAACAACCGAGTGTGCTGTTACACATTGGTGTACACGTAAAATATCTCTTGGCAGTTGGAATTCGAGATAAGAGTAGGCCATAGTGCCACTGCCCGAGCAAAATTTCCCTCATAGCACAGTGTATGGCGTATGCCCGTCTTCCATTAGCCCAGTTTAGGAGTAGAACAGTAGTGCGTTAAACCTCATTTCATTTTGAGAAGTCGTCCCTATCTCCATGCACCGACATACGTTCACACCAGGGATCAAAACCATAACAGAAAGCTGAAAAGTTGACCTTTCTAAAAACCTAGTTAATTGGTCTGGGTAAGCGAAATGAATGACTCGATCTTCCGGTCGTCTTATTATTGACTAGTAGACCGACTAATCGCATCATTCAATTCAATAACTTTTTATAAGTCGGAATATTTGACATTGTTGCTGTTTAAAGGAGAATGGGGTTTAACGTCTTACTCTTCTTTTCCCACTGAGTCGGTTTATTTGATATTGTTCCTGGTTGAAGGTGGAATAGGGTTTAACGTCTTACTCTTCCTGTTTGAGGTGGAATAGGTTTTAATGTCTTACTCTTCCTGGTTGAGGTGGAATAGGGTTTAACGTCTTACTCTTCTGTCCCAACTGAGTTAATGAAAACTGTTTTCGTCTCATCCAAACGACTATACATCTATGCATTCACTTGTGTTATAAAACATTGTTGATAGTATTACGACGTTAAACCCTATTTCCCTTTATTCATTTTTTGGGGTCAAGTATTGCGATTACACTTGATACGCCCAGTCTTAAAGAGTGCTGGCAGAAGGGTTTCAATTGGTGCGTTCCAGTATTAAAGAGTGCTGGCAAAAGGGTTTCAATTGGTACGTTCCAGTATTAAAGAGTGCTGGCAAAAGGGTTTCAATTGGTGCGTTCCAGTATTAAAGAGTATCTGCAGAAGGTTTCGCAAACGTGAATACTAACACAGGTCCCTGGGTCAAAATACCAACACATTACCCTAGGTCAACATAATAAATAAAAACAAAAGATATTTTAATTCAACAGCATGTTTTCAGAATACGAGTCTATAGTGCAGTCTGGGAGTCTAGAGATTTAGAGTGTCATGCTTCGAGCTCTAGTTGGCCGATCATCGCTGGCTTGTTGTTGTGGTTTTGATCCCTGAAATAAGCGTAAGTGACTTGGAAACAGGGATTGGGTCACGGTGTCTTCTCAACAGAAAAGACTCTTGTACTAAGCATAATACAATAGAACGATATCATCCTCGGTGAAAGCGGACGTTAAACACTAATACAAGAAGAAGTCTGAATGGCATACAACTTGAAACGCTGCTTGTTTCTATTAGTGGTTATACAGGTACATTATTTCGTATTCCTCAAGAATTAACACTTGCTTTGATCTCTAACCCTAACCCTAACCCTTGTTGTAATTGACCTGTAAAACCCCGATCATTCACTCCGGTAATTGTAGCGATTAGACCCAAGTTAAACTCCGGTAATTGTAGCGATTAGACCTTGACCTGTTTAACTCCGGTAATTGTAGCGATTAGACCCATGTTTAACTCCGGTAATTGAACAGTTTTGGACCGAGTTGTTGTAATTGACCAGTAATTATAGAGATTTGACCTTGACCTGTTAAACTGTGTCATTCTCAAGGTTATCAGGAATTATAAACATTTGATCTAACTGTAAGCTGGGGAGTCGAACCTGGGGAAATCAAATACAATCACGCTGTTCTCAAAACATGCCTCCAGATTAAAATGGTCACCAAATCAGTCGGTAAAAATATCAAAACTCGACACAAACCAGGTAATATCGGGACTAACATATGGTTCATTTTTTCAATAAATTGCTTGTACGTAGGGGTTTTAAGTCTGGGAGGAAACCGGGGACCGGGAGATAACGACAGAAGTGGGACAGATGACCCTAAGATTTGTCACGTACGAGTGGGGAATCGAACCACACCCCACCCCACCCCACCCATTCCCGGTAGCTGGAGAAACAATATATTGTAGATTAATAATAACACACGAAATATTTTAATAAAGTATCTACAAAAATGTTAATAATATCAATAAGGGAAACTGAAATTCTATACCTTGAATTCAACCAAGAACTAGAATTAAATCTAAATTTAAAATTTTCCGAATCTTACTAAACGCCCACTTAATCTGAAGATTTTGCGCGTGTGAGTCTGTTATTGGGAGGGACCCGGGTAATTAGGATGTCTTGAAAACGGATGGCGAATACACGATGCAATTTAGAGAGAGACAGAGAGAGACTGAGAGAGAGACAGAGAGAGGAGGAAACCGCGGAAATATAATATGTAATTAAAAGACCTAATGGTATACGTGATGGAATTGATTACTTAGGATATACGATGAAATTGATTAAAAGTATCTAAATACGAATCACTACATTTAATAGAAAGATATGGATCCTTTTACCAGATATAATAATTTAGCTTCAAAGGAAAGCGAACAATTTTTTCCAGTTGTTGCCTTTAATTTAGCAGAACAAAAGAATTTAATCCGTATTTTGAAATGTCAATGATTTCATTTCTTATGACACATGATCTTTTGATTCTTATTGGAAATATAATCTCAACTGCTACATGGAAATTACTCAGTCGTTAAAATACCGTGTTGGTAACTTCCTTTTTAGTGATGTAACGAGAATAACAATTGGTTCGCCGTTAATCGAGCTTTCACACAATGACGTATTAGCGTATGCCGCGTTTGACGTACAACAACTTATGCCATCGTATTTCAGTAGGATATGCTCGTAACTTGTTAAAAATGTACCTATAACGTATTCAACGTACACCAGCGTATTCGCTAAATTTCTCATACGTCTGCATACGCTGGTGCTACACGTCAATGTGTGACAGCCCCATAATTACTTGTGGTTTTAGCGAGCCTCAGTTTTTATATCTGACCTCACGTGGTCGTCGAAGAACGCTCCAACACTCCATAAGTTTGACTAACGTTGTGCATGGGTTCTGCATAAGTCGAGAACTCTAAAAATTCGTTGGGCACACGCTGACATATTCTTGTATCAGTTATGTTTACGTTGGGGATAAGCTATGAATAAGTTACTCATACGTTAAACATAGGTTATACATTCGTTAGAAGTACGTTATATATGCGTCCAAAAAGAGCGTCCTCTTGATTTTTTTAAATTAAGCTTTAGCTTATGCCAAAGTGTTGGAACTATTATTTCATATGTCGGAATAAGTTGTCTAAAACGTTATAGTGTGACAAGCACGTAAAATAACATACCGTGACTGTAATTTTCTTGTTCGTGACGTAACGAACGAGAGTAATCCGGGTGATACAGTCAAAGTGAGTATCAGATCTGAACGAGAAACACAGACTTGGTCTCGTCGAGAGTTTTACGTTCTGTATATTTATTACCGTGATAGGCAGTAAAAAAAACTAATATACGTTGCTATTTCAACAGTAAATCAAACCATGTGTTAGTCCCGAAATGACCAAGTTTGTGTCGAGTGGACGTTACCCCCCCCCCTCTCATTCTCTCCCTTTCTCGCTCCCAACAAAAAACAAATGTCACTGAATTTCATTACCGGTTCTCGGGAAAAAGTTAATTCCCCTTAAAGACGTTTTCATTAATTATATTCTGGATTTTACCGATAATTTACATTCTTTTAATTACTCTTTTTTTTTATGGCTGTAATTTTATACGATTTATGTTTTCCACATATGATTACAATTCTTCAAGCTGATTAAAATACGGATTCTATTTCGTTTCGTCTTTTGTAGTTTTAAATATCGTTTTACTTGTCTTTACTATAGAAGGATCTGATAGAGTTGTTAAATTCTACTCCGTGCTCTGGTCAGGGCCGTATGGATGATTTTAACGTGGAGTTGCAGCATTACTGCCCAAGTTACTGATATAGATCATAATTAAATGTATTTTTTTTTCTTTAAAGGTTTTCGAAAAAAGTTTGGGTTTTGTTTTTTGGGTGTTTGGGGGTTTTTTTCGGGGGGGGGGGGGGGCGCCCTTTCAAGGGGCGCCTTACTTTTCTGAGGATGCAATAACCCCCTGCACCCCCGCTAAATACGGCTCAGGCTCATGTTCGGTGGAATTCTTTTCGTCTGGCGCGGAGAACTGTGGGTTAGGGTTAGGCACTGGGAACTGTGGGTTAGGTTTAAGAATTTGGGGAGGGGTTAAATCTCCACATAAGCACTGACCTAGGGTGACCGTTAATTCTTTCCCGAAGTGCATTTTGGGTCTCTCCTACATATTGCATGTCACATTGCCTGCTTGAAATTAGATATATTATGTTTGAACTACTGCATGAAAGTTGGTCTAATATTGGGAATTTTGTGCCTGATATTTTGTTATGGAAGTGGTCGGATACATTTATGATTTTGCATGTTTGACATCTTGGGTGGCGACAAGTTTTGGTTTTGACTGCTGATTGCATATTATTTGTTCAGCTAAAGTCTCCTTAGTTTGCTAAATACCAATGAACACGCTGACTCAAAGTCGGTCTTCTGGGTACATATCCTATGAAATCGGAGAATCTGAGATTTTATGATTCCAGAGAAAGTATGTTTTGGGTGAAAGGAGCTTTTGAACAATATTTGGTGTATGTTGGTTTCTTTGAAAAATACTTTAGTTTCCAATTGGCCTGAAATTGTGGTGTTGCTACTTTTAAAGACGTTAGTATCAAGAAATCTATGCTATTATGGCTTACATTTGCGGTTAACTTAACAGATGGATGATGATTGTTCAAAATGTTGAAAAATGCCCAAAATTCGTCTAACGTGTACGTCCAGACTATGAAAACGTCATCTAGAAATCGTCCATAGAAATCTGGTTTTAATGGGCATAGTGGCAGAACTTCCCTTTCCCACTCCGCCATAACTGCATAACTCGGGGCAAATTGTTTTCCCATGGCAGTTCCGGGAGACTGGAGGTATACTTGATCGTCGAATGTGAAATCATTCCTCCTCGGACAAATGTCGAGTAATTTGAGGATTTCTTGGTCCGGTCTGGAAGTTTGTGGGTTTCTAAGAAATGCTTTCCTACCTGCTTCAACTCCTGTGGCATTTTCGATGTTCGTGTACATGCTCTGTACGTCAAAAGATATTAAAATGGTGTGCTCAGGTACTCTTAACTGTTTGATTTTGTGTATGAAATCGTTAGTGTCTTTAAGGTAGGATGGGTGTTGGCAAGCTAGGGGCAATAAGAAATGGTCTATATATTGTGATACATTGTATGATTCGCTGCCACAGTCCGATATTATTGGACGCCCCTTTGGTAATTTATTAGGTATAAACCATTCCGTTTCTGGATTTTTATGTATTTTTGGTAGCGTATAGAGATGTCGTTGCCGACAGTCAGATTTAGCGGATAGATAATCATATTGTTTTGCTGTTATGTATTCCTTGTCTTGTAATTCATGTAAGATGTTGTTTATTAAGTTTGCAGTGTCCTTAAAGATGGGTTAGTCTAACTTAGTGTAATGTTAGGATTATTTAATTGTTTTTCTGCCTCAGAGATATAGTCTGCGCGATTCATTATGACACAACAAGAGCCTTTGTCGCTCTCCTTATTATTATATTTGTGTCTTTTTTGAGTGTGTTTAATGCTGTTTTTGTTGCTCGATTGGTATTTGGTTTCTGTGATTGTAGTTGAATGGATGTTATTTCTGTGCTCATTTCGTCAAAAGTTTTAAAGATGGTTGGTGATAAAGATTTTTTAGGTGGTTTCCATGTGGATTTTTCGGTGAATAATTTTTTACCTCTGCCGGGTTTGTTCCAAAAAAAAATAAGTTAGCGATAGGGCCCTTTTGAATCAATCGGTTGCCTGTGTGATTGAGTCTATGGGTGTTATTGAAGGGGTGGGGATGAATTTAAGGCCTCTGTCGAGAATGTTCATTTCTATGGGGCTGAGAAGTATGTCGCTCAGATTGACAACTGTCTGCCCTAAAGACGGCTTCTCATTCCTTTTCCCTAAAGCTAGTTTAAATTTCTCATCCAGCAGTTGATAATCTCTCTGGCCGTGTCCGGGCTCCAGTGGATGGCGTCGTTACCCTTCAGTTCAATTTTGCCCTTGCCCGGGAAGAAGTGGGGATCTGTGTGGTGAAAAGTTTGGTTGTTGGGAAAGCTGCTCTGGTAGATCTAGCATCTGTTCGTGTATCCTTGGTCCACTTTCCTCCCTGTTGTAGAGCCCGACATGAATCACTAACTCTTCTGGTGCAGGTCCAATGTAGTTCTGTAGAATCTGTTTGATGTGGCTGATCTTGGCTATAGAATAGCTATGGATCTCCCAATCCATGAGAAAGGATACAATCCTAGACAGGTTAGAGGATCCAATAACCAGGGTCTTTGCCTTGACTGCCGGTAGGTACCATAGTTCCTTCTCTTCTTTACCTTTGTAGCTGTGTGGTCTCTTTAGGGATAGGTTGAGTGAGCATAATATAAATATTGCCCCTTCATATGTAAGTATCTTATTAAAATCACCATATCATCATATATACTATATTGGACGTTAAATACAACAGCAACATCAACAAGTAAAGGTATATTGTTACTGTACTGTGATATAATAGATGTTAAAATTTGTAATAACAGAAAAAAACACCAGTCTAAGATCGTGCAGAATGTAGACCTAATGAACGTTAAAGTTACATTATTCAAGATATAAATAAGAACTAGCCATTCTTGATATACTAGTTCGAAAGTAGATGATGTAAAATTTCATTCAAATTACTCTATTGCAAACGAAGATATTGGCATTTGAAGGTTTGGCCGACCTGTGCAATAATTTCAACCACGGTACTGGTTGATCAAAGCTAAGACTCAAAGCGCCTGGGCGCGCCATATTTGATTTATCACTGAAACGTTTTAATCTGATTAATATCGGAGCAATCTGATGCCACCCAAAGTTGATTACGGCCTGGAGCAGTTAATTAATGTCTAATTAATACTTTAGAAAACATTTCATGCCCAAAAAAAGACCTGCACTAGGCAGATTTAGCTCTTGAATAATGCATGTTTAAATTTGTTATAACAGAAAAAAAACACCAGTCTAAACATGATTACAAGAACATTAATTTTAGAAACTGATAAATGATTGTGTTTCAAAGAGAAATGTAATGGATGTTAAATTTGTAACAAAAAACTTCAACTTCAGCCTGAAACTGATAACTGATTGTGTTTCAAAGAATATATATAATATATCGTGATGTGGTACCATTAGAGGCATATTTATAATACCATTGTTATAATGTGTATAATATGACGTCATGTGGCACCATTAGAGGAATATATATAATATATCGTGATGTGGTACCATTAGAGGAATATCTATAATACATTGTTATAATGCGTATAATATGACGTCATGTGGCACCATTAGAGGAATATATATAATATATCGTGATGTGGTACCATTAGAGGCATATTTATAATACATTGTTATAATGTGTATAATATGACGTCATGTGGCACCATTAGAGGAATATATATAATATATCGTGATGCGGCACCATTAGAGGCATATTTATAATACATTGTTATAATGTGTATAATATGACGTCATGTGGCACCATTAGAGGAATATATATAATATATCGTGATGTGGTACCATTAGAGGAATAGTTATAATACATTGTTATAATGTCTGCTCGGGGGTAAGTATTGAAAACTCTGTTATTTTGTTGTCGTCATACCGGAATTGGTTGAAGTACCCCGGGCTGTAGATAAAATGAACAACGAGAAAACGGGAAATGGAAGAGTCGAGTGTCAGAAGAAATATTAATTAACGAACCTCGGGGGCCATCTTGTTTGGTCATTGAGTTAAAATTCAGATAAACACGTAATAACACGACAGGAAGGTTTTGTCTTCTTGCTTCTGGGGTTATTTTATTTTTACGTAACCGATGACATCAGCATGCAGTTTTAAAGGGACAATAACACTCTTGCTGGCTTTACAGCTCCAGAAAATAGATAATAGCATTTTTCTAAGTACTAGATGTTTAAGTATCCTACCTGTGGTGTAAATTATCCATTACATCCTATTTTATTTGTCCAGAGGGTTCCAAAATATTCTTAAATCCAAGTTTAAATTATAAAGGTTTACGTAAAGCTTTTCAAACCATTGAGTTGGGTTTTTTTTTAATTAGGTGTGTTAGGATGCAGTTTATATCATAAATTAATTGGAATATTTTAACATAGTACAATTTGTTGACCAGAATAAAGATTGGGACATATTATTCAATTATAACAAGAGTGGTATTGAGCCTTTAAGATACCTTGATTTATCTCGGAATCAGAACGCCTACTCCTAAACTTCTCTGTCATTCAAATTACATCTGATATTGTTAAACCGTAAATATGAGATGGAATGGGGTTTAACGTCCTAACGTTCTGCACCAAAGACGTGCATGCGCCAATAAACATGCTCCAGTGGGACTAATGAACACGTGCATTCGTCATACAGTGTGCAATGAAGACAATTTTGCGGGGATAGCGGAGGGGTATAGAATTCTAACTGCTAATTATTTATGTAGACAATGGACCTCGGTTTGTAGTCCCATCCGAACGACTATACATTGTACCTTGCCAGGCCCCCTGTCCTGCATCACTGACGCGGGTGACCACGTCATGAAGGGAAATTCCCGATGCACCGGTAGTAAAAATGGTGAATGACTGTTGGTTGTTTATGGAACCCAGGACGAGGCGATAAAACCTGACTATAAAAATAGATTGTTGGTCTCGGAGGGAAATAAAGCACCAGAATCAGAGTCACAAAGATATCTGTGAATTATTTGAAGACCGTATACAAGCTATGTGATATTCTGGTGATGGAACGACCGTAATATAAAAAGCACCTAGGGAGTCAATATTAACATGTAACAGATAGAGGCTAAAACGGTAATGATTCATCTTTGAATACATAAAATACCTTCTCATTAAGCAAGGTCCCACTAGAAACTTACGATCAACGAATAAAAATCTATTGACGGTTCCGACAGTTAATCTTGTGATAGGCTGCCGTTCATTCGCATACTCAGCCCCTCTTCTATGGAATTCATTACCCTTGTCAGTTAGACTGGCCAAGTCTGTAGAAAGCTTTATATCTCAGCTTAAAACTCATCTTTTCAACCTGGCCCCGAGCTCACAAAGCATTCTCAGACTTAAGTTGAGAATTTACTAAAAAAAAAATCGCCTTATTTTAACTAAGATAAAGCCCTCTTTTAAAAAAGGTGTTGTTTTAATATATTAAATACATCAATAAGAAACTATGTGTAAAGTTTCGTGTTTCTGGATCAATGATATATTTCATAAACAGTGATTGAGTAAATTCTCAACTTAAGTCTAAGAATTCTTTGTGAGCTCGGGGCCAGGCTTATTCTTGTCAGTAGTGAATGACTTTGTTCAAACTTGAAAAAAGCGCAATAGAAATTACCATAAAGTATTTTATGCCCTATACAAATTGAGACTTATTATTATTATTATTAAAAGACGATAGACGATTTTTAAGTTAATGATGTGTTTGTGGTGTTTTTGGTAACGACCAATATCTGATAAATAAAATAAGTTAATGTTTGTGTTTGTGGGTTGTAAACGACACATATCTATGAATAGTTATTCTCATCTTGTAGAATAATCGTTGATAAACTAATATAAATATATTAGCGATTAATGGAATCGATGATGGGCAGTACTCGAACTAATGGAGGAACGATGTCACGTGCCAATCAAGATAGATCTGTCGTCGTTCATCGCCATCTTAATACAGACAACAGACATAGAACATGACAGGTAGACATTTGTCAACAGAGACGAGATTACAACCTAGCCATAAATACGAGGAGGGGTGGGTGAGAGATAGATAGATAGAGAGAGAGAGGGAGAGAGATTGGGTTTAACTTACACTCGACAAAAACTAGGCTTATTCTAACTACAAGATGTTTAAGTGGCCTACATGTTGTGTAAATTATCCATTACATGCTATTTTACTTGTCCAGAGGTTTCGAAAATATGTTTAAATCCAAGTTGCATTTGAAAGTGTTTACGTAAAACTTTTCAAACCATGTATTGATTGGAAGACGTGGAAGACGTATTACTGTCATACAACATAACTAGGTTGAGAAGGTGCCTCTATCTCCATGTCACATACGCTCTAGACCACTAGGCCATCCAAACTCCCTTTATAGACTTATTACTGTCATAGAACAGAACTAGAATTACACTGATAGTTGGTTGATACGGTTATTACAGTTCACGTACATCATTAAAGGAGGAGGGGGCGGTGTCTAGTTGGGTGCGGGTTGATGTTTGGTTATTCCAGTTTACGTGCCTCATTAAAGGAGGGGGAGGGCTAGTGGGGAGCGGGTAGTTGGTTTGTTATTTTTTTTACGTACACCATTAAAGGAGGGGAGGGGAGGGCTAGTGGGGTGCGGGGTGCTGGTTGATTATTACAGCTCATGTACATCATTAAAGAAGGAGGGGGGGTCTAGTGGGATGCGGGTTGTTGGCTGGTTATTCCAGTTTACGTACATTATTAAAGGAGGGGAGGGGGTCTAGTGGGATTTTAATAACATTTTAACACTTTTCGTCCGTCTTGGGACTATTCATAATTAATGTCATTGTTTAAAGATGGACAGTATAGTAGGGCTCGAAATCACAGCCGCAAGCCAGAGGTAGCCGGCCAGCTAGAGGTCGAAGCACGGTACTCTAGACTACTAGGCTACCCCCCCCCCCTCAGTGTTTGGATATCAATTGCCAAAGCCTTTTAAATCCCAACTTCTATTACCTCGAGATATATATATATATATATATATATATATAAACAAAAATAAAAGAAAGACACCAAAATACCATTTTTGCAGGACTCGTTGTTTCTAACTCGTTAATATATAGGAAGTGACGTGTGGATATCTCCAGACTTGACGGGATTGTATTACCATACAGACAATTAATTAATGATTTATGACACCAATCAGCCACCATAGAAATATTTATTAACCCTATTTTAAGATTTATGATTTATTTGATTTATCATGTTAGCACCAATCGACGTTTGACAATGTTGTTTATTCACAGAACAAGGAAAACAGAACGGACAAAGAAGTTGAAGCTCAGGAGACACTTCAGTTATTGGTTTTAAAGCTGACGATTAAATGTGATTTTTATACCTGAGTTCCGGTAATCTTCTTGGCAACGGGTTTATCTGGCTTCCGTTCTCCTTAAAAGAATATCGACCACATTGTTGCTAATCCATTCTCTAAACCAGATGTAATAATCTAACAGCTGGAATTTAATATAAGAGTAGGGCGTATTGCCGCTGTCCGGACAAAATTTCCCTCATAGCACTGTATGTCGTCTTCATAAGCAAATTTCGGATTTGTTTTAACACAAAAGTATGTACGTTGCAATGAAGCATTGTTTAGGTATGAGTTTGTCTATTGGTGACTGAATAGTATGACCAGGGTAAGAGTTATCGAGCTAGGGTTAGGGTTAGGGTATGTCCATTCAGTAGCAATGAAACGTTGTTTAGATATGAGTTTATTTATTGATGACTGAATGGTATGACCAGACTTAGGGTTATCGTTAGGGAATGTTATTAAATGTCAACAGCTGGAAGCAGTATTTTTATCATTAACTAGTATGGCGTTAATCCAATCCGACCGATTATTTGTATCATTAACTTGCATGGCGTTAATCAAATGTGACCGAAGCGTTATTCAACTCTTATTATCGACGGATATTACAGAGCAGTATGAAGATATCTCCTACATTTAGATGAACAAACAGAGCAGTATGAAGATATCTCCTACATTTAGATGAACAAACAGAGCAGTATGAAGATATATCCTATAATTAGTCATCTATATGATCAAACAGAGCAGTATGGAGATATCTCCTATAATTAGTGGTCTAGATGACAAACAGTCTCTTCTCTTTTTCTATAACATTACTAAACGATCTTCAACATTTAGGATTTTTTAAAATTCAGGGGGTTGGATGGCTAAATGGTTAGTGTGCGCGCGCTGTACCACACAGCTTGTCATTGAGTCAACTGGCGTGGTTTCGAATCCCCGGTTGTTCGTGACAAGCGGTAGGGTCGCCTGTCCAACCTTGTGTGTTTGCTCCGGGTCCTCTTGTTTCCTCCTACTGCTAAAGACACCTACGCTCAAGCGAATTATTGAAAGGAAATTGAACCATATGTTAGTTCTAAAATGACATAGTTTGTGTCGAGTGGACGTTAAACTCTCCCTTCCCCACTCTCTCTGTCTCCCTGTTAATGCGAAATTCCTCTTCTAACTATGTTTAGGATGACTGCCCTCTATAAGGTATCGCTTGGAGGGGGTGGGTCTAATAATCTAGGGCGTCTCCCTTCGAGTTCTAAGTGACCGGTAACCTCTGGCTTAATGTAGTGGTTTCGATCCTGGTGTTAACGTATGGGGCTTGGAGATAGGGATGCCTTCCCAATAAACGAAGTCTCGATTATCCATAATTTGGAATGTTAAATTATTTAATGCATCCATTGTCTCGACCATCTGATTCTCTAGACAGCTGGTTATTGGCTTGTATGAATAATAATCAATATAATATTAAAAGGCAGATAACCGACCAACAATATAATGATGTCTATTTGATAATATATATATAATATTTGGAGGCAGATAAAGGGTCTACAATAGATAGATTAAGAGAGAGAGAGAGAGAGAGAGAGAGAGAGAGAGAGAGAGAGAGAGAAAGAGAAATATGGTTTAACGTCCACTCAACACAACTAGGTCATTTCGGGACTAACAAATGGTTAATTTTATTTCAATAATTCGTTTGCGCGTAGGGTCTTTACTAGTGGGAGGATACGGGAGTGGTTTAAAAGGCGCCCCTATCTCCATGCCACATACGCTCACACAAGGGCTCGAAACCACAGCCGCAAGCCAGAGGTTGCCGGCCAGCTAGAGGTCGAAGCGCGGCACTCTAGACCACTAGGACATCCCAACTCCACACGTAATAAAAAAGAAACAAAAACTGTAAGAAATAAAATAATTTTATATATTTCACGTTTATACACATATTTCATTGAATTTGGCTCTAAAAACACAGCATTATAAATAAATAGGTAAATAATAATTGTAATCTTATATACATGCAATATCGTGTTAACGTTCAAGATTGGAGTTGTTTCTTTACGAAACGCTCGTGAAAACTTTCAAGATTAGAGTCGTCGTTCTGGTGACAACTAGGGCGCCCCACAATAAATATCTCCCAATGTTTCAACAATTATACCACAATATTTATATAAATAATATGCCTTCACTTAACACCTCACATTTATAGTTACATAATAGAGTTGTCGTTTTGATTATCGTTAATCTGATTAAAATACAGATCTATATTTCGTTTCGTTTTTTATACTTCCGATGGCCCATGCTACGCCAGAGATTAATTAAAGGGTTAATCCCGATATTTTTGGGGGAATAAAACTGCTTAATTTTGTGTTAAAATCCCTTAAAATATTCGAGTCAAGGACCGAGCAACTACTTCAGTATTTATGATACGTTTTCAAACGACTTAAATCCGTCAGTCTTCATCTGGAATTTGCGACCGGTGTCCCAAGGTGTATTTTGTGGTATCTGGATAAAATCAAACAATTTTTTAATAAAAATAATGTGTAGTTGAAATTTGCCTTTCTTTATCAAATAAGGCACATGGGTTATCACTGCATGACCCTCTCAAACAATTGACCCGAAATCTTAAAAGGGTTACGTGTCCGGATAAGCAGTTTTGGCGTTCACGTCCAAACGACTCAATATTTTGATTTGAAATTTTGAGACAAGGTAAACACACCATTCCCCTATATGTTGGCGTTTTATTATCATACATTCTCAGATTTTTATTTTTGAGCCTCTGTTTAATTCGGGATTGTCCCTTTAATCAATCTGCGTTGAAGTTTCATTGGCCTTTTGTCACATCTGTAACAACGCATGTTCTATAACAACTCTTCCAGATCTTAGAGTGTAGTAAAACAAAATTTTGAACTATAAAAAACGCAACGAAATAGGATCTGTGTTTGTCCTTTTATCTAAACTAGCGAAACAATGTACACCATTAGAGTTACCTTCTTAATGAAACTCTCGTGACAAAAATAACGATGACTTCCCACGTTAAAACGTTCGTTTACGTCATTGACAACCGCGATGAAACCTACCGCTCGTTTACGCCATTGACAACCGCGTTGAAACCTGCCGTTCGTTTACTTCATTGACAACCGCGATGAAACCTGCCGTTCGTTTACGCCATTGACAACCACGATGAAACCTACATAATCAGAATTTATAACATGCATAACCCGACAGTAAATTCAATGACACGATGAAAAACAACTTTGTAGTGTGTGTGAAGTAGTTGTATTTACTTCCGCTTCCACCGAAATGATATCGCAGACAGCAACTTGATATTAATGTGACGAAATGAAAAACAACCAATCATCTAATTCGACATCAGGGAAAACAACTTGGCATGAATCAGATATCGCAGACACAATGGAAAACAATTTGAATCCGATATCTGAGAAAAACAACCAGATATTATTTCAATAGAATAAAAACGAACGAGATAAATTTGTAAATTTGATACAACTTACAAAAAAATGACATTAATTTGACCATCCAATTAGACATCAGGGAAAACAAATTCGTATAAATCAGATATCCGAGAAAATGACAGATATGAATTCGATATAATAAAAATAAACAGGGAATTGATTTAATACCGATACGACATTAATTTGATATCAAGCTGAAGGTCGCGCCATTAAATTGGCATAAATCAGAAATCTAAGAAAATAACCAGATATCTGGCCCAGAGTTAACAAAGCATTCTGAGATTAAAGTTGAGAATTTACTCAACTTTCAATCACTGTTTATGAGAAATATCTTTCATCCAGAAACACAAAACTTTGCACATGTTTTTTATTGATGTATTTGATATACTAAAACAACAAAGGTTTATAAAGGGCTATATTTTAGTAAAAAAATAAGCCAAACAATTTTGAGTAAATTCTTAACTTAATGCCCCCGTCATCCGAGTGGTGTCCTTACTGAGCTGCTGCATTACAAGGTCGCCGGTAAACGTAAACACAACGCGAGAAAATGTCCAAAAAATTTACAAACTTGAAAGAAGTCGCGTTCTTTATCCCGTCAGACCGGGATGGCACCTTTACTGCGCTGCTACAGCGGCGAAATATGGCCCCAGAGCCCGTCAAGTTTACCATAGACGTGGTAAAGCGTGGTGGAAACGCCATTTATCGTGCTGTGGTCTCGATGGTAGCAAATGATCGCCGAGTCACGGCGTTTGTTTTGAGCATGTTCAATTCAAACGCCAGAGTTCTGCGATCTGCCCTAGAAAAATATTAAAACGCAAATATTTTTTTTCTAGTTTGTGATATTTTGGGACATTTCGTACGTTGTGTTCAAGTTTGTGTATTTTTTGGTCGCCGCACGGTCGCTGCAGCGCAGTTTGGCCGCCACCCGACCTGACATGGACACTGCAGCTTTCCAGGTTAGGTCGCAGAGCCTTGGCGTTTGTTTAAAACATGCTTAAAACAAACGCGGTGACTAGGCGATCATTCACGACCACGGAGACCACAGTACGATATCTGGCGTTTCCATCAAATGGCGATCTTGACGGGCTCTGTTGTCATATCCGTCGCCGTAGCGTCGCAGTGAGGACGTCACCATAGTGTAACGGAGGTATTAGATTGCACAACCTTGGCGTTTGTTTTGAACATGCTGAAAATAAACGCGGCGACGCGGCGATCATTGGCGACCATGGTCACCACAGCACGATAGCTGGCGTTTCCACCGTGCTTGTGGCGATTTTCATTCATTTTCCATCGTAGTAGCAGCGAAGTAAGGGCGCCACCCCGGTCTGACAGGGGTATTGGTCTGAGAATGCTTTGTCAACTCGGGGCCAGAGAAAATAACCAGATATGAATTCGATATAATTAAAAACAAGCAGGGGGTAAATTTGATACGACTTACAAAAATATGTCATTAATTTGATATCTTGCTGAAGTTCGCGCCATTAAATTTCCTTGATGCATGAAATGATGGGTTGATATTTTAACGGACTACCATTGTCTAACAAACTTATTTGTATTTTTGTTACATTTATTGTTTAAAGCAATAATATCATTTTCAAAAAAATATTGAAAGCTTTTTTTCCTTACCGGTACAAAAGAAATCACTACTATTTTGTTGTATTTAACAGTTAATGACGAACTATCTGTACCAGGCTTCGTGGTTTCGCCTTGATAGATCTCCAATAATCACTCGGAATTTTACAAATTGGTCACATGAAATAAAACAGGCAACTTTATTCAACACAAAAACTAAATTTAACAGGAGGACTATTTGTTTAAAGTACTAACAACATAATTCTTGATTTGAAAGTTTTAAGGCGAGAAACGAATTTTTTTATACACTTGTTTCACTGTATGTTCATAAGGCAACAATAGTTGGGTCTGTCGTCCGTTCTCTCTTACGGCAACATTTAGACCGAAACAAGTTTAAAACCGCTCGCTGAAAGCCTCGTAAGACGAGAATATACAAGAAGAATTTATAAACAAAGTTGATTTTAACTATCTCCCGGAATATTGGTAATAGAATAATGTCTAGATCACTCAACGATCGCCGTGGTCCGTCACTAAAAGTTAATTTCATTCGAATTATTAAAGATGGTATGGAGAATGTCAAATATAACAAACCGGACGTGACGCATGTGGCCGTGGTGCGCACACGACCCTCCACAAAATTGGGTAAATCGTTGAGGTTCCTCAATCTGCCGTTTTGAGAAGCCGTAATAGGTCCTTTGTGTAAGTCATTGCCGTGACGTCGTCGGAATCTTGACGTCATGGCCAGCATGAGACATATATCCATACTTATTATCATAGCCATAGGAATTACCACGGTGAACACTACGTCGACTTTACGTAAGTTACTGAGATGTATGACACTTTCTGGCATGGGTCGACATTGATTCTTTATCACCATGTGGGTCCATAGAATGTAGAGATTAGCCACCATGGAGAAAATAGCCACAACAATAATAATACACTTGGTACGAAACAAACTACACCAGAGCTTTCGGCGTCCAGATGCGAAATTAATCAAACATCGTTCAATATGCGCGAATACCAAGAACCAAGTTGATAAAAAGTTGGCGAGAAACCAGGTGTAGGTTGTTAATTGGCAGATACCTGTGATGTCAAATACGTTATACCAATGGTCTGATATCCAGATTATAGCCGTACTTAGTAAATAAGCAAGGTCCGATATTGATATGGCTATTATATATTGACTGAACGAGACTCGTTTTAACGTGGTGGCGAGTAAGGCGAGGAGGATCAGAATGTTTCCAACAATTCCAGCACTTAACAACACGGGTATTCCAATCTCTGTAAAACTACGGAGTAATTCGTTACGTGCTGGTCCACGGAAATGTCGTCTCTGTGGATTAAAAGTAATGTTCGAGGAGGAGTTGGCGCCATAATTCTGAGCTTCCAGAAACAAACTTGATACTGTATCGTTTATCCTCTCCATCTTTTCTCCGCACAAAACACAAAAAATTAAATTAGGAAAAACAATTTTCAACAACACTATATCCGTGGAACATTCCAACTTCTATTTCCCGCACGTGAAATCAATCATCGTAAAGTTCTTTAAATAGGAAAAAAAAAACCAAAACACAAGAATCCAGTTTTTACACTTAATAGTTTTTTTTTATAACTATTCTCTTTCCGAAAAATCAATCATCGTAAAGTTCTTTAAATAGGAATAAAAAACCCCAAAAAACAAGAATCCAGTTTTTACACTTAATAGTTTTTTTTCTCTATAAATATTCACTTTCCGAGAAAATTTGTAAAAACGCCAGCTGCTTTAAACAGGACAGAAAACCAAACAACCTAAAAAACAATCCAGTTTTACACTTTTTTTTCACAAATGTTCACTAGCTGAATGATTACACGTAAAAAAGGTCGAAATGAATTTCTGGTCTGAAATGGCAGAAGTCAAAAAGAATCCAGTTTTACAGTTAATAGGGTTTTTTTCATAAAAAGCTCACCTTCCGAGAAGATTTGTAAAAAAACGCCGACCGCAAGATGATGAGTGATGAGTGATTCCATATAAAAAAAAGTCAATAAGAATTCAGGTTAACACTTAATAGGTTTTTTTTTCACAAATGCTCACACTCCGAGATGATTTATATAAAAAAGGCCGAATGCAAAATTAATAAATTCCAGGTTTACACTTAACACACAGTTAATAGTTTTTCCACAAATGTTCACTTTCCAAGAAGATTTATAAAAAACGCCAGCTGCTAGGTGAATGATTCCATATATAAAAAAGTCCCATGAATGTCTGATGTGAAATGTCTTAAGTGAATAGCATATATATATATATATACCGGGGTATATCAATGTGGGCAGGTGCTTGGTGGCAGATAATTATATATTTACCTATCACAGACCAATCACATCCTCGCGGCGTGTGTATTTATCATTGAGAGAAATAAATACCGTGTCAATCATTAGGATTAACTTCTGATCAACACTTTTCCTATTTGATGAGAATTTGCCTCCCAGTTGTTGTATCGTCATATCGTTGATATCTGGTAAAACTCCAAGCTCGAGGCGAGCACGAGGCGAGCGCGCGGTTTACACTGCACGACGTTAATCCTGAATACCTCAAGTCTGTTTCATCTTGCTAACTTAGTGAACATTAATAAACTAAAAGCCAGTGGTTGGTTTATAGTCGTCTTCGCTGACAGGGTGTTGGTTGAATCTATCGATTCCCGAGATTCCCGACCAGAATAACAGCGACTTGTTACACGTCGCGCGTCGTTCTCTTATCCTGCTCGTGGCGGATTAATACACACACACCCCTGGTGATGAGGTTGCAGTCAATACGTGTAAAGATAACACGACCAAGGAGAAATAGTTATAATACTGATCATGAAGAAACCCTGGGCAGCTGGAAATTAAATGGATGTAGAATTTAATCCCTAATATCCGTTCTAACAATAAAACATACTTTCAGATCTTATTCGTCTTCTCAAATTAAGAATATTAACATTCGGTGTTAAAATATAAAAACACAATTATTCGTCATTAAATACCGGGGGTTGGATGACAGAATGGTCAGCACGTACATGCTGTATCATAAAACTTGTCATTGAGTCAAATGGCGTGGTTTCGATTCCCAGTTCAGTGTGACAAGGAATAGGGTCGCCTGTTGAACCTCGTGGGTTTTCTCCAGATGCCCAAACTTCTAACTTCTAACTTCAGGTGGTACGTGCCCAGGTCGTACATGACAAGGAATAGGGTCGCCTGTCCAGCCACGTGGGTTTTCTCCGGGTATTCCGGTGTCCCCATACTTCTAAAGACCCCTACACACAAGCATATTATTGAAAGAAAATTAAACCATATGTTAGTCCCTAAATGACCTGGTTTGTGTTTCTCTCTCTGACTTTATTCTATTTGTAAAGTAAACAAAGATCCCTCTATATTTTATTAAGACTTGGTTCGTGTTATAAAATATTAATAACAAAGAGATGTCGTGATTCTATTATCTATGATAATTATTGACAACATCATTAGTAATCGAATTACAAGCTATTTAAAACTACCGATCGCTAGAGATAACAGACAATTACTGTCTTAAAACTACCGACTACTAGCTAGAATCAGACAATTAATGTCTTTATACTAAATCAGCATTATTCTATTATTCCTGCAATCTCGTTTAGCGTCATATCATCCCGCAGATTCACGAAGCAATGGTCCATTACTGGATTGACTTCTGATACTTGAGCTTTTAAGAGAGTGTTTCTACTCTTCCTATTAAATAAGTAAGCATACCCTATCTCGTGCACATCACCTATCAATATCATACATCTAGACTAGGTGGTATAAGGTGTTCTAGATGTATACTTGTATACAGATAGTAAGATGAGCATGCACGCGAAAGATCCGTTGACAGTTGGAATTTAAAATAAGAGTAGGTCTATAAGTATTTCTGGGTGTAGCAAGATGGCGGACGTGGCTTCAAGCTACGTCATTTGTTGATTACGTCATGAGCTACAAACTTATTATATAGATCATTGGTATGGATGCATTCATTAGTCCAGGGGCTCCAGAGCAGTAGGATGTTAAAACGTATTTCAATTCTCTGTCATCACCTACCTACCATTTTGTCGATATTCAATTTCCGCTTTAAGCGACTCTTAGTCTTTAAATGAGAAATAAAGAGTGGCCTAGAATGGTTTATTGTCGAATGACCTGACTGATATTCAACCTGGACACGTAAAGATAATATTAATATGGCTTCCCCTAACCCTAACCCAGGCTTTATTGTCATAATAACCTGGCTGGTATTCAACCTGGACATGTAAATATAATATAAATATGGCTTCCCCTAACCCTAACCCATGGTTTATTGTCGTAATAACCTGACTGGTATTCAACCTGGACATGTAAATATAATATAAATATGGCTTCCCCTAACCCTAACCCATAGTTTATTGTTTATATAATCTGACTGGTATTCAACCTGGACACGTATAATATTAAAATAGCTTCTATATAGACAGACACCGACTGATCTCTATACTGTAGGGTTTCTTATACAGTTGTAATCCTCGGGGGGAAAATAAAACTTTTATTATAGTCTATGATCATCTTTATCATATGCTACACATAATCAGACTATTAAAGACTCGGTCCCTGGAGTGTGTATAATTAGTCTAGTGATCCTGACCAACCTTTTGTAATTATTGATTCAACTTCCTTGTAATAAAGAGAAATAGAGACAGACATAAAGAGAGAGAGATAGAGAGAGAGACAGATATAAAGAGAGGGAGAGACATAAAGAGAGAGAGAGGGGAGAGGGACATAAGGAGAGAGAGAGAGACATAAAGAGAGAGAGGAGAGACAGAGATAGACATAAAGAGAGAGAGTGAAGTGAGGTAGTGACAGGGAGAGAGAGAGAGAGAGAGAGAGAGGGGGGCGGAGGGGGAGGGATCTAATAGTTAGAAGTTGGGAGAAAAGAGAGAAATGGGGTTTACCGTCCACTCGACATAAATGTTAGAGGTTGGGTCTAATAGTTAGAGGTTGGGTGTAATAGTTAAAGGTTGGGTGTAATAGTTAGAGGTTGGATGTAATAGTTAGAGGTTGGGTGTAATAGTTAGAGGTTGGATGTAATAGTTAGAGGTTGGATGTAATAGTTAGAGGGTGGATGTAATAGTTAGAGGTTGGATGTAATAGTTAGAGGTTGGATGTAGTAGTTAGAGGTTGGATGTAATAGTTAGAGGTTGGATGTAATAGTTAGAGGTTGGATGTAATAGTTAGAGGTTGGATGTAATAGTTAGAGGGTGGATGTAATAGTTAGAGGTTGGATGTAATAGTTAGAGGTTGGATGTAGTAGTTAGAGGTTGGATGTAATAGTTAGAGGTTGGATGTAATAGTTAGAGGTTGGATGTAATAGTTAGAGGTTGGATGTAATAGTTAGAGGTTGGATGAAATAGTTAGAGGTTGGATGTAATAGTTAGAGGTTGGATGTAATAGTTAGAGGTTGGATGTAATAGTTAGAGGTTGGATGTAATAGTTAGAGGTTGGATGTAATAGTTAGAGGTTGGATGTAATAGTTAGAGGTTGGGTGTAATAGTTAGAGGGTGGATGTAATAGTTAGAGGTTGGATGTAATAGTTAGAGGTTGGATGTAGTAGTTAGAGGTTGGATGTAATAGTTAGAGGTTGGATGTAATAGTTAGAGGTTGGATGTAATAGTTAGAGGTTGGATGTAATAGTTAGAGGTTGGATGAAATAGTTAGAGGTTGGATGTAATAGTTAGAGGTTGGATGTAATAGTTAGAGGTTGGATGTAATAGTTAGAGGTTGGGTCTAATAGTTAAAGGTTGGGTGTAATAGTTAGAGGTTGTGTGTAATAGTTAGAGGTTGGATGTAATAGTTAGAGGTTGTGTAACAAAGTGATATCATTTATAATTTAGGTGCATTGAAATCTGCTAGTTTTGACAATAGATGATTTTGACTTTCACCTCATAGTAAACTAATCTCCAGTCACGATCTTATTAAATCTAATTAATTCAATATGTCCATTACAAGCTATACATGATCTATGTACAAGATCCACACGGCTTCAAATGTTTATGCACATGCCGTGACGAGATAAAAGAAACAATTGCAGATATGACCATGTGTTCAACGGGTATATGTCGAGGAGTTCTCTGTCAGTTAGAAGCGAAGAGCCGAGAGAGAAGGAAGGCTTGTACGAGGGTAGGGACTCACCCGAGCCCAGCCGCTGCCTTGGCAGAGGGGCAGAATTGTAGATGAAATGTTATATTGTAAGACGTGTTCCTGTAGACGTTTAGTTGTAGAAGACTAGTAGATTTTATATTATGTAGATGTGTTCCTGTCGTAGCCTAGTTCTTTTAGTTCCAGTTTTATGTATTGCTGTTGACAATGTATTCGTGTTGAATGAATGTAACCGAAGCTGTTTAGATACCTGATGTAAATAAATCCTTTATCTACAAAACTCTTATCTGTTATCACTACGATTGTGTTACAGTTGGATGTAATAGTTAGAGGTTGGATGTAATAGTTAGAGGTTGGATGTAATAGTTAGAGGTTGGGTGTAATAGTTAGAGGTTGGTTGTAATAGTTAGAAGTTGGATGTAATAGTTAGAGGTTGGATGTAATAGTTAGAGGCCTTTTAAACTGTAAGGATTTTGTCGAGGGGGGGGGGCATACATTGGAGCAAAGGATAATCATCAGAGTGCTGCATGCATTTGTGGTTTAGATGACAACTATCCACGCCTGGTACACATTGGCGTGCGCCTAAGAGAAACCTTTGCAGAGTGGGTAGCGCTGAGACCCGGGAGAATTTTCCCTCGCAGGTGCCCGTCGTCTTGATTAGAAATAAACCAGGTATAATTATTAGTTATACGACCTTGACAATAATCAGTAAATATTGACTGATAATTAGATTTGATTGACAGGAGGTGTGTAATAACTATAATATACTACATTGTTAGAGGAGCCAAACAAGAAATTCGCCCCTCACAGGTTGGAGAAAAGAAAGCAAACAAGAAATTCGTCCTGTGAAGGTTGTGGACAAGAGATTCGTCCTGCACAGGTTGGAGACGAGAAAGCAATTAAATCTAGAATTTCAAATTTTCTAAGAAACTCAAATCATAGTTATTTCTATGTATTTTGCTCAATAGGTTATCAACTCACTATTATAAAGTCATGGGTAATCACTGTAACTTCTGCCCCCTCATCCCGTACATACAAGAGGGGGTCGGTGAACTCGGAATCTTACATCACGCATCTTTGATGTGGTATACCCGGTTGTTTTAATTAGGAGGGAAATTATTTTATCTAGTAAAAGAACGCCAACTATCTCATCTGTGTTTTTCTATTAAATATAATTTTGTAAGATGATTCATGTTTGAGAAATTTAATCAACTTCATCACGTATCAATCATTAGCTCTTCAAATGACATATTATATAACTCCGCCCCCCCCCCCCCCACCCCCCTGGCGTGACTTCGATTTCTCGGTTTTACATGACAAGGAGTAGGGTCGCATGTTCAGTCTCGTTGGTTTTCTCCAGGTCCTCCAGTTTCCTCCATTTTCCTCCAACTGCTAAAGACCTCTACGCGTAAGCTAATTATTGAAATAAAATTAAACCGTATGTTAGTCCCGAAATGACCTAGTTTGTGTGGAGTGGACGTAAAGTCCCATTCCCCCTTCTCTCTCCCCTTCCCTTTCTCTCTTTATTTGAATGACCGTCCGAATATGGCTGAAAACTGTTCAATATTTTAAAGATAAAATGAATTGACCATTGATCAACATCCAGCCTTTGTAGACAATAATTATATCAGCTATTGACAAGACGAACCATGATCACCGAAACACGTAGAATAGAAACCAGGATATTTGTTGGTTTTAGTTTTTAATTCAATTATCAATTTGACAACATGTCAGTGAGTGTGGATTAATCCGTGGAGAAACAGTTATTGGGAAGAATTAGGCATCGGAAATGATGAGCAGCCGTTTCAAGCTAAATGTCAACACACGTCAGACACCAACACTCCAATATCGAATCAGACAGAAAAATTTGTGCTGTAATTGTTTTTTTCAAATTATTTTGCATGATTAGTTGGAAGGATAAGTAATAAGGTACTCATGTGAAAGGACAAATAGTGAGTTATTCATGTAGGACAGTGATTGACAGATAGTGAGTCATTCATGTAGGACAAATAGTGGGTTATTTATGTAGGACAAATTGTGAGTTATTCATGTCTCGAGTTTTAGACACAAAACAAATATCAACGTTTTATTTTCTTAATTACACACACACACTCAAGAATATCATGTCTCGATTAGCCTCTTGCTCCTTTATAAAAAACAATATACATGCATTTATCATTATAAAGACAATATACATGCATTTATCATTATATAGACAATATGCATGCATTTATCATAGTTCATTGTATTAGACGTTAAATCAACAACTACAGCATTTATCATAGTTCATTTTTTTGGGCTTTAAATCTGTTTTAAACAACAACAACAGTATTTATCTCTCTTTGTCATAATAATTCATATTTTCTAGTTTTCATTCTCTCCGTTCTGTGTTCTATTTTAACCTATGGTTTATTTACTTGCCTTGTTATTACATTACGTGAATTTCAATAACGTAGAGAGGGGGGAAGAGAGGGAGATAGATAGAGAGAGAGAGAGAGAGAGAGAGATGATATATATACTTGGCTTGTTATTATATTACGTGAATATCAATAACGTACTTTCTAAACGAGTTAATGGACGATGGATAAGAAGGGATTTTTCTAGTAACGAACTTACTCTAATCTAATCTAATCTAATAATACAGGATAACGATGATAATGGTTCAGCGATTATATAATAATACAGGATAACGATGATAATGGTTCAACGATTATATAATAATACAGCATAACGATGATAATGGTTCAACGATTATATAATGATACAAGATAACGATGATAATGGTTCAACGATTATATAATGATACAGGATAACGATGATAATGGTTCAACGATTATATAATAATACAGGATAACGATGATAATGGTTCAACGATTATATAATGATACAGGATAACGATGATAATGGTTCAACGATTATATAATAATACAGGATAACGATGATAATGGTTCAACGATTATATAATGATACAGGATAACGATGATAATGGTTCAACGATTATATAATAATACAGGATATCGATGATAATGGTTCAACGATTATATAATAATAGAGGATAACGATGATAATGGTTCAACGATTATATAATAATAGAGGATAACGATGATAATGGTTCAACGATTATATAATAATACAGGATAACGATGATAATGGTTCAACGATTATATAATGATACAGGATAACGATGATTTACAACTGATAATGGTTCAACGATTATATGGATATTCAGGCTCGCTTTCAACGTATTAGTTTAATAGCTAGAACACAGTGACAGAGTAAAGCACGCGTGATAACTACAGAGAGAGAGAGAGAGGGGTAGAGAGAGAGGGTTTAATAGCTAGAACACAGTGACAAGGGTAGAGAGAGAGGGAGGGGGTAAACAGCAGATATTTACCATTGCTGGAATTCCGGACACCTGTTACCCCTGTTTGTCGTGTATTTTGTACACGATGAACAGTCCATATGCTGATTACATTATTGTGCCTTATTACACTATTTTGCCTATAACGTTTTTTAAGGCTTCGAATTTTGTCTCATGGTTTGGATTGTTCTTACTTGTTAAATTGCTCTATATCGATACGTCACTAATTGGCTTAGTGAACTGTTTACTTTACCCAAGCACATTGATCCTTCCAACAATCTGAGGACCCCCCCCCCCCCAGCTAAAGCTCTGCGTGGTCAAGAGATAATGTATTAAAGCTCTGCGTGGTCAAGGGATAATGTTTTAAATATTTGTTATTAAGTAGAAAGGTGGGTGACCTGGCTATTGCTTGAGGCTCAATCGCACACAAACAATATGTGAAAAAAACAACCCTAATTACGGTAATGACAGATGGGCTTTTGTTGTTATCAGGCACTGGATCAATGTAGAAATAAAATGAAATTGGGTTTAACGTCGTAGTGTTCTGCTCCGAACTGGGCTTATAGAGATGGGCATGTGCCATGCAGTGTGCTATGAGGGGAATTTTGTCCGGCACTACGGCCTACTCAATTATCGAATTATTATCCTTTTACTATTAGAAAATCAAATTCATATTTAAGCGTAAACTGAAAACTCATCTGTTCTGACAGTGTTACGATTAGTTTTGTGAAGCGCTTAGGAACATTTTGATATGTAATTTAGCGCTATATAAATTGAACGATAATAATAATTAAAGTCTAATTTGCATCTTTGGAGAAAATCAAATTATCCATGACTTGGTCCTCACTCAAATTATCCATGTCCATTACCCATTCCCACTCAATAATGTTGGAACTAGAATTGTCTGATAATTGATCGATCTCTAAACCTCTTGCCCGGAAGTGCTGCAGGATTTTGAAACCTAAATATAGACATTGTATTTAGTCTCGATCATATCTTGGAGTATTCGTGGACAGCCAGTATTAATCTCGATCATATCTTAAAGTAGTCGTGGGTGACCAGTATTAATCTCGATCATATCTTGAAGTAGTCGTGGACAGCCAGTATAAATCTCGATCATATCTTAAAGTAGTCGTGGGCGACCAGTATTAATCTCGATCATATCTTAAAGTAGTCATGGAAAGCCACATTAAAACATACACTTCTGAGCTTTTGTGAATTTTTAGGTCCCAAATGTTAGCGTTTTAATCTTAATTTGACTAGATCTGACGTCATTATATTATTCCTGGTATTTATTTGTGTAAAACAGAAGATCAGTTTTATAAATATAAAGGATTTATTAACATCAGGAACACATCTACATAATACAACATGAACAAATTTTCAGCTAAACTCCTACAGGAACACATCTACATGATACAACATTTACTATTCTGCCCCTCTGCCAAGGCAGCGGCTAGACTCGTGTGAGTCGATACACTTGTCCAAGCCTTTCTTCACCGCCGGCTCCTCCCTTACTAACTGTCAGTGAACTCCTGAATATATACCCTTTATACACATGTCATATCTGCAATCGTCTCTTTTATCTCGTCACTGCATGTGCATAATCCCTTGAAGTCGTGTGGATCTTGTACACAGAACATATTAAATAAATTGGATGTTTAATAGATCGTGTCTTGAGAGCAGTTTATATAAAAGTAAACGTCAAAATCATGTATTGTCAAAACTAGCAGAGTTCATTAAGTTCTATGCACCTAAATTATAAATGATAATGCTGTGGTATACAGATATGTATTGGATAAATGTCCTATAGCAGCGTTTTAATCTTAATTTGATCCTGGTATTGAATAAATGACATATTTTGTGGAGATACGGTCATGAGTCTGTATCGTGAAACATACGTTCAACATCGTGAGATAAATAACTCGCCAGAACTAATCATAACCGATATAATTAAAGGACTACCGAGGACGATGGTTAGACCTGTCAAGCAAAAGGGTGGTGGTACCGTGATGTATCTATTAAGTTATATCACACAGCTGGGAGATATTGGTCTATATACCCCAGTTGTTCGATAATGACGTCATATTATATGACCGCCTCCTGTGATTATCATTTAAATCTTTCCACTAATTCAGCGATTTCATACCAGAAAAAATCATTGACGGCTTCTTAACGATCAAAACGGATTTTTTCCAATCAGTGAATTTCCTAAAATCGTGTAACGAGTAATAAAGAGAAAGCAATCTTTTTCGGGGATCATAAAACATATAGATTCAAAGACGAAATATATTGATATCAATATACTATCTCTCTCCCTCTCTATCTCTCTCTCTATCTCCCTCTCTCTCTCTCTCTCATAGCACCCTTTATCTACCGAATTTTAACTAAGGTTATTTAATTCTGTCTGTAAATTAATCTGCCTCACACCGAGTACGTCACTATTTATTTACCCACTAACTTTAACCCTTTACGCTGCCTAGTGTATGAATTTGTGTAGGTTAATGGACACTGTCTGTTACCATGGTAATACAAGGTGTGAGTTGTCTGGTTATTTAACCAAAGGTGTCTCAGGGGTGTTTTTAGTGGTTAATTTTAAACGTTAATGGCTATAAATCAACATTGTTAAATTTAATTCAAATTTAAGACGAAGGTGAAAGTAACGACAAGTTGAACAATTAGTTCCTGATGTACATGTTGCCCATGTAACTGTCGTCACTGTGGCGTCACCATGGAGTCACCCTACACTCACTACGCAACACAGCGTGAGGCTCGTTATACACACCCTAACCGATGAGTTGTATGTCTATCTTCAGGAAAAGAGAACGTAGAAGTTGAAGCAACATGATAACTGTTTTTTAAACTTCTATAGAAGAGAAACCAAAAACGTTTACCCCCTCCCCATCCCAGCCCGAGAAGATATAAACTTGTAGTTTTACTATCAGTAGCCAGTGTAAGGGCTAGTTTTAGTTCTACTATCTTGAGGTCCGTGATTGGGCCAATGTTCCTAAACCTAACCCTAACCTGCCTAACCTCTCTGTTTTATGGTTGATTGTAATCATATTAATACAACTGACTATATTCAGACAGAAGTTAAACCTTTAAACTCGGAATAAAAATAACAGGTGACCTTTAGATAGATTGTTAAATGGGTTAGGGTTAGGTTTAAGAATTTAGGGGGGGGGGTTAAATCTCCACTTAAGCACTGGCCTAGGGTGATGAAAAATTAGTTCGTGATATTTCCGAAAATACATACAATACATTATGTTTATATACATAGGTAATTAAACAGTTTGTGGTGCTGGTGGCGATCATGGTCTTACTTGGACGGTGCTTATGGTGTTCTGGTTTTTGTTCCTGAAAATCATAATGAGAATTGGATTGTGTATTAGGATGGAGACTGGCCTTATTTAATCTAATTTACTATGCACTAGGATGTCGTTCAGATTTTGATTTTTAGAATATGCAACTATAAGTTTTTGTGTGATGATTTTCGGGTGATTTTCTTTGAGATTAGTATAGTGTTTTCTGATGATTTTGGATGCGCGTGCAGCTGTTGCACTAAATGGAACTACAACAGGGGCTATTGCGCTAGCCGTATGAATATTCAAACCTAAGGGGGTTGTTGTTTTTAATTTTTCAATCCAGAATTTTTCTCGTGTTAGCCTAAACGTCTTAATTTCTTCTGTAGTTTCGAAATCGCTCTTAGCCTGTTCTATCGGCGTGACAATTAGATCAGAGATGTCATGATTTGGTTGGTTAAAGTGATTTGAGACCGGTTTATCTTTTTGAGTGACTATGTCTGACCGGTGACCGTTAATTCTTTCCCGAAGTGCCTTTTGGGTCTCTCCTACATATTGCATGTCACATTGTCTTCACATTGTCTGCATGAAATTAGATATATTATGTTTGAACTACTGCATGAAAGTTGGTCTAATATTGGGAATGTTGTGCCTGATATTTTGTTATGGAAGTGGTCGGAGACATTTATGATTTTGCATGTTTGACATCTCGGGTGCCCACAAGTTTTGGTTTTGACTGCTGATTGCATATTATTTGTTTCTTTGGCTTCAAGTTCAGCTAGAGTGTTGTGTTTTATACGTCGGGGATATCGTTTGGAATATCCCCTTTTCCCTTAGTTTGCTAAATACCAATGTACACGCTGACTCAAAGTCGGTCTTCTGGGTACATATTCTATGAAATCGGAGAATGTGAAATTTTATATCATTTTTATAGAGGATCCAGTAAATGGATCACGTGACCCTGATTAAAAAACCCCAAATATTCCACCTTGATGACCTGCTACTATATCGATTGATGATCTGATACAATATCGATTGATGATCTGATACAATATCGATTGATGATCTGATACAATATCGATTAATGATCTGATACAATATCGATTGATGATAGAATAGAAATTTCCATATACAAATCTTGAAAAACATTTCTTCAATTACATGTACATGTCATGAGATTCATAGAACCGGAACATTATGACGTCATGAGCGGAAATCAACCTAGCATACAAAAGTCACCATAACATAATGTTGACTCGAACAAGCAAATATACAATAAGCAAAATCACTGGACGACTTTGACTGTAGTGAAATCAGGTACGTAATATGGATATTCGGGTCGAGCCTTCGATAACAAAAACAAATTGAAAGTAGTCTATTTTAGAGGTCATACATTACATGATAACCCGTATTTTAACTTTTAATACCGACCCCCCCCCCCCTCCCGCCTCCCCCACCACTACTTACTTTATAGTATTTAGCGGTCAGATCTTCATGAAGTGTAGGCTATTGAAAGTATAAAAAACCGAAACGAAATAGAGATCTGTATTTTAATTAGATTGATAACACAATGGGGTATTTTATTATTAAATGATGAAGTATTGAATTTTATTATTAAATTGAATACAACATAATTGTGTTCATTATGGTGTAAAATGAAACCTCTACAGATCGCTCGTCTAAAGATATGAAGGGTCATTGAAAGTATTAACGATGTAATAGTGTATTGTTAGTAATTTTATATCTAATGAACATTATTCTTCGTTCAATGTTTGTTCTGCCTTGTTAATGTCGAGAGTAATTTGAAACAAGATGGTGTCTTTTTACCTCCCCCTTGAGAATAACAAACTTTTTAATTCATTGCCATGATATTTGATATTTGACCGTACCATCACCTTCCTGGTCGCCTCCTCTCTTTCAAATTCATAAACAACATGTCTTCCACACCCTTTAATCATCAGGGTCTAATGAAACATGAAAGATAATAAAAGATTTTGATTATAACAAAGAAAGTAATCAAGTTCTGGACTCATTACAGGAGACAAACGAAAATGTTTTTCTTGGGTATTTTTTTTGATAGAGGTCAAATAAACACATTCTAATCTGTATCCAAGACAAACATCACGTGACATAAATGTACATGAGACACACCTGTATTGGGGATATTGCGCTTCTTGTATCTCACACGAAATTAGCAATTGTCCTGCACCACTGACAAGGGGAACCCACAATGGAATGGAACCCTGGACCTACAGATTAGAGACCACGTGACTAACATGTCGAGTCACTGAAATGAAAAAATACTTTGTATCCCTCGAATAGCGCATGTTTAATTAAGTATTATCCAGGGCCCCACATGCGCATTGCCCGAGATTTGATTTTATTGAAAAATACGAAGTACGGCGTTGACGAGGCGGTAAGCCCTATCTCATTTCACCATGGTAACGTAAATAATGCTTTCATTGATTCTGGCGCACTCTCTCTTTCATCTACACATTATTTTGTGGTAAGCATTTGTTTCCATCCACCGGAGACTTTTGTTATGACGTCATATGTGGATTGTGGGTTAGGATAAGGGTTAGGCTTGATCTAGGGCTAGGGTTCGGGCTTACCCTGTCTACATCTCGATACTCAGACGAAAGTTGCAGGCCACAACTCTAACCCTAACCCTTATCCTAACCCACAATAGGCTCCGGTGGATGGAAACAAATGCTTACCATACTTTGTGATGTTTGTTAAATGGCGTCCCGACACGTACTACGTCACCTATAGCGTTTGTTTCTAATGGTTACTGTGACCCGTCTCCATGCCGGTGCGTGCTGTTTCTCATTTCGACAACAACATGGCTTCCAGTTCACAGTTTGCTAGACGGGTAACGTTATTTTAATAGCATACTTAATAAACATCGTGGGTCTATCTAGACGTCCTTAAACAAATGGCGGACATTCTGAAAGCCGCCGGAGTTTTCCGGTTTCGAAAGCATAGAGTTGAGAAGACGTGATTTATCATTGGTTGAAATATACTTTTCCAAAAAAGTAGGGGATATTTGATTTCAAAGTATTATTAAAGTCACCTAATGAAACTGACGAAGAAACAAATGACAAAATGAAATGAAGTTCACATCGATTTATTCCAAATGATCGTTAGACTAAGTAAGGAACAGACTGACCATTATAAGAGTAAAATAATACCCGAGGTCAAACAGCAAAGTTACCACAGCATCACACAAAGTCAGTAATGGGTAAACCTCAAACAATTAAACTGATGTTTCCACCCTGGAATTCAATGTCACAATGACTGTAACATTCAAAGTCAGAGTCGTGCAAATCTTGGGTTGGACCCCCATAATGATCCCAAGCATCACCTATATTCCATGCGGTAGCTATTGGTGCGTTTGGGCGTCACGTGTAACTGGAAACGTTTCTTCTTTTAGATTCTATAGTGACTTTTTTCGTAGTCATTTGCATATTTTAGTATTATGCCCCCAAAATCAAATATCCCCTACATTTTTGGAATAGTATATGTTGTTTCCATGAACAGTGATAATTGGTGAGATGAGAATTTAACAGAGAGAGAGAGAGCGATATATAGGGAGAGAGAGAGAGGGAGAGAGAGGGAGAGATGAATGATAATTGGTGAGATATAACAGAGAGAGAGGGAGAGAGGGAGAGAGAGAGTGTGTTAGAGAGTGAGAGAGAGAGAGAGTGACGAGTGAGAGAGAGTGAGAGAGAGAGACGAATGATAATTGCCGAGATTTAAGAATGGAACTAAGAGAAGTTTGTCGTGATTAAATCTATTTATTACTGATTAATTCTACAAGTCCCATCATTTACCCGCCATTTTCTATTATATTCGTTAAAGATGATAACATCAGTTTTATGTATTTTTGGAATCTATATGACACCAGGGAAATACAAGAAAAATAAGATCGACCCCAGATTCATAGATAATTATAATTATAATCCACAGGCTATAACAAACTGATTAAAACACAGATTCTATTTCGTTTCGTTTTAATAGTTCCAAATGTTGTCTTTACTACACTAGGATCTGGATGAGTTGTTATCATTGACTTGTTCTGGATGGTTGGGATCACGGTGGCTAAGTGGATGAGACGCTGTCTCGCTATCCTAGAGGTCGGGTGTTTGATCCCTGCATTAACAGTAAGAAATAGCGCCGAGAATTTCACTCTGCTATACAAAATTATAATTACGACAAACATGAAATGAATAATTACAACAAGGATAAAAAAATGATAAACATTTATTACACTAGGATCTGGAAGAGTTGTTATCATTGACAAACATAAAATGAATAATAAACGACAAAGTTTAAAGAAAAAATATTTAAAATATAAAACAAAAAATCCACATTTAAAAACAGAAAAGCTGAAAGACAGTTTGATTAAACTGAATTCAGGTGTTTATCCGACGGTTAAAAGAGATATTTTAAAAACAGAAAACCTGAAACTGTAAGAAGATAAATCTGTTGTTATTGAAGTGTTGTATTACTTCTCTCGGAAAATCTAATCAACATTAATATCAGAACTAAAGAACTTAAAGACATTAAAACATACAATAACAATTCCTCTATTAATTAGGCTTACTTTTACTGATTAATTACAAATAGGTTTTCTTCTTCTTGTCCAAACTTATTGTTTTAATGTCTGTAATCTAACGACGAACCTAGTCCAGCTTTGAACGTAGGACTTCGTTGCACTCGTCTCTACGTTCAGGGACCCCCCCCCCCCCCCATTGAATCAATGTCGAAAGGAAACGACACCCCCGGTCAGTTTTACTGTGCATCTTATAAAGAGCTGGACCAATAAAGAGTTATAATTATAAGCTCACATCAACTTACATATCAACTGTAAAAATACCGTCGTTTCTCTCCAAATACAGAAATGCCACTAAAACAAGAGAATTTATTGTAAAAATACGAGTTATTCATTTCAAGTAACAGATATTTCTGTGATAATACGGATCCTTTCCTTCAAAAAATAAAAAGGAGAGATTTTTAAAAACAGACATTTTTTACAGTGTATATATTATTCTATATTTCAACGATGTGTGATGAATACTCATCCATACAAAAACTTCATTTCTTTCATTAAGGGTTCTGGTTACAATCATAATTGTTGATTTTAGTTGTCAATTCTCTGTTGGCGTTAAGGGGTTATGATTGTCAATTCTCTGCTGGCCGATGAAGAAAAGTTATCATCATTCCTAGAAATACCTGTGACACTTGATTCTAGTTACAAGTCTTCTCAACAACTCTGAACAACTTGTGATAATGGGTCGTGTTCAAATACAGCTATTTGTGGGGTGCGTTAAGTAGAATTAGTTCTAACTACTCAACTCTTCAGATATAATACGTTGGTTATTTATAGTTTCAATATGACGAACATGATTTCTGTCCTGATATATGGCACTGGAACCAAGGTGACTTTGTAAGTGGTGAACGTCGTAAGTTTAAAGGGATCTTTTAAGAAATATTACAAAGTCGTGATTTACAGAAATGGGGAAGGAATATCGTTAGTTTCTACTTATCGGCCATATTCCCCTCAATACTATTAATAAATGACACGGTCTGTTGACAATTTCCATCACAGCACTCTACGAAGCATATGCATAATTTCAAAAGCCCGATTGGTGCCTCGATAATTATAGCACAAAATTACTTTTCAATAGTTTCTATTGCGCTTTGAAATTAATATATTTATATGTGACAAATAACTTCGTCTAGAGAAACTAGAATTTAATACACTTATTTATAAGTTGTTAAACCCCTCGTGGACCAATTTCACTAAAATGTAGAATAACAAGGGATTTAAAGAGAGAGCGGGTAAAGCTTGGATTATAGTTTCTGGTGTTGAGAGAGATTTAAAGAGAGAGAGGGCGGTGAAATGGGGTTGAGCTTGGATTATAGTTTCTGGTCTTCTCTTCATATATACACAAAGTAGTTCATCTTGGTTTCAACATGTCAGGGGTGTAGGGCGGAGGGGCTGGTAAGGACAGTTGTCTAGTCGTTCGGATGGGAAAAAAGGCGAGGGCTATATGCACATTGGCGTGCACGTAAAAGATCTCTTGACAATTGAAATTTGATATAAGAGTAGGCCGTAGTGCACATAGCCCGCCTTCATTAGCCCAGTTAGGAACCGACCAGTAGGATGTTAAACCCCATTTTATTCTGTCTTATAATCGGTTACTTAACAGTTTTGAGTTTGTTTAGGGAAGAATCGAGAAGATAATACTATATCAGCTTTGATTATATTAATCGCACTAATCACACGCGTTTTTAAATGCTGCTAGACTAGTGACTAAAACACCAAGACGTGAACAAACTAAAGGAATTGCATTGGCTGCCAGTTAGAGCGCGAATTGAATATAAAATCCTAACAACTGTATATAAAAGTCTCTTCTCTATCTTCGCTCCCAGCTATATGAAACAGATGTTTACACTGTATAGTGATGTACAAATACGCCGAAACCTCAGATCCTCCAACGATAACACATTACTATCTGTTCCGAAATACAATAAACATTGTGGAAAATATTCTTTCCCGGTTAATGGTGCTACTCTCTGGAATGATCTTCCAAAAATAATGCGGGACTATCTACATTTACAGAATTTTAATCTGTTTTAAAAACTTATTTATTCAATAAGGTATACTAGTGGTGTGATCATAAATATACTCTAGAGATACTTTCCACGTTGATTATATCAGGTATCTCACTAAACACGCGTTTTTCTCCTTAGATGAAATGAAATGGATTTTAGCGTTCTATTGGTCTGCAAATAAAGACGACCTAAGATTAGTACAAATCTTAGCGTTGTTGCTATAGTTGCTGACAAAAATGATATGGGGTTTAACGTCGTACTGTTCTGCTCCGAAATGGCTAATGAAGACAGGAATACGGGGTTACTGATGTTACTATGTTTATATAAAGTCAGAGAATTGTTTGTTGTGTTACCAATATTCCGAGTTGAAGTTATTTCCCTACGATCTTGGATTCAATATTGATAGACAACGAATTCTTCGTCAAATATTTCCCATCATAATGTCGTGACATCATTTATTTTGAAGTGGTTTGTTGTCATTTATTTTTAACAGATTTCCTATAATCTTCATTGATGTGTGGAACAGCAGGCACAATCCATTTTCCCAAAAGAATCACACGACTTCGTGTCCATAGCATAATTATGTAAGTCAATATCCATGCTGTGGAATTAACCTTGGTCCCTGTGACTTTACACTGGTTAGCTGAAACCATTATCTGATTAACCTCGGTTCCTTAGTAATAACAATCGTTGACATCAAATCATACAAGTAATCATTATAATAAACCGATGCTTTGTGTTGAAGGACAAATATTACCATATATTTAACAAGCTGTATCAGAAACGAAATGAAATCAATGAAATGGGGTTCAACGCCCTACAGTGTGCAGGGGGGGGGGGAATGTGCCCGGGCAGTGACGCTACGACATACTCTTATATCAAATTCGAACTACCAATAGACCAGAGGGCGAAGGGGGGTTTTATCTGAAAGGTGGGCCAAAAGTGGGAATGGTTTATTGTCGTAATAACCTGACTGGTATTCAACCTGAACATGTGTAGACAATATAAATATGACTTATCCCTAACCCTAACCCATGGTTTATTGTGGTAATAACCTGACTGGTATTTAACCTGGACATGTATATATAATATCAATATGGCTTCTATATAGAGAGACACCGACTGATCTCTATACTGTAGGGTTTCTTATACAGTTGTAATCCTCGGGGGAAATAAAACTTTTATTATAGTCTATGATCATCTTTATCATATGCTACACATAATCAGACTATTAAAGACTCGGTCCCTGGGGTGTGTATAATTAGTCTAGTGATCCCGACCTTCTGTAATTATTGATTCAACTTCCTTGTATTGTGAGAGAGGGATAAAGAGATGTAGAGAGAGATGGAGGGATGTAATATATATATAGAGAGAGAGAGACAGACAGACAGGCATACAGATAGATAGAGAGGGAGAGAGAGAGACAGACAGACATGGTGCAGCCATTTTCCAACGTTTGAATTTGAATTTGAAGATGATATGTAACTAATCATGTCCGTTTCGTTACCAATGTTCAAGATTAGGTAGTATTCATGACTATGTTCAAGTTAGTGACTAGTATATCCAATTAGACTCATAAAAACCCACTCCCGGCATATTCTCTCTAAAAGTGCCTTTATTATGTTACTAATTCCATATCTGGTGAAAATCGAACAACGAACCAGCTCGTTGTTCGTTATTCACCAATATGAAAGTGTTAGTTGTTCGGGTAGAAAAACAGACTGTTAGAATCTTTTTCCCAAGATTTTGATGATTTATTAACCAATTAGACTCATAAAAACCCACTCCCGGCATATTCTCTCTAAAAGTGCCTTTATTATGTTACTAATTCCATATCAGGTGAATAACGAATAACGAATAACGAACAACGAGCTACCTTCAAGTCCCCAAAGAGTCAATCATGATATCCATGACTATATTCAAGGTAATATTCATTAATATATTCAATGTATTATTCAAGAACATATAAATCCTATCAAAAGGCATTGCCAAAACCTACCTTAAATTTGTTTCCAGGGAACACCAAAAAGAGTCGACCCCGGGACAAGTGTAAACTGGTATGATTATATCGTAGAACTTTAACAAATTCCGGAAAGATAGTAGTAAGGATGGTGTCTCAATAATTTATGTACTAACTTTATATCATAAGACCTGTCATTGAATCAACATGCGTGGTTTCCATTTCCGGCTCCAATCGTGGGCCATCCCTGGGTCCTTCGCGCACACTCCTCCCCTACCACTGCAGTAAAACCCTACGTACAAGTCATCAAACGATTTGATGTCGAATACAAACTGATGGTCCGGTTGTTTTAACTAGGACGGAAATTATTTCATCTAGTAAAAGCACGCCAATTATTCCATCTGTGTTTTTCTATTAAATGTAGTTTTGTAAGATGAAACACGAGGAATAGAAAGATGGTCTATATACGAATTATCATTGAATCAACATGCGTGGTTTCCATTCGGAATCTTACATCACTCATCTTTGATGTTCCGATTACTAGGACGGAAATTATTTTATCTGGTGAAAGACCGCCAACTATCTCATCTATGTTTTTCTATTAAATGTAATTTTGTAAGATGATTTCGTATCTACAGAAATTTGATAATCTCAACATGTTTATAATTGGCTCGTCTAATGACATTTTATATTTCTCCAGTTTCATCCGACAAACTTACATAATTTAATTATCAATTTAAAAGACGAGATATTATCAATGAAACACGTGGAATAGAAATCAGGATATTTGTTTGTTTTGATTATATTATGAATTTGACAACATGTTAGTGATTGTGGATTAATCCATGAAGAATAAATTGGGAAGAATTAGATAAAGATATAGGGGAGGATGACCAGCGGCTTCAAGCTACAGATTAACACACGTGCTGTAATTGGTATTCAAATTATTTTATAATGATTACTGACATTATAGAGTTGGAAGGACAAATAGTGAGTTATCCAGTTGGAAGGACACATTGTGAGTTATTCATGAAGCACATTGGCTACATCTCCAGTTGGAAGGAAAAATAGTGAGTTATCCAGTTGGCCAGTTGGCCTAATTTGCTACCCTTGTAAAATGACGCGATTATTATTATTATTATTATTATTATTGGAAGAACAGATAGTGAGTTATTCATGTAGGATATTGGCTACATCTCCAGTTGGAAGGACAAATAGTGAGTTATTCATGTAGTACAAATAGTGAGTTATCCAGTTGGAAGGACAAATAGTGAGTTATTCATGTAGGACATTGACTACATCTCCAGTTGAAAGGACAACTAGTGAGTTATTCATGTGGGACAAATAGTGAGTTATTCATGTCTCCAGTTTTAATTGAGTTCAAGATAAAACTGTTAAAGATAAAACAGGGTGTAATGGATAATTTACACACCAGGTGCGACACTTAAACATCTAGTAGTTTAATAAGGCTATAATTTATTTCCTGGAGCTGTCAGGCCAACAAGAGTGTTATTGTAAATTGTCCCTTTAACATCTTGAGAAAAGAGAAAAAACGTTTGTACAATGAAACTAATCGAGTTATTTAGCGGAATTTTATTTAATTATTTATTGAGTTTGTTCAGGTAATAAGGGTAAAGTATTTAATGTGTCAGTAAGTCAGAATTACGTCGATTCATATTAAATTAAACTACTGCCTTTTTTAAACTGATGTCTTCCCGTCGACTCATGTTATATTAAACTATTGCCTTTTTTAAACTGATGTCTTCCCACCGATTCATATTATATTAAACTACTGCCTTTTTCAGACAGATGTCTTTCCCGCCGACTCATATTATATTAAACTAGTGGTGTTTTTTAGATTGATATCTTCTCCAATGGCCTGTGTTTTGTCATTCGTGTAAATATATCAAATCTCATATCATGTTATGAGGGGTTTTATTTTCTTCTTTAAACGAATGTTATTATGTTACAAAGTTTCATGGAATCCCTGGAGGAATTAAAGTCGATTTCAACTCGTCTAAATCAATTTTATTTTATATCAATGTTGATTAAAGCGACGAGCGAGGCTGGTCGTGATATCTGAGAATTCCAAGAATGATTATCACTATAACCCACAAAATAAATATAATTCTCACTCATTCATTTCTAACTTAAAGATACATTAGTTAAGATTAGATAAAGAGTTGGCAGTTTTCATTATAGTAGTTGAAAATAAGATAATGTAAAGGGAATCGGTTGAAAATTTCAGTCACCTTGATTCACTCTGAATCAATACTTCAACGATTTAATTTTCGTCCTAGCCTCGATCATGTTTATTAAAGTCGGTACGTTTAAAGATATAGTCTCAATTATCCATGCCGTCATTAAATCATTAATGCAAGCTAAGCAGGAAATCAGATCCTAATCCAGTAAATATCACAGTCTAACGTTGACATCGAGAGTTGATTATGGTCTGGATCAGTTCATTGATGTCTTATTAATAGTTTATTTAACATTTCAGACCTATAGAAAGTCCTAATAGACACTAACTTTACCATTAATTCCTCTTTAACACGTGACCTTGTCGTTGTATCCACACATTGACTGGTGACGTATTATATATCAATCGACGTCATACGTCATAGAAATGTGGACATACGTCATGAAAAACTTGGCCATGTCCGCCTACTATTCAACTGTCAACGGTCAATTAAGATGTCCGCCAACACGCACACACATCAGCTTCGTCACACAGCGGAGATCGGGTCGTTTTAAACAAGTTACTTCTATACCCTTGTGAATGTTTTTATATTCTTTAAAGATGTTTATATGTTCTAGTACGATGTTACGATATTCTAGTACGATGTTATTATATGCTAGTACAATGTTTCGATATTCTAGTACAATGTTACGATATTCTAGTACAATGTAACGAAAGTCTGGTATGATGTTAAGATGTAACGATATTTCGGTACGATGTATAACTAATCTACGTCTCCTAATAATCCCAGTTGCTGGGTATGACGTCATACACCACAGAAAGAGAACACAGGGTTTAACGTCCATCGGTGAGTGTAAATGTCTTTAGCAGCCGGAGGAAACATGGTAGGCCGACAAGCGACCCTACTCCTTGGCATGTAGTTAAACTAAACCATGGACCAATGTCAGACCTTATGATATATCTCACACATACGCACTCAAGAATATAATGTGTCGATTAGCCCCATCCGAACAACAATAGATTATAGTTTATTAATACTGTAGATCAGATATCAATAGAACAACAATAGAAACAACAATAGAACAATAATAGAACAACAATAGAACAACAATAGAACAACAACAGAACACCAATAGAACAATAATAAAACACCAATAGAACAATAATAAAACAATAATAGAACAACAATAGAAAAACAATAGAACAACAATAGAACAACAATAGAACAATAATAGAACAACAATAGAACAATAATAGAACAACAATAGAACAACAATAGAACAACAATAGAACAATAATAAAACAATAATAGAACAACAATAGAACAACAATATAACAATAATAGAACAGCAATAGAACAACAATAGAACAACAATAGAACAATAATAGAACAACAATAGAACAACAATAGAACAACAATAGAACAATAATAGAACAACAATAGAACAACAATAGAACAACAATAGAACAATAATAAAACAATAATAGAACAACAATAGAACAACAATAGAACAATAATAGAACAGCAATAGAACAACAATAGAACAACAATAGAACAACAATTGGACAACAATAGAACAACAATAGAACAACAATAGAACAATAATAGAACAATAATAGAACAATAATAGAACAACAATAGGTTATAGTTTATTAATACTATAGATCAGATAGCAATAGAACGGATCGATTATGTTCCTCTATAAAGACAAAATACATGCATTTATCATAGTTCATTGTATTGGACGTGAAATTTGTATTAAACAGTAATATCAGTATTTATCTCTCTTTGTCATCATAATTCATACTTTCTAGTCTTCCCCTCTCCCCGTTCTGTGTTCTATTTTAACCGAGGATATATTTACTTGCCTTGTTACTACATTACGTGAAGATAGATAGAGAGAGAGAGGAAGATATAGAGAGAGAGGGGGGAGGGAGAGAGAGAGAGAGAGAGAGAGAGAGGGAGGGAAAGATAATATATTTACTTGGCTTGTTATTACACTACGTGACTATCAATAACGTACTTTCTAAACGAGTTAATGGACGATGGATAAGAAGGGATTTTTCTAGTAACGAACTTATTCTAATCTAATCTAATCTAATAAAACAGGATAACGATGATAATGGTTCAACGATTATATAATGATACAGGATAACGATGATAATGGTTCAACGATTATATAATGATACAGGATAATGATGATTTACAACTGATAATGGTTCAACGAATATATGGATATTTTACTCGCTTTCATGGTATTAGTTTAATAGCTAGAACACAGTGACAGAGCAAGGCACGCGTGATAACTACAGAGAGAAGGAGATTGATAGAGAGAGAGATAGAGAGAAAGAGAGAGAGAAAGATAGAGGGATGGGGTTTAACGTGTACTCGAGACAAACTAGGTCATTTCGGGACTAACATACGGTTTGATTTTATATCAATAATTCGCTTGCGCGTAGGGGTCTTTAGCAGTGGGAGACAAGTACCGGGAGAAAACCCACGAGGCTGGACAGACGACCCTACTCCTTGCCACCTACAATGGAAACCACGCCACCTGATTCAATGACCGGCTTTATTTTACAGCCCGTGCATGCTAACCATCCAACTCCAGGAGGGAGAGAGAGAGAGAGAGCGAGAGAGATAGAGAGAGATGGAGAGAGAAAGGGAGAGAGAGAGAGAGAGAGGGGGGAGAGAGATAAATGGGTGTTATAACTACAATTACCTATTGTCAAGGTCTATTTTAAGGATTATTTGACGAAGCACGGTCTTATTTGAGGGGAGGGTCCAGGTAAGTTCGCTAACCCCGGCTCGGAGAAATGTTCAAAATTGGACCGTCAGGGAACGTCGGAAACACCATTTCCGAGTAGAAAGGGATCACTTCAATGTACCTCCTTAGCTTTCAGAAATTTTGACCAAACAGGTTATAAACTATTTCAAGTCGTTACTCCAACAGCAACCCTGAATTCAACTAGTGAAAGGACAAACTGTACTAACTCTCCATGGAGACGTATTAATATAATAAACCATTGACTTTATTTTCAATCCTTACTATTTATTTCAATATATTTTGTTAAAATAAACTCCTGTGGTCGGATTTATTAGGCTGTTGGTGGCCATCATGATTCAAAGTACTTTTCAGGAAGGATATTGCTGAGTTCCTTTAGAATATGGAGTCCCGTTGTATCATAAGGTATGTCATTGGGTCAACCGACATGGTGTCGATACCCCGCTTGTACATGCCATGGCGTAGATCGCCTATCCAACTCCTTGGGTTTTCCACGCGTCGCCTCAATGCTAAAGACCCTCTACGCGCAAACGAAGTATTGATATAAAATTTAACCATATATTAGTCCCGAAATGACCTGTTTTGTGTCGAGTGGACGTTTAACTCTCTTTCTTTCTCCATATGCTGATTACATTATTGTGCCTTATTACACTATTTTGCCTTCATCGTTTTATTAGGACTTCGAATATTGTCTAACGGTTTGGATTGTTCTTACTTGTTAAATTGCTCTATATTGATACGTTACTTATTGGCTTAGTGAACTGTTTACTTTACCAAGCACATTGATCCTTCCAACAATCTGTGGACCCCCCCCCCCCCCCCCTGCTAAAGATCTGCGTGGTCAAGAGATAATGTTTTAAATATCTGCGTGGTCAAGAGATAATGTTTTAAAGATCTGCGTGGTCAAGAGACAATGTATTAAATATTTGTTATTAAGTAGAAAGGTGGATGACCTGGCTATTGCCTGAGGTTCAATCGCACACAAACAATATGAAAAAAACCCAACTTAATGTTAAACGGTAATGACAGATAGGCTTTTGTTGTTATCAGGCACTGGCTCAAGGTAGAAATAAAATGAAATTGGGTTTAACGTCGTAGTGTTCTGCTCCTAACTGGGCTAATGGAGAAGGGCATGTGCCATGATGTGTGCTATGAGGGGAATTTTTCCCGGACAGCGGCACTACAGCCTACTTTTATATCGAATATCCACGACTCAGTCCTCACCCAAATTATCCATGTCCCAATTCTGACACAATAATGTTGAAACTAGTAATGTCTGATGATTGATCGACCTCTAAACCGGAAGTGCTGCAGGATTTGGATACCTAAATATAGACATTGTAATTAATCTCGATCATATGTTGAAGTAGTCTTGGACAGCCAGTATTAATCTCGATCATATATTGAAGTAGTCTTGGACAGCCAGTATTAATCTCGATCATATGTTGAAGTAGTCGTGGACAGTCAGTTTTAATCTTAATGAATTACAGATTATTTTCAGAGTCAGGATTTTAAGAAATTTGCTGACTTAAATGATCACACGTGCTTGTGCTAAAAAAAACATCTTGTTGCCTTGACGTTTCGTTCCATTCAAACGACTATACGTTGTCTATTGCCAGACTCGTCGTTCTGCAGGAAGCGAGTGGCCGAGTCACCAGTGATAGTTCAAACTTCAGCACATTCTGATTGAGAGATCCGCGTCTTGGTGGCTGGACGATTGTTCTTGATTTCCTAGCCATTTTGTCGAATTATTTATTTTGTTGAGGGGGGTTTTATAGAAGGAACGCGATACTGTTGTAGTAGAATTTTGATTTTGTTCACGGATAGTTAAAGGAGCTAAGTCCGTAACTCAAAATCCTCCAAAATCTTCCACATTGAAAACACACATTATTGGTCAATTTAAATCAACATTGACGATGTAAACTTAGCGGGAAAAGATGAGCTTCTAATATCCGATATTTAAGATAAAATAATTTTTTAACATTGGTACACGAATCGTGTACGGTACCATAATGCGCTTTAGCACCAGTTGTATGGAGAGACTCGAGGTACAAGGCTAGACACATTACATCAAATCAAACGAAGTTATCTAGACTGGAATAACTAGACACTAGAAATGTGCACTAGATTGAGATTGCTGGCCTATTTCGCCGAACATAACTGATTTGAAATTGGAGTAAAAACGGAAACCATTGAATGTAAATCAGTTTATATACATTCATATTACAGTATTATATGCGTTGCGATTTTGCGACCCACTTTCGTAAATTTCTAGGTCCCAAATGTTAGCGATTTAGCTCCTTTAAGGTTTAGCGGTACCCTACTTCAATAGCAGCGTTTTAATCTTAATTTGAGAAGATCTGACGTTTTAATCTTAATTTGAGAAGATCTGACGTCATTTAATGGCGTTATATTAATCCTAGCATTGAATAAATGTCCTATTTTGTTGAGATGCGGTCATGAGTCTGTATCGTGAAACATACGTTCAACATCGTGAGATAAATAACTCGCCAGAACTAATCATAACCGATAATAAAATAAAAACCAAGTACGAACAATCCAAATCAAAAGACAGAATTCGAAGTCCTAAAAACGTTATAGGCAAAATAGTGTATTCAAGCAAAATAGTGTAATCAGCAAATGGACTGCTCCTCGTGTACAAAAATACACGACAAGCAGTGGTAACAGGTGTCCGGAAGAGTAAGCTTATCCTGCCTGGCGCCACACCCGTCATAGCTGCATCCAATCTATTAGGTGAAATGTCAGTCAAATAGCGTGATTGGCCAATGAACTATAGTATGCAAGATGCACGTGATGAACTGTCTTAACGATGTAGTAGACATTATCAGGGTGATAGTAACAGTATACGTGTCAATTAAAAATATCTAGAATAATAGCCGAGACAGACACGTTATATTTACCAATCAAATCAATATGACAGCCATAAAACTTTTTAAAGGCCTTAATAAGTTAAGTGCGCAAGTATCCTTGTAGTTGAAGCCTAGATGACAAATGCCTCGATCTACTTAAAAAAAATCAGAATAAAAGGAACAAGCTCTCGTGTAACGAATTAGCTGAGACACAAACACTCCATAAGCTGGTGATATTGGAATGTTACTACTAATAAATGGAAAGTTAACAATCGGAAAGTCAAAGTCATCCCGTTTATCGTACAATTTAACACTCAGTTTATGGCAATTGTCATATTCGAGACGCAGATCCAAGTAGGAAGCGTAATTGTCACTGTCAGTGGTATTTTTAATTTCGAGCTCATCAGGATATATGAAGTCTACATAATCACTAAATTTAGGATTATTAAGGGCTAAAACATCATCGATATATCGATAAGTGAAATTAAAAAGTCTGACTGATCGTTTGTTTGTTTTTACGAGCATCTGTATGTACTCGGCTTCGTACGAATAGAGAAACAGATCAGCAAGCAAAGGTGCACAGTTGGTGCCCATTGGGATGCCAACCACTTGCTGATATATTTCCCCTCCAAATTCAACAAAGATGTTATCAATTAAAAAATCCAACATCTGAATTATCTTGATGGCTGTGTATTTGTTTTTTGAATCACTGTGATACTTAACGAAATATGTAGAATTATAATTTACAACTAAATATTGATATCGAGCCGTACCCGATTTAGACGAAAAGACACTGTGAATAATGTCTTTCAATCGGGCTTTTAACTTACTATGGGGAATTTTAGTGTACAAAGTAGAAAAGTCAAACGTTTGAATAGATGAGACTGAAGCAAGGGATCTAGATTGCAAACCATCAAGTAATTCTTTGGAATTTTTTAATATCCACATTTGATTTATACCACTTCGAGAGTATACTTTGTCACAGTATTTTTGAATACCCTCTTTAACAGCTGTTAGTATAGATGTCAATACCTTTGAAAGTGGTTTTGTGGAACAACGGGATGAACCTGCTATAAAACGTTGCTTGTAAGGATTTTTTATGTAATTTAGGTATCCAATACAACAAGGGCAAATCTGTATAGGTATTTCCACATGGAGTACCAAATGAAGTGAGTACAGATTTCTGATTGGATATAATTTCATCCTTACTAAAAGTAGATCGTTTATATGTAGCACTGTCGATTGGTTTCCCGAAATTAAGTTCTTTGAACAGACAGTCAAAATAATGTCGTTTACAAATAAACACTATGTTATTGGACGCTTTGTCAGCTGGCACAATGACATAATTGTCATGCAAGGCATTCAGATTTTCAACAATGCTAACATCATTGAAAATAGACTTAGGCCTAGTGTCAACTGACAAACGTTGCATGTATATTCTTCGTTTAAGTAAACGACTGATAGATTTAGTCCAATCAGAGAGAGTATCCGAGATAACATCTTCCCTCTTAGCCCATGATCTAGCGTAGTCCTCTACGGCATCCATAATAAGTTTGAAATTTTGATCCCATGAAAATGGTTGTGGTTCCCGGTATTTGGGTCCTTTGGACAAAATTTCACGTAGCTTATTATTCTGGACTATGTTCAAATCACCAGTGACCACATGTCCAGCTGGCGGGTAAAGGAAGGACGACGTAGAACAAGAACACGGTAGAGGGTTATTGTATACGTCTTGTGCATTGATGTCAGATAATGCGTTTCTGTAATTAAATATTTTGGATGCAATGGGTTTAGTATAAGTATAAGAAATCCTAGGAACAGTAACAGTTTGGAAGTAAGGAGGGATGTGTGCTGTGACTTGCTTATGGTGTAGTATTTGGCTTAATCCGATAGCATCAATGCCTTTATTAGCAAATTTCAATTTTAGAAATGAACTATTTGTGGTGTGTGACGCATCAGACTCAGTTGCAATGTCCAGACGACGGTGGGCGATGTCAAGAACAATTGATACAACCCTGTATTCAGTGGATGCGGGGTCAGTACAATTTGAATCCAAACATTCAGCTTTTAGAAATTTCAAAATCGTAAGTGGAATAGAATATAATTTAGTACGGATATGATGTGGCCCTAGTGGTTCCTGGATAATTTCTAAAAGGGCATCCAATGATATAGTGCTGAGCTTAGGTGATGTGTAGCGACGATGTCCGTGACTGCGTTTACGACGACGAAACTTGGGGAATAACGTCATGACATTAACATCGCTACACGCAGGGCTAGATAAATTCCCTATACTAGCTACATTGTCAATGCATCCATAAGGGGTGGCAGTACCTAATGTCCGTATCCAATATTCCTCTCGGTCTCTGCGAAAGGGAGTACTCAAAGTAGGGCTGTTAGTATGGTGGTAAATTTTCTCTAATATCGACACTCTCATTGATAGTATAGAGTGGTCCGGTTGGTTAAAATGTCTATAGAGAATCTGGTTACTACTCTTATTAATGTTGTGACGATGACCATTAACACGTAAGTGTAAAGGGCCTTTAGTTTCGCGAACATAAATTAGTCCGCAGAGTGTACACTCTATACCGTAGATACCATTGGAGGTTTTGCAATTTAGTTTCTCAAACCCACGTGTAAAATAAGTTTTATTAGTTAAAGAACTAGTAAAATTAGTATTGTTATTCAAAATAGGACAGGTTTTACAATTATTAGACATACATTTAGAAATATAACAGTTAGAATGATGTGGTGAAAAATGCCAAATATCAAATAGTTTGACAGAACACTGTTGAGTTGAGATTGATGAATCATTCGAGGACTTAAAAACATTACAGGCACCTGAACGAAAAATATCTCCCATACCATTACTAGTATCTTGGGATATATCACCGATATCCCCCGTGCCCTTGGGGGTATCGTGGCAGTTTTTTACCCTGAAACTGCCTCCCAGCCGTATATTTTGGTTATTTGTACTCAACATGGAACTATAAAGCTACTGGGTTTCAGGTTACCTCGGGGACACAAAATATCCACCGGCAGAGCAACCCACCCAGTGGTAGAAATAAAATAAAAACCAAGTACGAACAATCCAAATCAAAAGACATAATTCGAAGTCCTAAAAACGTTATAGGCAAAATAGTGTATTCAAGCAAAATAGTGTAATCAGCAAATGGACTGCTCCTCGTGTACAAAAATACACGACAAGTAGTGGTAACAGGTGTCCGGAAGAGTAAGCTTACCCTGCCTGGTGCCACACCCGCCATAGCTGCATCCAATCTATTAGGTGAAATGTCAGTCAAATAGCGTGATTGGCCAATGAACTATAGTATGCAAGATGCACGTGATGAACTGTCTTAACGATGGTATAATTAAAGGGCTACTCAGGACGATGGTTAGACCTGTCAATCAAAAGTGTGGTGGTACCGTGGTGTATCTATTAAGTTATATCACACAGATGGGAGATATTGGTTGATATACCCCAGTTGTTCGATAATGACGTCATATTATATGATCGCCTCCTGTGATAATCGTTTAAATCTCTCGACTACTTCATCCGTTTTATACCAGAAAAAATCATTGATGGCTTCTTAACGATCAAAATGGATTTTTTCCAATCGGTGAGTTTCCTGAAATCGTGTAAAGAGTAATAAAGAGAAAGCAATCTTTTTCTGCGGTCATAAAACATATAGATTGAAGGACGAAATACATTGATATAAAGATACTCTCCCTCTCTCTCTCTCTCTTTCTCTCTCTTTCTCTCTCTCTCATAGCACCCTTTATCTACCAATTTTTAACTAAGGTTCTTTAATTATGTCTGTAATTTAACCGGTTTTACACCGAGTACGTCACTATTTATTTACCCACTAAGTTCAAACCTTTACGCTGCCTAGTGTAGGAATTTGTGTAGGTCAGTGGACACTGTCTGTTACCATGGTAATGCAAGGTGTGAATTGACTGGTTAATCACCCAAAGGTATCCCGGGGGTGTCGCAAAAGTCGTTATGTTTCTAGTGGTTAAATTTAAACCTTCATGGTTACAAATCGACGTCGTAAAGAATATTGATATTTAAGACAAGTTGAACAATCGGGCCCTAAAGTACATGGTCCCTAGGTAATTGTCGTCACTGTGACGTCACCATGGAGTCACCCTATACTCACTACCTAACCGACAGGTTGTATGCCTATCTGCAGGAAAGAGAGATTGGTTTTACACAGTTTAAGCCTGCTCCCTTATCCTATACAATCAACCTTAATAAAAAAAATATGGTTTTAAAAAAAGGAAAACAGAACGTAAATGTGCATGTAATCTTTGAATTGAAGGTGTTGCTCCAGATATATGTCAACATGTTTTTTTTCAACTTCTATAGGCGAGAAACCAGAAACGTTAACCCCCTCCCCATCCCATCCCGTAGTTTTACTATCTGTAGCCAGGGAAGATATAAACTTATAGTCAGGGAAGATAGGGTAAGGGTTAGTGTTAGTTCTACTATCTGAAGCCAAGGGAAGATATAAACTTGTAGTTCTAATATCTGTAGTCAGGGTTAGGGTTAGTGTTAGTTCTACTATCTGTGGTCTATGGTTTCTACTTATTATCTATTTGGTTAATTATTATGGTTTCTACTATTTGTTTAATTATTATGGTCTTTGAGTATCTGCAAAATGGTTCAAATTATTATCTTTGATCTGGTTAATTAATTGTTGTTATTGTGTTATCCGCTATAATGGTTTCTCCTTGTTGTGTATATATTACATTTTTCATCTTGTTAATCAGTTTATCTACAGAATATCTGTTTTATCTACAGAATGTCTTCCAAAGTGTTCACCTATATATAGCATCACATTTTTGTTAATTAATCATTATTTGCTTGATAACGATACCTGTATGTGTATTGAAACGTAGCATGTTAATAAAATTCAGAAGTAGTATATCCATAAAGTGTGTTTATTTTTTTTTTGATACAATATTGATTGATGATCTGATTCAATATCGATTGATTAATGATCTTCTACAATATCGATTGATGATCTGCTACTATATCGATTAATGATCTGCTACAATATTGATTGATGATCTGATACAATGTTGATTAATGATCTGATACAATATTGATTAATGATCTGATACAATATTGATTAATGATCTGATACAATATTGATTGATGATCTGATACAATATTGATTGATGATCTGATACAATATTGATTGATGATCTGATACAATATTGATTGATGATCTGCTACAATATCGATTATTGATCTGATACAATAATGATTGATGATCTGATACAATATCGATTGATGATAGAATAGAGTAGTAATTCCCATATACAAATCTTGAAAAATATTTCTTCAATTACATGTACATGTCATGAGATTCGTCGAACTGGAACATTATGACGTCATGAGCGGAAATCAACCTGGCATACAATAAGTCACCATAAAATAATGTTGACTCGAGCAAGCAAATATACAATAAGCAAAATCACTTGACGACTTTGACTGTAGTGAAATCAGGTACGTAATATGGCTAATCGGGCTGAGCCTTCGATAACGAAAACAAATTGAAAGTGGTCTATTTTAAGAAATTAAGTTAGCGACATACGTTTTTGCTTAAACGAAGTGTGTTATATCTTTTCTAAATCGTGAAATCATGAATATTTCAGATATAAGTAATATATTGAAAGGGGGGATAACAAAATACTTAGAGGTCATGCATTACATGATAACCCATATTTTAACTTTTAATACCCCCCCCCACCACCACCACTTACTTTATAGTATTTAGCGGTCAGATATTCATGTCGTGTAGGTCATCGAAAGTATAAAAAACCAAAACGAAACGAAATAGAGATCTGTATGTTAATCCTAGTGTTAAAACCATGGGGTATTTTATTATTTGAACGATGAAGTATTGAATTTTATTATTTAATTGAATACAACATATTTGTGTTCATTGTGGTGTAAAATGAAACCTTTAACGATTAATCCGATCACTCGTCTAAAGATATAAAGGGTCATAGAAAGTATTAACGGTGAAATAGTATATTGTTAGTAATATAATTTATTTAGTATTTTTATATCCAAGGACCATTATTCTTCGTTCAATGTTTCTTCTGCCTTGTTAATGTCGAGAGTATTTGAAACAAGATGGTGTCTTTTTACCTCCCCCTTGAGAATAACTAATTTTTTAATCTCCTGTCATGTTATTTGATATTTGACCGTACCATCACCTTCCTGGTCGCCTCCTCTCTTTCAAATTCATAAACAACATGTTTTCCACGCCCTTTAATCATCAGGGTCTAATGGAACACGGAAGATAATGACTATTCTAGACTCATTACAGGAGACAAAGGAAAATGTTTTTCTTGGGTATTTTTTTATAAGAGGTCAAATAAGCACATTCTAATCTGTATCCAAGACAAACATCACGTGACATAAATGTACACGAGACACACCTGTATTGGGGATTTTGCGCTTCTTGTATCGCACACGAAATTTGCAATTGTTTTTTGTCAAGTCCTCTGACATGCACCACTGACAAGGGGAACCCACAACGGATTCTCGTTCCTTGTCAAGTCCCCTGTCCTGCACCACTGACAAGGGGAACCCACAATGGAATGGAACCCAGGACCTACAGATTAGAGACCACGTGACTTACATGTCCAGTCACTGAAATGAAAAATAATTTGTATCCCTCGAATAGCGCATGATTAATTAAGTATTATCCAGGGCCGCACATGCGCATTGCCCGAAATTTGATTGTTATGAAAAATACATCGTTTCTCTCGAATAGCGAAGTACGGCGTTGACGAGGCGGTAAACCCTATCTCATTTCACCATGGTAACGTAATTATGCTTTCATTGATTCTGGCGCACTCTCTCTTTCATCTACACATTATTAGGTAAGCATTTGTTTCCATCCACCGGAGACTATTGTTATGACGTCATATGTGGATTGTCGGTTAGCATAAGGGTTAGGCTTGATCTAGGGCTAGAGTTCGGGCTAGCCCAGTCTTGATCTAATGGTTACTGTGACCCGTCTCCATGCCGGTACGTGCCGTTTCTCATTTCGACAACAACATGGCTTCCAGTTCACAGTTTGCTAGACGGGTATCGTTATTTTAATAACATACTTAATAAACATCGTGGGTCTATTTAGACGTCCTTAAACAAATGGCGGACATTCTGAAAGCCGCCGGAGTTTTCCGGTTTAGAAAGCGTAGAGTTGAGAAGACGTGATTTATCATAGGTTGAAATATACTTAGGGGATATTTGATTTTAAAGTGTTATTAAAGTCACCTAATGAAACTGACGAAGAAACAAATGACAAAATGAAATGAAGTTCACATCGATTTATTCCAAATGATCGTTAGACTAAGTAAGGCACAGACTGACCATTATACGGGTAAAATGATACCCGAGATCAAACAGTAAAGTTACCACAGCATCACAACAAAGTCAGTAACGGGTAAATCTCAAACAATTAAACTGATGTTTCCACCCTGGAATTCAATGTCACAATGACTGTAACATTCAAAGTCAGAGACGTGCAAATCTTGGGTTGGACCCCCATGATGATCTCAAGCATCACCTATATTCCATGCGGTAGCTATTGGTGCGTTTGGGCGTCACATGTAACTGGAAACGTTTCTTCTTTTAGGTTCTATAGTGACTTTTTTCGTAGTCATTTGCACTTTTTAGTATTATGCCCCCAAAATCAAATATCCCCTACTTTATTGAATAGTATATGTTGTTTCCATGAACAGTGATAATTGGTGAGATGAGAATTCAACAGAGAGAAAGAGAGAGATATAGGGAGAGATAGAGAGGGAGAGAGAGGGAGAGATGAAAGATAATTGGTGAGATATAACAGAGAGAGAGAGAGAGAGGGGGAGAGAGGTAGAGAGAGTGTGAGAGAGTGAGAGAGAGAGAGAGTGACGAGAGAGAGAGAGAGAGGGAGAGAGAGAGAGAGAGAGATAAATTATAATTGGTGATATGAGAATGGAACTAAGAGAAGTTTGTCGTGATTAAATCTATTTATTACTGATTAATTCTACAAGTTCCATCATTTACCCGCCATTTTCTATTATATTCGTTAAAAATGATAATATCAGTTTTATGTATTTTTGGAATCTATATGACACCAGGGAAATACAAGAAAAATAAGATCGACCCCAGATTCATAGATAATTATAATTATAGTCCACAGGCTATAACAATCTGATTAAAACACAGATCCTATTTCGTTTTGTTTTAATAGTTCCAAATGTCGTCTTTACTACACTAGGATTTGGATGAGTTGTTATCATTGACTTGTTCTGGGTTGTGGGGATCACGGTGGCTAAGTTGGTGAGGCGGTGTTTCGCTATCCTAGAGGTCGGGTGTTTGATCCCTGCATTAACAATAAGAAATAGCGCCGAAAATTTCACTCTGCTATACAAAATTATAATTACGACAAACGTAAAATGAATAATTACAACAAGGATAAAAAAATAATAAACATTTATTACACTAGGATCTGGAAGAGTTGTTATCATTGACAAACATAAAATGAATAATAAACGACAAAGTTTAAAGAAAAAATATTTAAAATATAAAACAAAAAATCCACATTTAAAAACAGAAAAGCTGAAAGACATTGCGATTAAACTGAATTCAGGTGTTTACCTGATGGTTAAAAGAGATATTTTAAAGACCTGAAACTGAAAGAAGATAAATCTGTTGTTATTGAAGTGTTGTATTACTTCTCTCAGAAAATCTAATCAACATTAATATCAGAACTAAAGAACTTAAAGACATTAAAACATACAATAACAATTCCTTTATTAATTAGGCTTACTTTTACTGATTAATTACAATTAGGGTTTCTTCTTCTTGTCCAAACTTATTGTTTTAATGTCTGTAATCTAATGACGAATTTAGTCCAGCTCTGAACGTAGGACTTCGTTGCACTCGTCTCTGCGTCCAGGGAACCCCCATTGAAACATGGTTGAAACGACACCCCCAGTTAATTTTACTGGTCATCTTATCAAGACCTGGACTAATGAAGAGTTATAATTATAAGTCCATGTCAACTTACATATCAACTGTAAAAATACACACGTTTCTCTCCAAATACAGAAATGCCACTAAAACAACAGATTTTATTGTAAAAATACGAGTTATTCATTTCAAATCACAGATATTTCTGTGATAATACGGATAATTTCCTCAAAAAATAAAAAGTAGAGATTTTTAAAAACATACTTTTTTTACAGTGTATATATTATTCTGTATTCTAACTTTGTGTGATGATTCCTCTTCCATGCAAAAACTTGATTTCTTTCATTAAGGGTTCTGGTTACAAACATGATTGTTGATTTTAGTTGTCAATTTTCTGTTGGTATTAAGGGGTTATGATTGTTAATTGTAGTTTTCAATTCTCTGCTGGCAGATGAAGAAAAGTTAGCATCATACCTAGAAATCATGATTGTTAATTGTAGTTTTCAGTTCTCTGTTGGCATTAAGGGGGTATGATTGTTTATTTTAGTTGTCAACTCTCTGTTGGTATTAAGGGGTTATGATTGTTAATTTTAGTTTTCAGCCTGAGATTTGTTTTCAATTTGGCCCTTGGCACAGGTTGTGCGAATGATTTCGACCATTCCTGCAGGAATAAACCAAAGAATTCGGGGGAAACATGCATGATCGGACGTGAGACCGAACATCCCTCTCACTTACAACGATAAAGTTCTGGGATTGAACCCTCGTTGCATTGTTTATGATTGTTAATTTTAGTTGTCAGTTCTCCGTTGGTATTAAGGGGTTATGATTGTTAATTTTAGTTGTCAATTCTCTGTTGGCAGATGAAGAAAAGTTATCATCATTTATAGAAATACTTGTGAAGCTTGATTCTAAACAACTCTGAACAACTCGTGATAATGGGTCGTGTCCAAATACAGCTTTTTGTGGGGTTCGTTAAGTAGAATTAGTTCTAACTACTCAACTCTTCAGATATAATACGTTGGTTATTTATAGTTTCAATATGACGAACATGATTTCTGTCCTGATATATGGCACTGGAACCAAGGTGACTTTGTGAGTAGTGAACGTTGTAAGTTTAAAGGGATCTTTTAAGGAATAGTACAAAGTCTTGAATTACAGAAATGGGTTACATTCGATTGGGAAAGAATATCGTTTGTTCTACTTATCGGCCATAATCTCTCAATACTATGAAGAAATTATACGGTCCATTGACAATTTCCACCACAGCACTCGACGTAGCGTATGCCTATCTTCAATTGGCTCAGAAAGGTATAGAGAGAGAATATATTTAGAGGTTTAGAGAGAGAGAGGGGTAGAGAGAGAGAGGGGGGGGTAGAGAGAGAGAGAATATATTTAGAGGTTTAGAGAGAGAGAGAGGGGTAGAGACAGAGAGAGGGGTAGAGAGAGAAAGAGAGGGGTAGAGAGAGAGAGAGAGAGGGGTAGAGAGAGAGAGAATATATTTATAGGTTTAGAGAGAATATGACAAATAACTTCGTCTAGAGAAAGTAGAATTTAATACACTTATTTATAAGTTGTTAAACCCCTCGTGGGCCCATTTCACTAAAATGTAGAATGAAAAGGGATTTAAAGAGAGAGAAAGAGAGAGAGGGTTAAGCTTAGATTATAGTTTCTCGTCTTGAGAGGGATTTAAAGAGAGAACAGGTTAAGCTTGGTCTTCTCTTTCATATATTAATATCTGTAATATACACGAAATAGTTCATCTTGGAGGGCCTGGTAAATACAGCTGTCTAGTCGATCGAATGGGACGGAAAACCGAGAACTAATAGGCTAATGAAGAAGACGGGGTTGCTGATAACATGAATGTGTTTAGGGTTAGGGTTAGGGTTAGGGTACGAAAAATCCAAACCATAATACAGAACTCGAAGTCCTTAAAAACGGTGTAGGCCAAATAGTGTAATCAGCAAATGGACTGCTCCTCGTGTACAAAATACACGACGAACAGTGGTAACAGATGTCCGGAGGAGTAAGCTTACCCTGTCTGACGCCACACCCTGCACCAAACTTTTAGGCGAAATGTCGGTAAAATAGCGTACTTGACCAATAAACTATCGGTATGCAAAATGCACGCGATGAACTATGTTAACGATGCAGTAGACATTATCAGGGAGATAATATACGAGTCAATTAAATATGTCTAGAATAATAGTCGAGATAGACACGTTATATTTACCAATCAAAACAAACTACTAATAAATGGAAATTTAACAATCGGAAAGTCAAAGTCATAACATGTATCGTACAATTTAACACTCAGTTTATGGCAATTGTCAAAATCGAGACGCAGATCCAAGCGTAATTGTAACTGTCAGCGGTGTTTTTAATTTCGAGCTCATCAGGATATATGAATTCTACATAATCACCATCTTTAGGGTTATTAAGTGATAAAACGTCATCGATAAGTAAAATTAAAAGTCTGGCTGATTGTTTATTTGTTTTACGAGCGTCTGTATGTACCCGGCTGCGTACGAATAGAGAAACAGGTGATGATAATAATAATAATATCGTAATTTATATAGCCCGTTAATACAGAAGAAAACAGAACCTCACGTGACATTTCCGGTGATGACGTAGTATAATGTATTCAAGCCATTCTTTATTAAGACAGCGAGGTGGACAGACGTGTTCTTGTTTCATTAAACAGTAATAGATTTTATTTTTACTTAAAAATACCTTGGTGGTATATTGTTTTTGGCTTAGGTAGCCAATAGCCTTGGTGGCTTATTAATTTTTGCCTTGGTGGCTTATTAATTTTTTGCCTTGGTGGCTTTTTAATTTTGGCTTAGGTAGCTAATAGCCTTGGTGGCATATTGACTTTGGCTTAGGTAGCCAATACCTTGGTGGTATTCACCTTTTTTAAATAGGAAAGTGAAATTATTTATGCAGTAAAATTAGTAATTTTTAGTGGAGAAACTTATTGGTGAATGTTATTTCTAGCAGTGGTAGATCTACTAAGTGTCTCATCATGAGACTCTCATGCCATGTGTGTGTAAATTGTGTACACACTTGTTTGTGGATAAGTAGGTCATCGCACGTGTTTGTATTGAATGTTGTGACAATGTGGCGTGATCACTAATGCTGTGTTCACACTAGCCTTTTAATGCGCATCGAATGCGCATTAAAGCCTTAAGTCGCTAAAACGCGTCACACTCAATGCGCATTAAACCAAAACTAAGCCGCTTTAGCGAAACCGCATTTCTAATGCGCATTGGCTGAAGCGATATAACTGACGCGCATTACAGCGTTGAGATCGAACAGCGCTTGCGCAGTGCAGTACTTCCGTTTTATCGCATGGGGAAAGCTGTTAATGCGCAATGAGTGTGACGTGTTTTAATGCGTATCGAAAGCAGTTTAATTTGTAGTGTGACGCCACCCGTGGTAACGAAAGCGCCTTCCGTAGGGCGTTTTACGGAAAGCGCTTTGAAAGCGCATTAGGTGTGAACATAGCATTAGTCCCATTCTTCGCATTAGTTTTGTTGTTTAGATGATCGGTGTAACGATTTGTATGTTTCTAGATAGAATCTTTCTTACCACTGACCCGTGGGCCACTGATGCCTTTAGTGGATTTCTTATTCACGTGGGTCAGGGGTGGGGGAGTTCTGTCTCCTTGTGTAATTTGCTCTGGTTCTAATATTTTCAAATGTTATATATCATAAAATTTATTATCACTTCAGGGAAAGAATTTACAGTATCGTGTTTATGTGTAGCAAATTGGAGAAAATATTCACTAACGATCTTGCTTTCATTTCTGCCAGAGCTGAACCGATATGGATTACACTGGGGACATTGCTCCCCCATCACCTGACAGCTGAACAAAGATTATATTATTTATGTTTATAATTATTATTTTGATTTATTTGCGATGAAATAAAGAAATTTTTATGAGGTTTTAATATTTTTATTTTGAGTATTGGGAATAGAGGGTAATGATATGCTGGCCTAATGTGTTTGAAGGGGGTTCGGGAGATAAAATATGTTATCGCATTATTGCTCCCCAATACTTAATACTTCTGGAAGCTGGAGGAATTGACATGCTGAGGATTGGTGTAGAACCTCACGTGACATTTCCGGTGATGACGTAGTATAATGTATTCAAGCCATTCTTTATTAAGACAGCGAGGGAGGTAGTCAGTAGTACTAGTGGACATGAGATATGAACACTGTGTCCCTCGTTTAAGTCGATTTTCCCCACCCAATCCCACCCACGGTCTTTCAGTTGTGTTGATCCTCTTGCATTCAGATTTTTCGCATTATTGCTCCCCAATACTTAATACTTCTGGAAGCTGGATGAATTGACATGCTGAGGATTGGTGTAGTTTCTAAGGCGCTGTTGGTTTTCATTTTTACGGATTGTTTACAGATCAGGGTTAGGAAATAAGAATGCTTTGAGTTGAGATTTAAAATGGCCCACAGAGGGTTATTGTTTCATTGACTGTGGTAGTCTATTTCACAGAAAGGGACCGTCATAAGAAAAGGCACGTTTTCCAAGTTGTAAATTAATGGCTGGAGATTTTAAAAGATGTTATTTTTGAGATCGGAGATTTCTGCTGGTAGTATAGGGTTCTACAAGACTTTTTATATAAGATGGAGCTTAACTGGAACTTAATTCTTTGCTGAATTGGGAGCGAATATACAGATTGCAATACAGGGGAGATGTGTTGATGTTTTCTAGTTTTAGAGAGAAGTCGAGCTGCTGATCTTTGAACATGTTGTAGTAGTTTGTTAATCTGGTAGTCTGGTAAGCCGTATAATAAACCATTATGATAATCTAGTTTGGTTGAGATGAATGCAAGCAAAGGTGCACAGTTGGTGCCCATGGTGATGCCGACCACTTGCTGATATATTTCCCCTCTAAATCCAGGTTATCAATTAAAAAATTCAACATCTGAATTATCTTGATCGCCGTGAATTTGTTTTTAGAATCACTGTGATTCTTAACGAAATATGTGGAATTGTAATTTACAATAAATAATATTGATATCTAGCAGTACCTGATTTAGACGAAAAGACACTGTGAATAATGTCTATCAACCGGGCTTTTTATTTACTATGGGGGATTTTAGTGTACAAAGTAGAAAAGTCAAACTTTTGAATAGATGAGACTGAAGCAAGGGATCTAGATTGCAAACCATCGAGTAATTCTTTGGAATTTTCTAATATCCACATTTGATTTACACTACTACGAGAGTATATTTTGTCTCGGTTATTTTGAATACCCTCTTTAATGTGATACCACTATTCCGAGGTGAAGTTATTTCCCTACGGTCTCGGAGTCAATTTTGATAGACAACGAATTCTTCGTCAGTTATAATCCCATCACAATGTCGTGGCATCATTGATTTTTAAATGGTTTGTTGTCATTCATTTTTAACAGATTTCAAATAATGTATAAAACTGTGTGGAGCAGCAGGCACAATCTTTTTCCCAAAAGAATCACACGACTTCGTGTCCATAGCATAAATATGCAAGTTTATATCCGTGCTGTGGAATTAACCTTGGCCCCTGTGTCTTTACACTGGTAAGCTGAAACCAAGGACTGATTAACCTCGGTCCCTTAGTAATTACAATCCTTGTCATCAAATCATACAAGTAATCATTATAATAAACCGATGTTTTAGCAGGTATTTAACAGCCTGTAACAGAAACGAAACACAGAGAAGGTGAGAAGAATTTCATTGAATTAACCATTGACTGTATACGCAGACAATCTGTAAACTTAACCTCATTGCACCATCATAAGAATACGGAATATCCTAATCGAGGGCAAGGTATCACAAACCAGTACTCGTCAGTTATTGGACCTAGGCCTCCAGATGTAATAATAATCTCGTCATTTTACAAGGGTAGCAAATTTAGGCTTAAGGCCTGTTTTCAATTTGGCCCTTGGCACAGATAGTGCGAATGATTTCGATCATTACTGCAGGAAGAAACCGAAGAACTCGGGTGAAACCTGCGTGATCGGACGGGAGTCCGAATATCCCTCTCACTTACAACGATAAAGTTCTTGCGGTACTATCAATATGCATGTATGTAACGTCTACCATAAAGACAAACGGGCTTACACTGGCCAATCGGTCGGTCATACTATCCAGAGTTAAGCGTGCTTTATTACCAGATAATACAACCTATACTCACGCTCGGAGAGTTAAAACATATTTGTATACGTTTATGAAAATACCCTACAATCTGATTATAAATAATGGAAATTAGATATATATTATAATTAATATTCTTCATATCATGGTTAATAAATTGAAATGAATACTATAACATGATAATCATTAGGGATGATTGTATATGTATAAGATTACTTATCGTTGCACTGTTTACCCCGTAAAATAACAGACTTAAGTCCATTTTAAAATGGAATAAAACATTTTATCCCTAAATTTCATGGAAATTAACTGTTTAATTCCACAGAAATTCACACTTTTAACAGAATTTCGCCAAAAAAAACATCGATTAACATTAGACCGGAAGCTAGGTGGGTTCCCCCATTAACATTAGACCGGGAGCTAGGTGGGTTCCCCCATTAACATTAGACTACGGAATTCGGCCACATAAAAAATGAATATTTCTAAAGTGTTTATAGGGTTGCTAATATAATTTTTATGGACCAAAACTTTGCTTCATCGTTACCATGTATATCAGTGCTTCTCAACCTTTATGATACAATTCCCTACTTGAGAAATATTTTCTCCACTATTCACCCCTGGCACTATAAAACATCAAATCACTAAAAAAAACTAAAAATTGAACCATGCCAATAAATCCAAAATTCAGATAATCAATTAAATATTTTCAAACTTTATCCTTCGCTTTCGTAGCCATTGTAATGTATTAATTCACTTGGTGTGTGATACTGCAGGTAATAATGCACAATCGCACAATACAGTGCTTATTGTCACATTGACACGGAGAAACTGAGAATTGAGCAACCAATACTAAAGACATGTGATTGAAATTAAATTTGGGATCCCCATTCAGGTCGTGCAGAACTTGGGTGTAAAAAGAAACTAAGCGATCGACGATCACTCCTACCTAGCTGCCTATAGTCTATTTGTAACCCTCCAGCATTTGACACCATTATCTCCATTTCTTCAATTTGACCCAAGTGTACTGTTTTGTACTGGAGGGTCACATTGACATTGAGATAATAATATGGTAAATCAGGAGAGGACCACACCCAAAACATAATAAAGGAACAAGAAAGATGTTGATTAATACATCCGTGTTTATAGGTTCATTAGACCCTTAATGAACGGGTTCACTCCATGCTGATTACGGTGTTCATCCATCTTCTTTAGCAACAATATTTATCGGAAGTAAACAACATAATTATTAAATAAATTAATTACAGGTCAACGACACAAGCAAGGCCACCGAACTAATAGAAAGTGCAGGAGCACAACACTACACACAAAACAAAAATATACAATACAAGATAAACCTGCGGACAAGACAGAAAATAGAGATTGCAAAAAATAAACAACTATCAAATCAAGTGAATGGATCCGATGGCCAGCCGCAAGCGTCCACCGCGCTGTACAGTCCCGGACCTGTCGTGGTAGAAGCCTCACCAAAACGACCCACAAAAAAGACGCAACAAAAATAATGTGACCGATCTCGACAACGGTCGTCTCCCCAATGTTAATGCTGGAGTAAAGCCTCGTCCACACGAGCGATTTCTTATATCTTGCTGACGTAAAGCCTCGTCCACACTATGTGGTCCTCGAGCTAGGTGGGTTTTGTTAAACATTGAAGGTGCGGAAGGTTTTGGATGCTACTGGTATATTTTGGACAAAACCCACCTAGCTCCCGGACTAATGTTAATGAAGGAACGACCCACCTAGCTCCCGGTCTAATGTTAATGAAGGAACCCACCTAGCTCCCGGTCTAATGTTAATGGAGGAACCCACCTAGCTCCCGGACTAATGTTAATGAAGGAACCCACCTGATTTGGCCTGACAAGGACAGCCGTCGAGTCATTCGGACATGATGAAAAACCAAGGTCCCGTATGCACATTGGCGATATAAGAGTAGGACGTAGCGCCACTAACCGGGCGAAATTTCCCTCATAGCACACTGTATGGCATATGCCCGTCTTCCATTAGCCCAGGTTAGGTGCATAACATTTCATTTCATTTCGCTTCTCTACTTCTAAAGACACGTGCAACGTGGATACCGTGTGTCCGTGCAAGTAATTTACTGGCAAGTGTTTGGGGATTACCACCGCTTGTCATGTGTAAAGTCCAATCTAACATATCACTTGATCGTACAATATGGCGATTCTCGAGGCCGTGAAATCGTGATGAGATACCGCGCGGACACTTTGCACGATTTTATGATATATTTGCTTGACCCGACTGTCAAACCCGACACCTTTCCGAATAACGAGTTTGATTGCTGTCGCATGTACAGCTAGCGAATGACGCACGACTTCAAGGCGACGGCTACCGTTTTGATGCCGCCCATCAATCGTAATAGACGCCTGGTATCTTGTCCCTGATGACGTAGATCGATAGCCGTTTCAGTTGTTAGCATTATAGAGGCAATCAAACATCGCCAACAAAACACTTCGATTATTGTTAAAAGGAAATATTTGGGATAAAAGTTTGAGTCAGAAATAGACTTATACACGCACAAAGCCAGATTATAATTATTGCTAAAAGGAAATATTTGGGATAAAAACTGGAGTCGGTAACAGACTTTATTCACGCACAAAGCCAGATTATAATTATTTTAAAAACGAGAGTTATTCCAAACGGCCTTGACTATCATATAGTTTCTAGTTCTATTGTCTGGTCATATTTTATAACTTTTTTATAAATACGTTTGTCAAGCCGCTTCTAAGATTTTTTTATTTTGAAGTTGATCGCCAGACGGTTAAATGTAATTGGTTTCAACAACTACGTGGAATGTACGTCAAAGATTACCCGACCTACTACTCATATATACACAATGGGGTTGAATAACTCAAAGTTAACTCTTGAATGATCGCGCAATTTGTCTGACTCTAAAATGTCTTGTGCTTAGTATTTCGATACCTAAAATACATCACTAATTGAAGAAACATTATGACGTCACGTTAATAATAATGTCATTGTGTATTAAATATGTCACCAATTAAACATACATTATGACGTCACATTAATAATAAATCTCTAATTGAAGATACGCTATGCAAGGGCTAAATCTGTCTATTGCAAGTCTTTCTTTAGGCCTGAAATATTAGATAAACTATTAATTAACGTACCAAGGCCACAATCAACCCTCGATGTCATCGCTAGCCTGCGATATTTATTGGTTTGAAATCTGATCTGTTGTTTAACGCTCATTGATGATTAAATCAAACAATGTATAATCGAGACTATTTTGTGTTTTATTTTATCGTAATGATTATCAAGGCTATGCCTAAAATTCAATCGCTAAATTCTCGGTTCAGAGTGGATCAATTTGACTGACATTTTTAGCAAATCCCCTTTACATGATCTATTTTTAACTATTATAGTGAGAACTGTCAGATCTTTATCTAATCTCCCATAATGTATCTTTAAATCACACAGTTTGTATGTGGTAAGGCATCTTTAACTGAAGACAACGTGTCATTAACATAACAACAAAAAAACAAGGGTATTTATCTTAGTAAATTAATTAAATTAGACTGTCGTCAACAGATTTGTTTTTGTGTCAAATTAAACTCGATGAACTGAAAAAAACTAAGAAATGTTCTTTCTTCGGAATCTTTAAATAGACCCAAAACGGCCTAAAAGCACTTAATAATATAACATGACTTAGTCCAATTAAACTTGATGAACTGTAAAAACCCTATTAATTGAAGTCTTAAAATAGACCCAAATCGGTCTAAACTTATTAATATGACTGTTTTCATTTTTTTAAATACTGTATCATAATTTCTAATTAATAATACTCGGCGAAATCCTTGAGCAGTCCAAATTTAAAATACCTGCTTAGTCTTTAGACACGTTTTTATTATTTTGTTGATTGAGGATCAGCTAGTTTTAATTACATCTCTATTATTTTATAGGATATGTTGATTACAAATGGCGCCAGAAATCATAGCAGCACACGACTCGTACCGTGATTCTTTCATTATGCCAATTGGATAATTATGATCCCATATTTTCACGAAAAGATAGCATTAATATGGATTGGAATGTTTGAAGACCAAGCAGCAGCAGGTTTGCCGAGTGCTTATGCACTAACTAAACGAGGATAGTACACGTCCGCGTGATACTGGTTTTACAATTTGTATTATGATATGGACATATTAGCATACTTTTCTTCCCAGTTCAACATCACTGTTAAAGGGCCAATCCCGATAACTTTTTGGGCAATAAAACTGCTTAATTTTGTGTTAAAATCATATAAAACCCGTTATCTAAGGCCGATCAACTAACCCGATATTTTTGATAGGCTCGAAATAACTAAAACCCGTCAGTCTGCATCTGGAAATGGAGACCTTTGTATTATACAGTATCTGGATAAAACCAGACTTTTTTCTATAAAAATAATATATAGGTGGAATTTACCTTTTGTTATCAAGTACAGTGCATGGGTCATTCACTGTATAGACCTCTCAAGAAACGTAAACCGATTATCAGGTCAACCAATGAAAAAAATGACGCGAAATCTTAAAAGAGTTACATGTCCGGATAAGCTTCGTTGACGTTCACGTCCAAACGACTCAATATTTTCAGCTGAAATTTTCAGACAATGTAAATACACCATGCTGTTATATTTTTGTCCATAAATTTCACAAATACTCAGACTTTAATTTTTGATACCATGTTCTTATCGGGATTGTCCCTTTAAGGATTCGTGTCTGTAAAGGGCGCATAGCTGTATTCCTAATGCATGACCTTTAAGGGCGTATAGCTCTATTCCTAATGTGTGGCTTTTGAGGGTGTATACCTCTATTCCGTATACGTGCCTTTAAAGGGTGTATACATCTATTCCATATACGTGACTGTATAGGACGTATATCTCTAATTCGTACACGTGACTTTATAGGACGTATATCTCTATTTCGTATACGTACCTTTAAAGGACGTATATCTCTATTCCGTACACGTGACTTTATAGGACGTATATCCCTATTTCGTATACGTACCTTTAAAGGACGTATATCTCTAATTCGTACACGTGACTTTATAGGACGTATATCTCTATTCCGTACACGTGACTTTATAGGACGTATATCTCTAATTCGTACACGTGACTTTATAGGACGTATATCTCTATTCCGTACACGTGACTTTATAGGACGTATATCTATATTTCGTACACGTGACTTTTTAGGACGTATATATCTATTTCGTACACGTGGCTTTATAGGACGTATATCTCTATTCCGTATACGTACCTTTAAAGGACGTGACTTTATAGGACGTATATCTCTATTCCGTATACGTACCTTTAAAGGACGTGACTTTATAGGACGTATATCTCTATTCCGTATACGTACCTTTAAAGGGTGTATATCTCTATTTCGTACACGTGACTTTTAAGTGCATATTGCTCTATTAGCTGGTCGGATAGCCGTGGCGATAGAGAGGCGGCTTCTCACCAATGCATCGAAAGTTCAATCCCAGCTCAGGGCAAGAATTTTATCGTTGTAAGTGAGAGGGATATTCGTCCTCCCGTCCGATCAGGCAGGTTTTCCCCGAGTTCTTCGGTTTCTTCCTGCAGTAATGATCGAAATCATTCGCACGATCTGTGCCAAGGGCCAAATCGAAAACAGGCCTCAGGCCTAATTTGCTACCCTTGTAAAATGACGAGATTATTATTATTATTCCGTATACGCACACAGAAAAACATAGCTAAAAGACGTAACTGTGACGTCATACCGTCATGTGGCCAATAACTTGCATAAATCCAATATGGCCGCCATTGAAACTTAAAACGCCAATATCTTGGGAATGGTTGAGTTTGGAGGGTGTAAATGCGTTACGGGTAGATAGGAAAGTGGTACAGATGACAAAAGACGTTACTGTGACGTCATACCGTCATGCGGCCAATAATTAGAATAAATCCAATATGGCCGCCATTGACACCTTAAAACTCTGTTATCTCGGGAATGTATTAGGGGTACCCCTCTACCTAATTCCATAGAGAAAAATTATGTTGCAATTTGTTCTAGGTATCCACTCCATTTGGCTTATCTTTACCCGACTTGTTGCGTACATCAAAACTAAGAGTCATTAAATCATCATAAACAGCTCGTAGCTCTAAATAATTAATAGTAGACTTCCTGTGAACTCCATTACTTTTATTACTTCCCGAGTGTGCGCCCAACCTACAAGTGAAGCGTCGACGGTCAGTATATAATTGACTTCAGGGGGTCTCATATGAAGTCCGTTTAAACTGTCTACATTATTAATCCACCAAGAAACGTCTGCTAGGGCATAAGGTGTCAAATAATCTCTGAGTCATAGTCATTATTGGCTGTATTTAATGTAATACATTTCGTTTGATCTTAGTAATGGAGCAGGAAGAATCGCCGTTCTACTGAAAGAACAGAACAATAAAGGCTACAACATCCTTGACAGAGAGTGAGTTGTAATTTAACAAAATAAAAATTCGTCGAATTCTACAAAAGTCAAGTGAAACATAAAAAATCACGATTATGTAGGATGTGTCTTTATAGTGTCAATGTCGTGACAACAGGCACGTTTGTTTTTTGTCTTTAAATGGTTTTACGGTAACATACGAGAACATTCAATGTACATCCGAGAATGCCGAAAGGGGAATATCAAACAATTTATATGATTTGTTTTGTACTTGAACGTTGGATCTGGGTAGCGCTTGGAAGAGTTGCTACATCGTAATCTAAAGTTGAGAGAGAGAGAGAGGGTGTGAGAAATGGGATTTAACGTCCACTCGACACAAACTGGGTTATTTCGGGACTAACACGTGCTTCAATTTTATCTTAATAATTCGCTTGTGCGTAAAGGGTCTTCAGCAGTAGAGGAAACAGGAGGACTCCGGAGAAATCCCACGAGGATGGGCAAGGTGTCATGTTCCTTGTCACCTACAGACGGGGAATTGAAACCACGCCAGTTGACTTAATGATAGACTTCATGAAACAGGGTACACTCGACCAGTTGACTCAATGATAGACCCCATGAAACAGGGTACACTCGACCAGTTGACAGACCTCAAGAAACAGCACGCATGTACTAACCATTGACTCAATGAAACCACGCCAGTTGACTCAATGACAGGGTTCATGAAACAGGGTACACTCGACCAGTTGACAGACAGCACGCACGTACTAACCATTGACTCAATGAAACCACGCCAGTTTACTCAATGACAGGGTTCATAAAACAGCGTACACGCGACCGATGAGATAATGACTTATGTACATTTTAAAATAATCTTGTAATGGGTTTTGATAAAAGGGAATGATCAATCACAACGTAAGCCACTGATTATTGGACTTATCTAAGATTACCTCACAGAATTGGCAATCTGCTGTATATGATAGAATCGCGTGCAACTCTACCATTAGTGACGTTGCTTTAATTAAATGGCTATTATTGAGACACGAAGAAAGTTCGGGTAGACATTATAACGAAGATGTGATAATATGTTTGAGGTTACTAAGAGAGAGGGGGAGGGAGAGAGAGAGAGAGAGAGAGAGAGAGAGAGATGAATGATAATTGGTGATATATGAGAATGGAACTTAGAGGGAGAGAGAGAGAGAGAGAGAGGGAGAGAGAGAGATGATTGCTAAGATTTGAGAATGGAACTAAGAGAGAGAGAGAGGGAGAGAGAGATATATGGAGAGAGAGAGAGATAGATAATTGCTGAGATTTGAGAATGGAACTAAAAGAAGTTTGTCGTGCTCAAATCTATTTATTACTGATTAATTCTACAAGTTCCATCATTTACCCGCCATTTTCTATTATATTCGTTATAAATGATAATATCAGTTTTTATGTATTTTTGGAATCTATATGACACCAGGGAAATATCAGAAAAATAAGATCGACCCGAGATTCATAGATAATTATAATTATAATCCACAGGCTATAACAATCTGATTAAAACACAGATCCGATTTCGTTTCGTTTTAATAGTTCCAAATGTCGTCTTTACTACACTAGGATCTGGACCAGAGAGAGAGAAGAGAGAGAGAGGGATGGGGTTTAACGTCCATTCGACACAAACTAGGTAATTTATGGAAAACATATGGCATAATTTTATTTCAATAATTCGCTTGCACATAGGGTTCTTTAGCGGTGAGAGGAAACTGGAGAACCCTGAGAAACCCCACGAGCTAGGACAGGCGATCCTACTACTTGTCACGTACAGCCCCCTATCTTGATACACGAGTGTTATTGTCCCTTTAAACCGCCTACAACATGTCTTACAATAACACATACTTTACCTAAATAATATCGTTATTAACTATTCACCACAAATCGTTCGTAAAAGTAATTAAAAATATCGCAACTAATCATTTTGTTTATAACAACCTCATAATACAAGTCAAAGAAATGACGTTGACAAAAGCCCTCAAGTTATATTTAATCGCAATGAATTCCAATTTGACAAAGTCTCCATTATAGCACGTGATTATAGCACGAAAGTTGGTCGTCAAACTGACAAATTAATTATTTCCCCCTGAGATCAGAAGAGAATAAAATATTTATAATTCGTTTCGGTCTATAATTGTTTATAATTTTGTATGGAGCTGTTAGCGGGTTATTGAGGGTATTAGATGACTGCAAATGGTGGAGATGCGCCTGGTTTAACAACCCCCATTGTGTATGTATCCCTGCACGTGTAATAAACCTGTATAATATATTGTTTCAATTCAACAGTGGTGGAGATGGCACTGATTTAATAACTCCCATTGTAAATGTATCCCTGCACGTGTAATAAACTTGAATAATATATCGTTTCAATTCAACAGTGATTTAGTAACTCCCATTGTTAATGTATTCCTATACGTGTAATAAACCTGTATAATATATCGTTTCAATTCAACTGACTTATTATCTACCGACAACTGACTTATTATCTACCGCCATGTTATATATTAACTGTCTAACTGGAACATCGATGTCATTATTTTTGTATAAACAATTTCAATAGTATAAAAAGATTACAATGATATAAAAAGATTACAATAATATAAAAAGATTACAATAATATAAAAAGATTACAATAATATAAAAAGATTACAATAATATAAAAAGATTACAATAATATAAAAAGATTACAATAATATAAAAAGATTACAATAGTATAAAAAGATTTCAATAATATAAAAAGATTACAATAGTATAAAAAGATTCCAATAATATAAAAAGATTTCAATAATATAAAAAGATTACAATAATATAAAAAGGTTACAATAATATAAAAAGATTTCAATAGTATAAAAGATTCCAATAATATAAAAAGATTTCAATAGTATAAAAGATTCCAATAATATAAAAAGATTTCAATAGTATAAAAGATGACAATAATATAAAAAGATTTCAATAGTATAAAAGATGACAATAATATAAAAAGATTACAATAGTATAAAAGATGACAATAATATAAAAAGATTTCAATAGTATAAAAAGATTTCAATAATATAAAAAGATTCCAATAATATAAAAAGATTCCAATAGTATAAAAGATGACAATAATATAAAAAGATTCCAATAGTATAAAAGATGACAATAATATAAAAAGATTACAATAATATAAAAAGATTTCAATAATATAAAAAGATTCCAATAGTATAAAAGATGACAATAATATAAAAAGATTACAATAATATAAAAAGATTACAATAATATAAAAAGATTACAATAATATAAAAAGATTACAATAATATAAAAAGATTACAATAATATAAAAAGATGACAATAACTCTTCTGTGATAAATATAACCATTTAGACAATAATAGCCACCCACTGCTGGGATTATTTAATACAACGCTTTATTTCCAGTGTAATAAATAGTTCATCATCCTAGTTAATTTCTTGTGGTGTATAACAATAAGTTAGTTTTTATTATTGCGGGTGTTGCGCCTGGCATACAGGAAAACTTGCGAACTAAACTTATTAAAACCTGTAAAACGTTTTATGGCCGTCATATTGATTTGATTGGTAAATATAACATGGCTCTCTCGCTCTCTCGACTATTATTCTAGATATATTTAATTGACACGTATACTATCACCCTGATAATGTCTGTCTACTACATCGTTAAACACTCTTTATCACGTGCATTCCGCATACCGATAGTCCATTGACCAATCACGCTTTTTTAACGAGATTTCGCCTAATAGTTTGGATGCAGCTATGGCGGGTGTGGCATGCCAGCAGGCTAAGCTTACTCTTCCAGACACCTGTTACCACTGTTTGTCGTGTATTTTGTACTCGGTGAACAGCCCGTTTGCTGATTACACAATTTGTCCTATACTGTTTTTATATGAAATTGTCTGTCTAATGGTTTGGATTGTTCATAGTTAGTTTATTCTAGTTTGTAGAATTGTTGTCTACTGTGATGATAATCGACAGTTTTTGTCTAATATTTCTCCTCTGGCTTGTGGCTGTGTTTTCCAGCCCTGGTGTGAGCGTATGTGGCATAAAGATAGGGGCGCCTTCTCAACCTGGTGGTTTCCTCCGGGCACTCCAGTGTCCTCCCACTGCTGAAGACCCCTACGCGCAAGCGAATTATTGAAATAAAAATTAAGATCATATGTTAGTTCCGACATGACCCAGCTGTGTTGATGGGATGTTAAACCCCATTTTCTCTCTCTCTCTCCCTCTCTCTCTCTCTAATATTTTTAAATGTCGAACTTTCAATTTCTGAATAAAAGATGCAATAATCCAAGTCAATTGGTATTGTGAGTATTTTCGAAAAGACTCTGATAACGTTGCTTCGAGATTCTTAGCTAACTCATTCATATTTAAATAAATACCGCCAAATATCACCTTCTGTATGTAAAGTTCGTTAAACAAGTTATTTCAATGGTGTGTAGTAATTGAACTGAAATAAACAGGTTATAATTCTATGGAATACAATTACTGCTTATTACTGAGCGGCTGGACGTGATAATGACGAGAGAAGCCTCAGTAATAAGCAGTAATCGTATTCCATAGAATTGTGACATGTTTCTTCGTTAAACAAGATGAATAGAATTACAGATACGCGTTGAATAACTATTTGTTCATCTCTCCCCCTCTCACTCTCTCTCTCTCTCTCTCTCTCTCTCTCCCTCTCAAGCCAATAACAACATGGCATGGATTTGTTCCTTTTTATTTGTTAGTATCACTAGCGTCAATAGTTTGTTCGAAAGTCAAATCCACAGTCATGCTTTCAAGTTCTGTTCAGTGTAAAAATCTCTGTCACGACCGGGACCCGGGCATCCTGAAACTTCATTAATTCTGACAAGCCGCATATATAAAAAAAAATGATTACTTTGAGGATTATGTGAATAAATAATTAGTAATTGGGCGGAAAGATATAGATAAATGGGGTTTAATGTCCGCTCGACACAAATTAGGTAATTAGCAATTTGGTAGGAATGATAACTAAAGTTTGGCGGAACGATAATGTATTTAAACTATATTATATTATATTAAAACTATATAAATTATATTGTATTAAAACTATATAAATTATATTCTATTAAAACTATGTAAATTATATTCTATTAAAACTATATAAATTATATTGTATTAAAACTATATAAATTATATTGTATTAAAACTATGTAAATTATATTGTATTAAAACTATATGAATTAAATAGTTTTCATATCTTCATGATGCCATATTCAACATCAACCTGAATGCCGTGATGTGACAGAAAGCCCCAAATCTATGGTTAAATTTTTGAAAATTATTCTTTCAAAGTATTAATCTTTGTTTTTTTTAAGTTTCAACCATGTAGATGATAAAACTGTTGTATTTATATTAATGTGTTCTATTATTTAATGTTATTCGAACAGTTATCATTAGCCCCATGAAGAGATAATGGGCGTGGTCTAATTCGTATTCCAGATCTTTCATCTAAATGTCTTTTTAAGTAGTATTATTCTACCGACTATATTACCATGGGAACGCAGCTTTACGTTCGACCTTCGGCTTAATCTGTTTTAAATATACTTTTGCTAGTTTCTTACAAATAGCTTTTGGGTTGTGTAATGCCCCGGTCTTGTATAATGGAATATCTATATTCACTGTCCTGGTGTGTGTATATTGGTATATCTGTCCTGGTGTGTATATTGGTTTATCTGTCCTGGTGTGTGTATATTGGTATAATCTGTCCTGGTGTTTGTAATGGTATATCTATGTATATTGGTATATCTGTCCTGTTCTGTGTATATTGGAATATCTGTATTCACTGTCCTGGTGTGTGTATTATGGTTTATCTGTCCTGGTGTGTATATCTGTATATCTGTACTGGTGTATGTATATTGGTATATCTGTCCTGGTGTGTGTATATTGGTATATCTCTGTATATTGGTATGATTATTATTATGTGTGTAATTGATAGTTGCTGATGTTTAGGGTAAGAGCTGGTTTTATAAAAAAAAAATTCTTTAAACAAGATATATATAGATTGTAAAACAGTAATAATAATAATTTTATCAATCAATAATAATAATAATAATAATGAATCAATGGACGACAGGAAAACACGGTCGACCAGTAAACTATAGAAACATATCGACCATCAGATTCTATTTCGAAATTTCGTTTTACTAGGATCTGGAAGAGTTGTTGGCATTGACGTGTTCTGAATGATATGAGGCATTCGCCAACGAAACGATCTGTTACGGTGACTTCTTGGTCTTTAGTTGCAAGGTACTGTGGGTAAACCACTAGCAACGTCAAAGCTAATTGATTGAGCATTGTCTGGCGTGAACACCTACTATAAAGTGACAGATCTTCGTGTAGTGTAGGCCATCGAAAGTAAATAAAAAACGAAACGAAATATAGATTTGTATTTTAATCAGATTCAATCGTAAATGGAATGCAAAACGTCGGAATGGCATTGGTGTATCTAATATACCTGGTTTCCATGGCAACCTGACGTCTACCTAATATACCTGCCAGGTTGGTATGACACGACTACGTCATTAATATCATCAGTGAGAAAAGACGAATCTACTTTGTTCAAATTCATTTAACGCCAGCTCCAAATAACCCAGACAAAAAATGGCTTCACCAATCTCACGACATGGAAGCCCTATATTATGATTATAAATCTACCTATCCGTAGGTTATTATGTCACGACATGATTATAAACCCTCCCTTTCTATAGGTTATTATGTCACGACATGGAAGCCCTTTATTATGATTATAAATCTCCCTTTCCGTAGGTTATTATGTCACGACATAGAAGTCGTATATTATGATTACAAATTTCCCTTTCTATAGGTTATTATGTCACGACATGGAAGCCCTATATCATGATTACAAATCTCCCTTTCCGTAGGTTATTATGTCACGACATAGAAGTCATATATTATGATTACAAATCTCCCTTTCCGTAGGTTATTATGTCACGACATGGAAGCCCTATATTATGATTATAAATCTCCCTTTCCGTAGGTTATTATGTCACGACATGGAAGTCATATATTATGAATTATGATTACAAATCTCCCTTTCCGTAGGTTATTATGTCACGACATGGAAGTCATATATTATGAATTATGATTACAAATCTCCCTTTCCGTAGGTTATAATGTCACGACATGATTATAAATCCTCCCATTCTTTAGGTTATTATGTTTGGCTATATTAATATTAGTATAATAGTTTCTTATTTTAAGCGTTTGATTAATAACAAACTCTGTTTACCCTCAGTGCTAATAACTGTTTTGTTTGTGGTAATTTTTTACCTTTTTCAGACTTTCATTCTGTTCATTCCTTCAATGTGTTTAAATGTTTATCGTATCATGGTTTATTTTAATCTCATGTACATGTATATAGCGCTCTTGAGCAACTAGTTAGTTGGATATTCAGCGCTTTATAAATAGATTATTATTATTATTATTTGTAAAGGCTGTACAGTCATATTAAAACAATGGTTCATGCGGGATTCTATTTATATGATTCTCTAAACCAATAAATCTTTTGTTGAAATCTTAACTGGGTTAGTTGGGTACATTCTCTCATATCTATGGGTAATTCATTCCAGTCTGAAAGTGAAAACTATCCCACCTTGTGGAACAGCTAGTAGTGCTTTATTCCCACCATATATTATTATTATTATTATTGAAAAATTTATAAAGCGCATAGCTTCCACTGTTAAGTGCCCATATGCGCTGTACACAGTTAAAGAGATACATAAATAGAAAATTACATTTAAATAAAAAGGTTACAGAAAAAGGGTTTAGACAAATAACAACAAGTATAAAATGATAAGATAAAAAGTACAGGCAGCAATGTAAACTAACAACAAGTATAAAATGATAAGATAAAAAACAATTAAGAATATATTTAAGATTTTAAGTAAAACACAGGTTAAAAAGAAATAAATACATATTATATAAAAGTAACATATAAAACGTTTATATAAAAGCTTCTTTAAAAAAAATTGTTTTTAGATGTTTTTTGAAAGTAGACAATGATGGACATGTTCTAATATCTAGTGGTAATTTGTTCCAAAGTAGGGGGGCTTGTACATAAAATGATCGGTCACCAAATGAACTTAAATTTGCATAACGTGCAACAAGAAGACATGGATCAGAGGAAGAGCGGAGGTTGCGTTTAGGGGTGTATAATTCAAGAAGTTCTGATAAATATGCAGGACAAAGGTTGTTGAGACATTTGAATGTAAGAAGCAGAATTTTAAACTTAATTCGATATTGAATCGGTAACCAGTGAAGGCTGTACAATATTGGGGTAATATGAGAGCACTGTTTTGTTTGTGTTATAAGCCTGGCTGCACAGTTTTGTACTTTTTGGAGTTTATAAATTACTGTAAAGGGAAGTCCAGCTAACAAGGAATTGTAATTATCTAGTCTAGAGGTAACATATGAATTAATTAGAGTTTTTGTTGCATCATTATTAATGTATTTTCTTATTTGACCAATTTTCCTTAAATAATAGTAACATACTCTACAAATATTATTTACTTGTGCTTCCATGTTCATATTTTGGTCAAATATCACGCCAATGTTTCTAGCTACTTTAGAGCACATTATTTGACAATCCCCGACATAAATATCTTTAGTATTTGAAATTTTTTGTAACTGCTGTTTAGATCCAATACATAGGTATTCAGTTTTGTCAGAATTAAGCTTTAGAAAGTTTGATGCCATCCATGATTTAATTTCAAATATACAATTTTCTAGACTATCTTTCGCAGGAACAAAGTTATTATTTATAGGTTTAAAAGAACAATACAGCTGCGTATCATCCGCATACAGATGAAATTGAAGACCATATTTTTTTACAATAGAACCAAGCGGTTTTGTATAGAGACTAAAAAGTATTGGTCCTAAGACAGAACCCTGTGGTACTCCTTGAATTAGTTCAGCCTTGTCGGACATGACGTCATCTATGACTACATATTGCTTGCGATTTTTTAGGTAGGATTTTAAAAGTTTCAAGGCAGAATCGACTATGCCAAACTCAGTAGAGAGTCGGTTTAATAAAATTATGTGATCGACTGTATCGAACGCTGCTGAAAGATCAAGCAGAACTAAAAGAACACAATCGCGTTTGTCCAATGAGAGCAGTATGTCGTTGTGAACTCGTGTAAGTGCCGTTTCAGTACTATGACACTTTCGATACGCACTTTGAAATTTTTCCATTAGACAGTTTTCCTCAACATATGCTGTTAGTTGAGAAGCAATACATTTTTCTAAGATCTTGGAGATGAAACAAAGGTTGGATACTGGTCTGCAATTTTTTAATTGATCAGGATCAAGAGTTGTCTTCTTAATAAGTGGATGTATATTAGCAGTTTTAAAGATGTCTGGGAAGATGGACTGTGCTATTGATGAGTTAATTATTGAAGTTATAGAAGGTAGTAATTCACTAAGACAGCTAATTACTAGATGTGTTGGAAAGGGATCCAAGGAACATGTTTTTGGAGGTGATAACTTTATGATCTTTGAAACGGTATCTTCATTTATTGGATTAAAACAAAGCAAACGACAACTGGTTATTAAAGTCAGTGTGTCATCATTATTAGGACACTGTATGGTAGCTAAACAATCCCGAATGACAGCTATTTTGTTCATGAAGAAATTAGGAGCCGTTTTGTTTTTTTACAGTTTTATAGGTGTTGACACGAACTCTTATTTTATCCTGACTATTGCCGGTAGCCAGTCTAGCTGCTTCATATACAATCTCTTACTCTTATTTTATCCAGACTCTTGCCGGTAGCCAGTGTTGCTGCTTCACGTGCAATGAGATGTGATCACATTTTGAGGTCCTGTAACAAATCTGGCGGCGTTGTTTAGAGCGATTTTAAATCTACCACGAGCTGCTTCGTGTGTTCCAGATCCAGATAAGAGAGAGAGCGAGGGTGGGGGAGAGAGAGAAAAAGAGAGAGAAATGGGACTTAACGTCCACTCGACACATGTCATTTTGAGAAATATGGTTTTATTTTATTTCAATAATTCGCTCCCGAGTAGGGGTTATTAGCAGTGGTAGGAAACCAGAGGACCCGGAGAAAAACCTTGAAAAATAAACCATCTTATGTTAGTCCCGAAATGACCTAGTTTGTATCGAGTGGACGTTAAACTCCATTTCTCTCTCGAATTGTAATTTGATCAACTGAGTAACTTAGTAAGTTCTTGTAACCATTCTCATCAGACTTGTATTACTGAGGGTTTAAATTTGTTAATCTATTAAAATACAGATGTGACGTCATACTTTGATGTTGGCGTACCATTATCTCAAATAATGTACGGGCAACTTGCCAATAGTACATTATTTCAATATTAGACTGGCATGCCGTTTTTCACTGTAAACGCACGTGCGGAGTGTTACCGAGTGTCTGTATTTTAAGTAGTTTAATCGTCTCTGGCTTAGACATTGCGTAATATATTGTAAAAACACTCGGACCTGACGGTCCTCTTGTTGTTACAATATATTACTTAATGTCTCGCCCTCGACCATTAAACCACACATAATGGTATTTAGCGAGTGGGAAACACATTAACAGAACTCAATTTTTATGGGAAACAATCATTGGCTTTGTTCTAAAAGCCCGCCGTCTCGATAATTATCCTCTTATCGTATTAAAGTCCGACGTTTCGACAATTAGTCTCTTATCTTTATCAAAGCACGACGTGTCGACAAGTATCCTTTATCTTTATGAACGATAAGATAATGTTTCTGGAAACGTCGTGCTTTTAGAATAAATCGGTGATTGTTTCCCATAAACCCTGTATTTTGTTAACACTATAACCACGCCGTTTCGACAAAAATCAAAACATGATAAGAGGATATTTGTGCTTTTAGAATAAAACCAGTGATTGTGATCTGTTAAAACTATAGAATAAAACCAATTTTTTGTTAAAACTATAACCATATCCGTCAGGTGATGACGTCATCGGTATTTAAACTATAACTATATCCGTCAGTTAATGACGTCATCGGTATTTAAACTGATGATTAAATGACAAATTCACTGAATTAAATCAACAATTTTATCGCGTCTCGTGGGAGACATTTATTAAAATATAAAATCACGCAATGTTAAATAATCTAAGTACATATTAGCGTGGATAAAACCACGTAAAGAATAGTGGGAGCCATTAATTAGAATATAAAATCACGCAATGTTAATAATCTGAGTACATATTAGCGTGGATAAAATGACGTAATACTGTAAGTTCAATATGAGACTAGATGTTTTCTAGTTCCTTTAGGAACTGTCTCTGAGCGAACGATGTCTCGCTAACAGCTCCTCACGGGCCTTATTATAAACTAGTATGAAAATAAGGCTTTTCTCCATCTCGGTTCTAAGGCTATTTTAAATCCTTACCGTCTACTTTGCACCGTGATTCTTCTTTGATCGCCAAAAGAAAACATTTCCTGACACAACCGACACAAATTCATAATAATTCAACACTATTTTCATGTAGAAGTCGACGTTAGAAAAAGATAAACAAAATCGTTCAAATCTGGCCGCCATGTTTGTTAACTGACGTCAGCGCAGACCGGTCTTTTTCTAACATCGAAATCTACACGAAAATAGTGTTTGATTATTATAAATTTGTCTCGGTTGTGTCAGGAAGTGATTTCTTTTGGTGATCAAAAATGTTTCACGGTGCAAAATAGACGGTAAGGATCTAAAATAGCCTTAGCACCGAGATGGGGTAAAGCTTTATTTTCATACTAGTTGATAATAAGGCCCGTGAGGAACTGTTAGCGAGACATCGTTCGCTCAGAGACAGTTCATGAAGGAACTAGATGTTTTCGTCTAACGTAAGAAAAACCAAGATAAATTTTACTTTGTCTCGAATCCAAGGCATGTAATGAATCTAAAGAATAGATAAAATATTTGATTACTTTTTTTTTTATAATTACAAGTTTTCATTATCTTCCGTGTTTCAGTAGAACTGATGATAAAAGGCCGTGGAAAACGTGTTGTTTACAGATGATGAGAGGGAGAGAGAAAGGTTGGGGTTAGGGTTTAATTAAAACTGTTGATTAAAGGCCGTGGAAAACACTCTCTGGGCTTACTTTTAGGCCTTGATACTAAATCTTGCACATCTATATGGGGATTTCACACAGGAAACCGTTGACGTTATCACAATATACGTCATGTAGACCGTTGACGCGATCACACGTCATGTAGACCGTTGACGCGATCACACGTCATGTAGACCGTTGACGCGATCACACGTCATGTAGACCGTTGACGCGATCACGATATACGTCATGTAGATCCTCGACGTCATGTAGACCGTTGACGTGATCACACGTCATGTAGACCATTGACGCGATCATAATATACGTCATGTAGACCGTCCACTGAAGTCTGCGTTACTACAACGTCACAATTTTCTTCGTTGAAGACGTGAGGTTGATTCAGCGACCGATTAAATACAGTACAGCCATCGATCCATTTTCAAGTTCCTTCTACATAGAAATCGATACCACCAAAATATGTCAAGGGACTGTACACTATAAAAAAACAACACCCAATTAAAACTTGTGTATAATTATTTCAAGTTTGGAGGAAGACAGAGTGTCTAGAGACGATGAAAGACAGACGAGAAAAAAAAACTTCATGAAAATGTATCCTTTATGTCTACAAAAGTATTTTTATCTTTATCAAGGGAAATAAAGGCGCGAAAATAGGCACCAGCCACAGACTAACATGCCGCCACCAACACGATTATAAAGTGGATTTGGAAAGTTCAGGCGGAGTTCGAATAGTTTAATCAATTCAGTTAAATTTGTGGCTTCCCGTGTCGACAGTTGACCATGGAATAAGTTATTTCTCAACACTTGACTCAAACCAAAGATATCTGGTCATTTAAATTGAAATATATAAAACCTTTCAAAGTCTCGACAGAATCAGTGACAATTTGTAATCTGCTCATGAAATTACCAATAAACAGATATGCACCATTATCTTCACATCGTGTCATGGCTCGAGACCTAGTCGTCTCTCGTCATCGATATTAATATGGGCCTCAAAACATATATAGGCCTTAAACATACATAATATAGGCCTCAAAACATATATAGGCCTTAAACATGTATTAATATTGACCTTAAACATATATTAATATAGGCCTTAAACATATATAAATATAGGCCTTAAACATATATTAATATAGGCCTTAAACATATATTAATATAGGCCTTAAAACATATATAGGCCTTGACACATATATTAATATAGGCCTCAAAACATATATAGGCCTTGACACATATATTAATATAGGCCTTGACACATATATTAATATAGGCCTTAAAACATATATAGGCCTTAAACATATATTAATATAGGCCTTAAAAATATATCAATATAGACCTTAAAACATATATTGATATAGGCCTTAAAACATATATTAATATAAAGTGAGCGAAGGGGTCTTTAGCCGTAGAGGGACAACTGGGTTTTCCTGAGAAAAAAAACACGAGTTTGGACAGACGCTTCTACTCCTTGTCACGTACAACCGGGAAATCAAAACCACGCAAGTTGACTCAATGACAGACCTCATGATACAGCACGCACCCCCCCCCCCCATCCACTGGTAACACGTATCTGGGTCTATTTTAAGATTTAGACGAACGAACATTTCTTAGTTTTTTTTACAGTTCATTGAGTTTAATTGTACACAAAAACAAAAACAAATCTGTTGGCAAGAGTCTAATTTAATTAATTTACTAAGATACATACCCTTGTTTTTTTGTTGTTATGTTAATGACACGTTGTCTTCAGTTACAGATGCTTTACCAGGTACAAACTGTGTGATTTGGGTTAGGGTTATACACATAGAGTTATCTACATATACACATAGTGTTAGGGTTATATACATATACACATAGAGTTATGGTTAGGGTTATACACATAGTGTTAGGGTTATATACATAGAGTTAGGGTTAGGGTTATACACATAGTGTTAGGGTTATATACATATGGTTAGGGTTAGGGTTATTTACATAGATACTTTCCTGTTAATTATAAACTTATTGATATTATTAGAATAATAGTTTTCCACCTTCATGCATCTTTCATTGATTATTGTTTCCTTGTTTCTCCTGAGTAGAAGTCAAGAATCTGGTTTTTTTATTACGTCACTTGACATTTGATGAAGAGGAGATCTAAGTGTTGGTCCAATCCATTAAATCCATCTTGATAATCGAGCAAACGTCAAGGGTAGACTAGATTATCACGTCCTCCTTGATAATTTCACGCCAATTGTTATTACCAATATTGTTGAAATAGACAAAGGACCATCTGAGTGGCTGCTGTCTTTTAAAGCTACAATTTTATACTTTTAAAATATATATTTAAAATTTGTTAAAATAATGCCTCAAAATAGATAGTTTCCATAAACAGTTAAAGATTAATCCTATAAATTCTATAATTCACTTGTTTCTCCTGAGTAGAAGTCAAGATTCTGGAATTTTATTACGTCACTTGACATTTGATGAAGAGGAGATCTAAGTGTTGGTCCAATCCATTAAATCCATCTTGATAATCGAGTAAACGTCAAGGGTAGACTAGATTATCATGTCCGCCTTGATAATTTCACGCCAATTGTTATTACCAATATTGTTGAAATAGACAAAGGACCATCTGACTGGCGGCTGTCTTTTAAAGCTATAATTTTTATATTTTAAAGTTATATTTTTAAAATTTGTTAAAATAATGCCTTAAATTAGATGGTATCCTTAGATAGTCCCATACCTTGTTAAAGAATAATTCTATTAATCCTTTAATACACTATTGACAGTTGAGAAATTGGAAAAAATATTTTTAACTTCAAATTCAAACGTTTAAACATAGCTATTCCATTGAGGGAATATGAAAACAAGGGAGGTAATTGTGATATTATTTCCTGTGTCTATGATTTTTAAGGGCGGGAAATAATGCCCATGATCGTATAATAGTGAGTTGATAACCTAAAGACAATGTTTTGACATTCTTAGAAAATATGAAATTCTCGCTTGAATACAATTACACATCTGGCACAAAAAATTCAAAAGCATCCATCAATAAAGTAGAAACCATAAATTAAGAAAACTATATATTACTATAAATTACACGCGATATTTTCTATGTTCAATTTTAAGATTCGATTTGATTTATAAACGTGACGATGGCTTCTTTACACTTTCAGTTATTATGTGTGGTTTAATGGTCGACAGCGAGACATTAAGTAATAATTTGATACTGCACGAGTGTTTTTTCAATATATTACGCAATGTCTTAAGCTGGAGAGCATAAAACTACTTAACATACAGACACTATGTCGCACGTGCATTTCAATGAAATACGTCACAACAGTTCACTATTTCAGATACTAGTAATGTACTATTGGCAAGATGCCCGTACATTATTGGAAATAGTGGTACGCCAACATCAAAGGGTGACGTCACATCTGTATTTTAAATAGAAGTAATTATCAAGGCACGTGGGGATATATTAGGGTATAATGTTCTACTTTCCAGCGTTCCACACAGTGTTTCCTGCCAAGCCTTGATTTACAAGACAACCCACCCCTAAGCCACCAGCCATTGTTCTGACGATAAACAAAGGGTCAACATTCATAATATTATTCACTAATGATATTATTGTATCTGGGTTTATAAACAATACATGTCACTATGACAACTATAAGTATAAATTACTGGATAACCGATGGTAAAATTATACGTCACTACCTGTTCATATATCACAATAACAAAAATAAAAAAAACATCAATAATAATCAGTCTATTGACAAATACGTTCATTAACTTAATCATTCTATTGACAAATACGTTCATTAACCAATAATTAACAGGCTAAATTATCGTGATATGTACGACATAATATTGTCAAAGACGAACACAATACAACTTAAAGAAACAGTTTGTACACAGATAAAGAGGTTTTGTCCTTCAGACGAGGAGAAAAATGGGGTTCAACGTCCAAACTAGGTCATTTCAGGACTAACATATGGTTTCCATTTTATGTTAATAATTCGCTTGCGCGTAGGTGTCTTTAGCAGTAGAAGTAAACCGGAGTACCATTGGTACCCGAATCGTGAACCACAATGCGCTTATCCCAAGTTGTAACAAGAGACTCGAGGAACGAGGCTCGACACATTGCACAAAATCAAACGAGGTATGTAGACTGGAATAACTAGACGCTATAAATGTACATTCGATTAGCACTGTTGGCTTATTTCGCCGAACTTACTGATTCGAAATTAGAGTAAAAACGGAAAGTAGTACAGTTAATAAACATTCATATTACAGTATCAACAACTTTGTCAATTTCTAGGTCCCAAATGTTAGCTATTTAGCTCCTCCTTTAATGAGTTGTCGATGACTTCGGGTCATTCTCCGGTCGAATATGATATAATTATGTTAGAAACACGAGAAGATCAGGAATAAAGACTAATTGATTTGGAGGGGAGGGTTAGTAACATAGGGTTGAAAAGGGTGAATACCGACAGTTGACTTAGTAACAGACTAATTGATGGACCTCGGGGTCCCCTGGCGTCTAGTGATAAGATGGCGATCCCGGTGATAGTCGCGATAATTCATGGGGTAATTTATAACTTGGTTTCTACTTGTTAATGATGCGGTACAGTGTCCAGTCATTTCATTTAGTGATCTTTTAGGCCCAGTTCAAATCCGTTTTACAGAGGATTACGAACGTCTTTAAATATCTCTGTTAAACTTGACTGCCTTCAGCACGTAATGTGACATCACGCGGCATCATTTATAAGTTCAATGGCACGTGCATTGTGATACGGTTCGGTTTTAGATTAAATGCGCGTAAAAGAACCATTGACCGTTGGAATCTGAAATAAGAGAAAGCCGTATCGTAACTCCATTGACTGTATTATGGTGTATCGCCGTCTACATTAGCCTAGTAGAAACAGAGCAGTAGGACGTTAAACACCATTTCATTTAATTTTATATTATATTTATATTTTAACTCAATAATAATGGATCATCTTGGTTGTCTATAACCTGGAATAAATTCCAACACAGTACACTGTATGACCTTCTTCATTAGCCCAGTGGAATTTTAAACCCCATTTCATTTGTATCCAGGAAGAAAATGAATCAGGTGACACTCAGCTAATAGTTTATTTATTTCCTTTATCTAATGGACGCTTAAAACGGTTTTTAATCGACTTAAAAACGCGCCGCCATGGGACGACAAAAAGTCTGACTCTAGAATAAGAATGATGACGTCAGACGGGAATCCAGTTGTGAGAATCGTGCGCGCCAGCTCTTTATCACCCATAATATATTTTTAAATCTATCACAGTTTGTACGTGGGAAGGCATCTTTAACTGAAGACAACGTGTCATTAGTATAACAACATCACCCATAATGTATTTTTAAATTTATCACAGTTTATACGTGGGAAGGCATCTTTAACTGAAGACAACGTGTCATTAACATAACAAAAAAACAAGGGTATTTTTCTTAGTAAATTAATTAAATTAGACTCTCTTCAACAGATTTGTTTTTGTTTTTGTGACCAATTAAACTCGATGAACTGTAACAAGCTAAGAAATGTTCGTTCTTCGGAATCTTAAAATAGACCCAAATCAGCCTTAAAGCACTTAATACTAATATGACTGACTCCAATTAAGCTCGATGATCTGTAACAAAACCTATTAATTGAAGTCTTAAAATAGACGCAAATCGGCCTAAAAGCACTTATTAAATTAATAAACTGTATAAACAATGACTTATATTCAATTTTTAAATAGTATTATAAATCTAATTAATAATACTCGGCGAAATCCTTGAGCAGTCCAAATTTAAAATTTAAAATACCTGCTTAGTCTTTAGACACGTTTTTATTATTTTGTTGATTGGGGATCAGCTAGTACTAATTACAGCTCTATTATTTTATAGGATATGTTGATTACAAATGGCGCCAGGTTTGCCGAGTGCTTATGTACTTACTACACGAGGATAGTACACGTCCGCGTGATACTGGTTTTACAATTTGTAATTTGATATGGACATATTAGCCCACTGTTCTTCTAAGTTCAACAGTACTGTTAAGGATCCGTGTCGTCTAAGGGCGCATAGCTTCATTCCTAATGTGTGGCTTTTAAGGGCGCATGGCTGTATTCCTAATGTGTGGCTTTTAAGAGCGTGTAGCTCTATTCCGTATTCTTGCCTTGCAAGGGAAAAAGCTTTATTCTAATGTGTGGCTTTTAAGGGCGTATAGCTCTATTCCGTATACGTGCCTTGCAAGGGCGTATAGCTCTATTCCTAATGTGTGGCTTTTAAGGGCGTATAGCTCTATTCCGAATACGTGCCTTGCAAGGGCCTATAGCCCTATTCCTAATGCGTGCCTTTTAAGGGAGTATAGCTCTATTCCGTATACGTACCTTTTATGGGCGTATAGCTCTATTCCTTATTTGTGCCTTTTAAGGGAGTATAGCTCTATTCTGTATGCGTGCCCTTAAAGGACGTATAGCTATATTCCGTATACGTAACTTTAAAGGACGTATATCTCTATTCCGTATAGTTGCCTTTTAAGGGCATATATCTCTTTTCCGTATACATGCCTTTTAAGTGCTATACCTCTATTCCGTATACGTACCTTTAAAGGACGTATATCTCTATACCGTACACGTGACTCTTAAGTGCATAATATAGCTGTTTTAAAAATATACGATAATGGGTCTAGAAGCAAATATTAATGTAATATGAATTTATATAAAGTCAATTATTTTCAATTCTAAAAAAAACAACATCCTAACGTGATGAATCCATATAAAAGGTTTTTTTATTATTTATACAAAAATGTTGGTTTTGTTATTAAATGGATTTAGAGCTAGAACATTATGTGTCTTCTCATTTAAATCTATTCTGGTTTCATATCAATAACAGTACGCTGTGACGTCACTCTTTATACTGACGTCTTAAGGTTATTTCCTTGTTGGATTAAAAACATGTTGAGGTAGTTTGATTGACAGACATGAAACGACCACGGTTCTCTATAAATATAGGTCCATCACGAACCTGTAGATTTACATAGAGAATCTCCTACCAGTATTTTTTGATATAAAAAAAATATCAACACAAGTTGATAATGTGAACAAAACGAGGTTCTGCCGAGTGTTGATAAAAAAGACGAGTAGGAGATATTATTTATCACCCAATCCGTACATGCAGAAATAAATAAATATAATTTTTTGCTATAGATTTCACTTTTACTGAACCTGAATACATTGTGGCGTAGTGATGCATCAATTTTATGACAGCAATTCAACCTTTGCAAAGTCCTTTATATTGACCCAGTGTTTCCATAAAGGTCAATTAAATAACAAATAGATCCTTTTTTATTAAGAAAGAAGTAACTTTTAATAAGAAATGAACTGTTCTTTGTAATTAAAAAAAGTAGTTACTTTTGTTTGACTAATCAAATTAATTTAAAACAATATCTCCTAAGATTATGAAATTGACCATACAAGCGATATCTACTGTAGAATGTATTATTCGGTGATGAAGCGAGATACCCTAACTCTGTGCATCATAATGGAGCTGGGCGATTGCGATTTATACTAAAAACAGTCCAACGAACCACCGACAACAGAAGGTTTGGGGGTTTTATTTTAGGGTCAATAACGCCCGGTTTTATTTTAGGTCCACAGTATTGAACAAGATGACAGAGAAGGAAAGGATATACTTTTTTTTATAGACGATCGTTAATCTTCCTCGGTTTTTTCAATTTTAGCGCCCGGGCATTAAAAAACCAAGTCATTCGGATGGGACGTACAACAGAAATCCGCCCGTATATTTGGTGGCAAAATAGTCTTGGCATTTGGAATTCAGAGAAGCGGATGCCGACATGTCCCTGGATTTGGACCCTTTCTATGTTTGCGCGTGCCTTTCTATATTAAATATCAACAACAAAGTACCCATTGTTTTATTTCGTTTTTAACAATCGCCATTTCTAGGAATGAAATAACAAAATGTCAAATTCAGAAGATTTTGCGAGATCAATGCCTCATGTTTAAAACGGTGAGGATAAAACTATTGAGTCACGATTTTCCGAACTGACGTCATCATTCTTATTGTACAGTCAGACATCCGGTCGTAATATGGCGCGCACGATTCTCTCAACTGGATTCTCGTCTGACGTCATCATTCTTATTCTACAGTCAGACATTTTGTCGTCCTATGGCGGCGCACGATTCTCGTCTGACGTCATCATTTTTATTCTACAGTCAGACATTTTGTCGTCCTATGGCGGCGCGTTGTTAAGTCGATTAAATACCGTTGTAAGCTGCCATTAGATAAATAAAATAAATAAACTATAAGCTGAGTGTCTCTGTAGCACTTTGGCCCCTAAGACAATACAAGAGGTTGTAAGTATTGTCTTTCGTTTTAGACCAGGCAAATAAATTCTCATGTTGGATTCACATGTACCGAGTGGCTTGGCTATACATGTACATGGGTGCATAAAAAACAGTGATGTTTTAGTTAAAATTATCAAATTATCAAATTAACCATCAAGTGCTTGCTATTTTGTTAACCTTTGGTGGTTATTCCATATTAGGTAATATTCGTCATTTGTTGTCCTGGGAATTCAGCGAATAACAAGATTACGACTTGGTGATAAAAGATCCAGATTTTCTTGCTGGAACATGGCGATATTAAACACGATTTTAGAACCAATTTCAGGTTTGATCAGGATACTTGATATACCATACCTAAACACTACTTTTAAACATACTATAGTTTAACGATCAATTAGAGGATTAACATCCTGCCGACAAAGTGGGAAGACGCCGTTTCCGTGATACCAGGATACTAGCGATATATTCGCTTTATAATCCCCTATTAGAGAGGGGTTGTCGGATATAAGGCAAGCGGTTAAAAATAATCTCTTCCCCCCTAGAGGGTGTAACGTGTTGCTTACTGGTAATCTTAAAAGATCTTTCCGTGGCCAGCGGATCATTTCCGGTGACCTGTCAACAAAACATTTGAAATTATTCTGTTAGGTGGAATTAGAGAATATTTGACCAATTTACAGTAGAAGCATTAGTGGTTAAACTACAGGAACCTGGATTCCATGACGAGTAAACTGGTATTTAAGCATTATATCTAGATGTCAATTATTCATAATCTGTCAAAAAAAAACGATTACAAATTTTCTGGAAGATAAATTAATTTGATTTCCATTCTGTTGCACCTGAAAAATCACGTGATAATTGATCAGCCAAGATATTACCTTTGTCAGGAATGTATTTTGCCGACAGAAAAATACCTCGACCGCTACACCATAACCATTTATGACTAAGTCAATTCAAATAAAGAGTCCACAGAGCTACACCATTTATGATCTACGAAACTATTTATGTATGATATGGCTACAGTAGTGTCACATTGAATACAGATATGTTTGTTGCGTACATCAGAACTAAGAGACATTAAACCATCATAAACAGCTCGTAGCTCTAAAATAATTAATAGTCGACTTCCTGTGAACTCCATTACTGTTATTACTTTCCGAGAGTGCGCCCAACCTACAAGTGAACCGTTGACGGTCAGTATATAATTGACTTGAGGGGGTCTCATATGAAGTCCATTTAAACTGTCTACATTATTTATCCACCAAGAAACGTCTGCTAGGGCATAAGGTGTCAAATAATCACTGAATCATAGTCGTTATTGGCTGAATTTAATGTAATACATTTCGTTTGATCTAAGTAATGGAGCAATGGTCTTTACTCAAACGAAAAACGTCACGATTATGTAGGATGTAGGGTGACAGTTGTCTTTATATAATATAGTGTCAATGTTAAGACAACAGGCAGGTGCATTACACGTTTGTTTTTTGTCTTTAAATGGTTTTACGGTAACATACGAGAACACGCAATATACATCCGAGAATGCCTAAAGGGGAATATAATACAATTTATATGATTTGTTTTGTACTTGAACGTTGGATCTGGGTAGCGCTTGGAAGAGTTGCTACATCGTAATCTAAAGTTGAGAGAGAGTGGGTGTGAGAAATGGGATTTAACGTCCACTCGACAAAAACTGGGTTATTTCGGGACTAACACGTGCTTAAATTTTATCTTAATACTTCGCTTGTGCGTAAGGGTCTTCATCAGTGTGAGGAAACAGGAGGACCCGGAGAAATCCCACGAGGATGGGCAAGGTGTCATGTTCCTTGTCACCTACAGACGGGAAATTGAAACCACGCCAGTTGACTCATTGATAGACTTCATGAAACAGGGTACACTCGACCAGTTGACAGACCTCAAGAAACAGCACGCACGTACTAACCATTGACTCAATGAAACCACGCCAGTTGACTTAATGGTAGATCCCATGAAACAGGGTACACTCGACCAGTTGACAGACAGCACGCATGTACTAACCATTGACTCAATGAAACCACGACAGTTGACTAAATGACAGGGTTCATGAAACAGCGTACACGCGACCGATGAGATAATGACTTATGTAAAATTTAAAATAATCGTGTAATGGGTTTTGATGAAAGGGAATGATCAATCACAACGTAAGCCACTGATTATTTGACTTATCTAAGATTACCTCACAGAATTGGCAATTTGCTGTATATGATAGAATCGCGTGCAACTCAACCATTAGTGACGTTGCTTTAATTACATGGCTATTGAGACACGAAGAAAGTTCGGGTAGACATTATAACGAAGATGTGATAATATGTTTGAGGTTACTTGTAGAGAGGGGGGAGAGAGAGAGAGAGAGAGAGAGAGAGATGAAAAGAGGGAGAGAGAAAGAGAGGGAGAGAGGGAGAGAATGACGAGTGGTAATTGGTGATATGAGAATGGAACTAAGAGACGTTTGTCGTGCTCAAATCAATTTTTTACTGATTAATTCTACAAGTTCCATCCTTTACCCGCCATTTTCTATTATATTCGTTAAGAATGATAACATCAGTTTTATGTATTTTTGGAATCTATATGACACCAGGGAAATACAAGAAAAATAAGATCGACCCGAGATTCATAGATAATTATAATTATAATCCACAGGCTATAACAATATGATTAAAACACAGATCCTATTTCGTTTCGTTTTAATAGTTCCAAATGTCGTCTTTACTACACTAGGATCTGGACGAGAGAGAGAGAAGAGAGAGAGAGAGATGGGGTTTAACGTCCATTCGACACAAACTAGGTAATTTATGGAAAACGTATGGCATAATTTTATTTCAATAATTCGCTTGCACATAGGGTTCTTTAGCGGTGAGAGGAAACTGAAGAACCCTGAGAAACCCCACGAGCTAGGACAGACGATCCCACCCCTTGTCACGTACAGCCCCCTATCTTGATACACGAGTGTTATTGTCCCTTTAAACCGCCTACAACATGTCTTACAATAACACATACTTTACCTAAATAATATCGTTATTAACTGTTTACCACAAATCGGTGGTAAAAGTAATTAAAAATATCGCAACTAATCATTGTGTTTATAACAACCTCATAATACGAGTCAAAGAAATGACGTTGACAAAAGCCCTCAAGTCATATTTAATCGCAATGAATTCCAATTTGACAAAGTCTCCATTATAGCACGTGATTATAGCACGAAAGTTTGTCGTCAAACTGACAAATTAATTATCTCCCCCTGAGATAAAAAGAGAATAAAATATTTATAATTCGTTTCGGTCTATAATTGTTTATAATTTTGTATGGAGGTGTTAGCGGGTTATTGAGGGTATTAGATGAATGAACATGGTGGAGATGCTCCTGATTTAATAATTCCCCATTGTTAATGTATTCCTATACGTGTAATAAACCTGTATAATATATTGTTTCAATTCAACTGTGGTGGAGATGCTCCTGATTTAATAATTCCCCATTGTTAATGTATTCCTATACGTGTAATAAACCTGTATAATATATTGTTTCAATTCAACAGTGGCGGAGATGCTCCTGATTTAATAACCCCCCCATTGTTAATGTATTCCTATACGTGTAATAAACTTGAATAATATCGTTCCAATTCAACTGTGATTTAATAGCCCCCATTGTGTATGTATTCCTGCACGTGTAATAAACTTGAATAATATATCGTTTCAATTCAACTGACTTATTATCTACCACCATGTAATATATTAACTGTCTAACTGGAACATCGATGTCATTATTTTCGTATAAAAGATTTCAATAATTTAAAATGATTTCAATAACTCTGCTGTGATAAATATAACCATTTAAACAATAATAGACACCCACTGCTGGGATTGTTTAATACAACGCTTTATTTCCAGTGTAATAAATAGTTCATCATCTAAGTTAATTTCTTGTGTTGTATAACAATAAGTTAGTTTTTATTATTGCGGGTGTTGCGCCTGGCAAACAGGAATACTTACGAACTAAACTTATTAAAACCTGTAAAAAGTTTTATGGCCGTCATATTGATTTGATTGGTAAATATAACATGTTCTCTCTCGGCTATTATTCTAGATATATTTAATTGTCACGTTAACTATCACCCTGATAATGTCTGTCTCCTACATCAGTAACACTCTTTATCACGTGCATTCCTCATACCTATAGTCAATTTTAACGAGATTTCGCCTAATAGTTTGGATGCAGCTATAGCGGGTGTGGCTAGCTAGGCAGGGTAAGCTTACTCTTCCGGACACCTGTTACCACTGTTGGTCGTGTATTTTGTACTCGGTGAACAGCCCGTTTGCTGATTACACAATTTGTCCTATACTGTTTTTATATGAAATTGTCTGTCTAATGGTTTTGATTGTTCGGAGTTGGTTTATTTTATTTTGTAGAATTGTTGTCTACTGTGATGATAATCGACAGTTTTTGTCTAATATTCCTCCTCTGGCTTGTGGCTGTGTTTTCCAGCCCTGATGTGAGCGTATGTTGCATAAAGATAGGGGCGCCTTCTCAACCTGGTGGTTTCCTCCGGGCACTCCAGTGTCCTCCCACTGCTGAAGACCCCTACGCGCAAGCGAATTATTGAAATAAAAATTAAGATCATATGTTAGTTCCGAAATGACCCAGCTGTGTTGATGGGATGTTAAACCCCATTCTCTCTCTCTCTCTCTCTAATATTTTTAAATGTCGAACTTTCAATTTCTGAATAATAGATGCAATAATCCAAGTCAATTGGTACTGTGAGTATTTTCGAAAAGGCACTGATAACGTTGCTCCAAGATTCTTAGATAACTCATTCATATTTATATAAATACCGCCAAATATTACCTTCTGTATCTAAAGTTCGTTAAACAAGTTATTTCAATGGTGTGTAGTAATTGAACTGAAATAAACAGGTTATAATTCTATGGAATACAATTACTGCTTATTACTTAGTGGCTAGACTTGATAATGACTAGAGAAGCCTCAGTAATAAGCAGTAATCGTATTCCATAGAATTGTGACATGTTTCTTCGTTAAACAAGATGAAAAGAATTACAGATACGCGTTGAATAACTATTTGTTCATCCCTCTCTCTCTCTCTCTCGCTCTCTCTCCCTCTCGCTCTCTCTCTCTCTCAAGCCAATAACAACATGGCCTGGATTTGTTCCTTTTTATTTGTTAGTATAACTAGCGTCAATAGTTTGTTCGAAAGTCAAATCCACAGTCATGATTTCAAGTTCAGTGTAAAAAGCTCTTACCAGAATTCACTGTCACGACCGGGACCCGGGCATCCTGTAACTTCATTAATTCTGACAAGCCGCACATATATAAAAAATATTCGATTACTTTGAGGATTATGTGAATAAATAATTAGTAATTGGGCGGAAATATATAGATAAATGGGGTTTAATGTCCGCTCGACACAAATTAGGTAATTAGCAAGTTGGTAGGAATGATAACTAAAGTTTGGCGGAACGATAATCTATTTAAACTATATTATATTATATTAAAACTATATAAATTATATTCTATTAAAACTATATGAATTATATTGTATTAAAACTATATAAATTATATTGTATTAAAACTATATAAATTATATTATATTAAAACTATATAAATTATATTATATTAAAACTATATGAATTATATTCTATTAAAACTATATGAATTAAATAGTTTTCATATATTCATGATGCCATATTCAACATCAACCTGAATGCCGTGTTGTGACAAAAAGCCCCAAATTCTATGGTTACATTATTCTTTCAAAGTATTGATCTTTGTTTCTGTTTAGTTTCAACCATGTAGATGATAAAACTGTTGTATTTCTTTTAATGTGTTCTATTACTTAATGTCATTCGAACGGTTATTATTAGCCCCATCAGGAGATAATGGGCGTGGTCTAATTCATTATTTCAAATCTTTCATCTAAAGTAGTTTTTTCTAGCGACTATATTACCCTGGGAACGCAGTTTTACGTTCGACCTTCGGCTTAATCTGTTTTAAATTTACTTTTGCTAGTTTCTTACAAAATAACTTTTGGGTTGTGTAATGCCCTGGTCTTGTTTATTGGTATATCTTTATTCACTTTCCTGGTCTTGTATATCTGTATATCTGTCCTGGTGTATGTATATTGATATACAACTGGTGGTAGTTTTCTCTTTGATGTGCATAGCAGTTATATCTCATAACAACCTGTCATGACGTCATCATAGGTTGATATTCTGTTCATATCAACCGCTGATGACGTCGTGACAGGTTGATATTTCATATCAACCGCTAATGACGTCATCCCAGGTCGATGTATTCGACTCCTATCAACCGCTGATGCTCGAAATAATACAACAAACAAGAAATAGATTTTTGTTCTTTTGACAATAAAAATTATTATGGTACAATTTGTAACATCCAAGACCGAATTAGACGGCGTACTTATCGGCATATTTAAATCGGTTATCCATTCTCGACCATGTCTAAGATATCTTTCAGAATCTTCTTTCCGTCCACACACTCCTAGATTTGAAAGTATTTATCGCCCAAGATTTCCATTATGAAGTATTTTTGGGTACAGTCCATGCACTTAAAACAGTCGGTCAAATCCCTCTAAACTTAGTGAAAACCTTCAATCATTGTTCACTGACTGTCAGAATTTTCGGAAAAGAACGCCTTTTGATCCAAATTCTCTTTAGGTTTGAATAGATCCTCATCGATAGTTGCATCCACGTCAATTCAATCGTCAATTTTGTTGGCTAAAGGGGTTGATTATTCGTCTAACTTCGTATATCTATCCATTTTGTTTGTGTTTTTGCTATTCAATTCTTCAATATGGCGTCGTGTAAACATAAACAACCACGTAATTGCACGTGATTAATTCGGTAATGATCGTTATTTGACGGAAACTACCGAGTAGGTAGCCAATCGTCGTTGGTCTTTAATTGAAGAGTCTATTTAATTTAAGGGTGGGCGTTGTACATGTCAGATATAATCCAATCTCACTCAGTTGATATGTCATAAAACCCTTGGGCTCCGCCCGCGGGTTATATGACATAACAACTTCGGTTAGGTTAATATCCTATACGTATATCTGTCCTGGTCCGTGTATATTGGTATATCTCTGTATATTGGTATGATTATTACTATGTGTGTAATTGATAGTTGCTGATGTTTAGGGTAAGAGCTGGTTTCATAAAAAAATATTCTTTAAACAAGATACATATAGATTGTAAAACAGCAATAATAATAATTTTATAAATCAATAATAATAATAATAATAATAATGATAATGAATCAATGGACGACAGGAAAACACGGTCGACCAGTAAACTATAGTAACATATCGATCATCAGATTCTATTTCGAAATTTCGTTTTACTAGGATCTACAAGAGTTGTTGGCATTGACGTGTTCTGAATGATATGAGGCATTCGCCAACGAAACGATCTGTTACGGTGACTTCTTGGTCTTTAGTTGCAAGGTACTGTGGGTAAACCACTAGTCACGTCAAGGCTGATTGATTAAGCAATGTCTGGCGTGAACACCTACTATAACGTGTCAGTTCTTCATGTAGTGTAGGCCATCGAAAGTAAAAAAAAAACGAAACGAAATATAGATCTGTATTTTAATCAGATTAAATCGTAAATGGAATGCAAAACGTCGGAATGGCAGATGTGTATCTAATATACCTGGTTTCCATGGCAACCTGACGTCTACCTAATATACCTGCCAGGTTGGTATGACACGACTACGTCATTAATATCATCAGTGAGAAAAGGCGAATCTACTTTGTTCAAATTAAATATTTGATATACAAATGACAAGAGAAACCATTTAACGTCAGCTCCAAATAACCCAGACAAAAAATGGCTTCACCAATCTCACGACCTGGAAGTCCCATATTATGATTACAAATCTGCCTTTCCTTGGGTTATTATGTCACGACATGATTATAAATCCTCCCTTTCTTTAGGTTATTATTTTAGTGTTTAATTATAACAAGTTTTTTGTAAGCGATGTACAGTCATATTTAAACAATGGTACATGCGGGATTCTATTTATATGATTCTCTAAACCAATGAATCTTTTCTTTAAATCTTAACTGGGTTGGTTGGGTGCATTCTCTCATATCTGTTGGTAATTCATTCCAACGTGAAAGTGGGGATCACGTGAAAGTGGGGATCACCAGAGTTTCTGAAGAGGAAGGAAATCTTTTACTCGCAGCACCCTTCATTAGTAATTGAATCTAATGAAGTGGCTGAACCAATCAACCTACACTTCTCTGAGGGAGAGTTAAATAAGGCTCTTTCCCTCAAGAAGGATAGTGCGGCTGGTGAGGACAAAGTAAAGTACTCCATGCTCAAACATCTACCAATAAACGCCAAAACGATACTACTAAACTTCTTCAACACATCCTGGCTGTCAGGAGAGGTATCTAAAGAATGGCGAAAAGCAAACGTCATACCTCTACTGAAAGCTGGGAAAGAGAAGAACAAGGCAGAGTTATATCGACCAGTAAGTTTGACATCCACACTATGCAAAACCTTGGAAACAATGGTTAATATCCGATTACAGTTCAATCTGGAGAGCAACCGATTGATCGACGAAAATCAAAGTGGGTTCAGGAAAGGACGAACAACAATGGACCACTTGGTTAGACTACAGCAAGTCATGTCGCAGGCCCTTCTCTCGGGAAACCTGTTATGTGCCGTGTTCGTAGATCTGACCAAGGCTTTCGATTTAGTTTGGTTAGACGGGCTGCTCTTCAAGTTAGGACGTATCGGTATAACGGGCATAATGTTTCGGTGGATTAAAAGCTTTCTGAGCGATAGAAGGATACAGGTGAATGTTGGCAGATTCCTGAGTGCCGAGCAAACATTAGAAAATGGCACGCCTCAGGGGTCTGTTATCAGTCCCACTCTCTTAAACATCATGATCAATGACATTCACAAATCGTCCTACCTCGATTCTAAAACTAACTTGGCTAAATTTGCCGATGACAGTACCATATGGAGAAATGGGACGAGCTTCTGTGAACTACAAAAGAATATGCAAAGAGCCTTAGACAAATTCATGACATGGGCAAACGACTGGGGATTTAAAGTCTCGGAGAAGAAAACAGTCGGCATGCTTGTGAGTAGGGATAGAGGGATAAACAGAATGACTCTGTGTATGAACGGGAAAACCATCGAGTTCAAAGACCAAACCAAGTTCCTTGGCGTAATCTTTGACCGACGGTTGACCTGGAAACCGCACATCGACTGGACTGTAGATAGATGCTTCAAAATCCTAAACTTAATGAGAAAATTAACGGGCAGTACGTGGGGCGCCAATAGAGTTACACTAATGATGGTATATCGTGCTCTAATACGTTCTGTATTAGACTACGGCTCTTTGGCCTTTATGAACTGCGCGCCAACACTCTTAAGCAAACTTGACACCATCCAATACAAAGCTCTGTGCATTGCGACTGGCGTAGGGCTCGGGACTAGGCGAGAGGCACTACTACAAGAAGTCGGGGAGTTGCCCCTATCCCTAAGAAGAAAAGAACTGGCGACAAGGTATTGGGTCAAGATATCACAACTAGGTGAAAGATCCCCAACATTTCTCAGTCTACAAAAGACAAAATATGTAAGAGATCCCAAAAAGAAAACCTTCAGCCAGGGTATCAGAGAAACGATCAAGGAACTACGACTGGGGGAGCTCGTGATAAATAAACACGACCCCCCAGTTGTCGCCCCCTGGACGCTCCCTATACCACTGGTCAATCAAGATCTACTACAGAAAACCGACAAGAAAAATAACCCCAGTGCTGCACGTGCTTACTCTCTAGAACATTTGGAAGACAACTGGCCGTCTGATGACTGGGACCATGTGTACACTGATGGCTCACGCAATCCTGAAAGGGGCACCAGTTCGTTTGGAATATACCTGCCAAACGGGGAACAGGGAATAAGCAGGAAACTGCCCAATAACTGTTCGGTGTACACTGCAGAGCTTGTTGCCATTCGTGACGCTATTTCATGGATCTCCCATCAAAAGACCGGCAAGTTCGTCATTCCAAGCGATTCTCTGAGCAGTCTGATTTCAATCCAAAATGACAACTCGGAATCAAGACCAGAAGTCATTTTGGAAATCAGGCAGCTATATCAGAGGGTCCTAGAGAAGGGAAGCAAATTAGAGCTCGTGTGGATTCCATCACATGTCAACATTAAAGGAAACGAGGAGGCAGATCGACTCGCCAACGAGGGTCTCAAGGACACAGCTACACGCCGCCTCATAGACTACAGCACCACGGAAATCTACAGTATGGTCAAAAGACAGGTCAATTCATACTGGGAATTAAATCTCGTTGAACTTGACACATACAGATTCCGACTGGATGACGAGATCTACACCAAGACAGCGACCAATCACCCTAGACGAGATATATGCAGACTCATATCGAAACTAAGGGTGAAAGGGAGGCTGCGAGACTACAAACACCAAGTCATCGTCTGTGAGTGCGGAGAAGAGTGTACCACCAACCATGTCCTGGTAGACTGCGAGGTTTACAAGGAAGAGAGACGGGACTTAGCGAGAATGATGAAGACCAATAACATACCATTCAACACTAAGAACCTACTCTTCCCTAGACCAGATCTGAAGCTACAAATCTTCGAAGAAATCCACACCCTAATGGACACAGTTGGACTAATTAAATTAGTGAAATAAGAAAGGGTCACGGCTAGATAAATTCTCCATACAACGTAGGATGGTTGAGTAAAAACGTCCTCACGAAGGAAGCCCAACCATCCTATACATTTATTTTAATTTATTCATTTTACTTTATCCTTATACTTTACTTTTACTTAAATTTATTTTATATTTATTTATTACCTTCAATTTATGTTTTATTTTTTCTACTTATTTTTTTATCTCAACTTATTTTTTTTTTGTACGACGTAGGGTGGGGAAGTAAAAACGTCCTCTCGAAGGAAGCCCAACCACTCTACAACTTTATTTTAATTAATTCATTTTACTTTATCTTTACTTTACTTTTACTTTAATTTATTTTATTTTATTTTATTTTATTTAATTTTATTTTTATTTATTACCTTTAAATTAATTAACTAATAAATTTTAATTAATTCATTTTACTTTATCTTTACTTTATCTTTACTTTACTTTTACTTTAATTTACTTTATTTTATTACCTTTAATTTATTTTGACTACAACTTTATTATACTCTCTTTATTTATTTAATTTTATATTAGTTTAATTTACTACTAACATCTATTAAACTGGCGGGATAGTGGAGTAAGAGGGAGTCATGATCAGATGGGCTCGGCATCTAAACACTATTCTGCCAAAACAAATACCAGTGGGATAGTGGAGTAAGGGGAGACCACGAGAAGACAGGTCTGGCACCTAAAAACACAAATCCCACAAAGAAGACATCTACCAATCCAGAAACAGAAGAGATCATCTACCAACGATGTGTTTTTATTAAATAAAGGGAAGAACTTCCCACTAAAACCTAATCCATGGCCTAAGGCCAAAATGGAAAGATTGCAAAATCATATTCTAAAAATCAGGAAGCAGCTTCGGCTCTCCTATGTCGTGTCTGTGATATCACTTAAGTGGAAGCTACGGTGGCCTTTTAGGGCCATACAATGATTTATACATTTTTCTTGAAATTTACCGCATATGAGAAATCAAAGTGAAAACGGCGATAAATAGAAAAAACATGAAAAACATTTCCACCGCGGTGTAAATATTTTCTCCGCGGTGTAAATATTTTCTCCGCGGTGTAAATATTTTCTCCGCGGTGTCAATATTTTCTCCGCGGTGTAAATATTTTCTCCGCGGTGTGAATATTTTCTCCGCGGTGTAAATATTTTCTCCGCGGTGTAAATATTTTCTCCGCGGTGTAAATATTTTCTCCGCGGTGTAAATATTTTCTCCGCGGTGTGAATATTTTCTCCGCGGTGTGAATATTTTCTCCGCGGTGTAAATATTTTCTCCGCGGTGTAAATATTTTCTCCGCGGTGTGAATATTTTCTCCGCGGTGTAAATATTTTCTCCGCGGTGTAAATATTTTCTCCGCGGTGTAAATATTTTCTCCGCGGTGTAAATATTTTCTCCGCGGTGTAAATATTTTCTCCGCGGTGTAAATATTTTCTCCCCGGTGTAAATATTTTCTCCCCGGTGTAAATATTTTCTCCGCGGTGTAAATATTTTCTCCGCGGTGTGAATATTTTCTCCGCGGTGTGAATATTTTCTCCGCGGTGTAAATATTTTCTCCGCGGTGTAAATATTTTCTCCGCGGTGTAAATATTTTCTCCGCGGTGTAAATATTTTCTCCGCGGTGTAAATATTTTCTCCGCGGTGTAAATATTTTCTCCGCGGTGTAAATATTTTCTCCGCGGTGGAAATATTTTCTCCGCGGTGGAAATATTTTCTCCGCGGAGTAAATATTTACACCGCGGTGGAAAGGTTTTTCATGTTTTTTTTATCAAAAGTACGGTGGTCTATTAGGGCCATACACTGATAGTTTGAATCCATATTAGTCCGGTGGCTGAAGGGCGGGGATCGCCACCCACCCTTTGAATTTATAAGACCAAGTTTTTCTAGACCAATGTTTGCGTAGATTCCGAATCTGGGTGATGATCAGGCGTTTAGGGGGCCATTTATAATATATTGGGGGCCCATCAGTATCATCTGTTGTCTTGGAACATTTTGGTGGTGGAATACTAAAAAAATTTGACAATCTTCATGGACGTTGAAGTCCTCTGTTCAATCGTTTACGACCCATGGCATATGATTTGATAATACTTGACTTTCGACAACCTCAAGATTATATACGCATTTATAAACTGTAACAACATGGCTTCATTTATTGACGATACCGGCAACTTTAGTAAGAAATATATCAAACAGCAGTCATAATCCAATATTCACAAACGAATCGACCTAGTATTGTTCACCGTGTCCGCAATTTGAATATATAGAAACCATAAAAAAGCCAACCGAATCGTATTGAAAACAAATAATTAAATATTTTGTCTCTTAATTAGTTTATTACTACTCTTACTATATATACTTATCAACACTAATCCTAGATTGACCAAGCGACAAAAGATAGGTATTTTATTGATACCTTATTGATTATGTTGACATAATTGATGATTATGTATGTTATATATTAATCAAAAATAAGTTTCAAGGACTGCCCTTCTCTAAAGAAGTGTATATGATGTCCCTGGACAACTGTTTTGATTTATGGAGAGGTGGGTGGGTGTAGCAAGAGTGGGTGTGTGAAAAGGGGTGGGGTGAGATTGGCGGGCAATAAGTTCAAGTTAATTTAAATGATGAGCTTGGTAAAAACATGACTTTTAAATCGGGGGGGGGGGCGCAAAATGAATTTTTGGGAACAGATATCCCTTGGTTTAAAATGACCTTAAAAGAGTACCAATTTAGTTATTCAAAATATTAAATTATAATGGTACTATTCAAGATATCTGGAAATGTACATAAAACACAGAAAATCAGAGACATGTTTAGATATTAGTTTATTTTTATAGTTCTTCATAATATGGCCGTGGTAGATATCTCCATCCCAGCCTTGTATCGCAGGGTCATCTTGTTCGATCATAGGTTTTCCAGCCTGTCTCCAAATTGTTGCGGGGATCACGGTGGCTAAGTGGATAAGGCGCTGGTTCGCTAGCCTGGTGGTCGGGTGTTCGATCCCTGCATTGGCCGAGAAAGTTCATCTCGATTTTCCGGCGTGATTTCCCCTTATCAGTGATGCAGCAGGAGGGTCTGACAAGGACAGCTGCCTAGTCGTTCGAATGGAACGAAAAGCCGAGGTCCCATGTACAAATTGGAGTGCACGTAAAAGATCCCTTGGCAGTTGGAATTCGATATAAGAGTAGGCCGTTGCGCGGCTTCCCGGTCAAAAATTTCACTCATAGCACACTGTATGTCGTATGCCCGTCTTTAATTAGCCCAGGTTAGATGCTCAAGCGTAGGACGTTAAACCCCATTAATTCATTCATTCCATATTGTTGCGTTTAATGTGCAGCAAAGACTGCACAGGCAAGATGGTGAAAGAGTAGTTTGCTTCTTATCCCTATTAAATTTCCTCCAGAAGATCTTCCTTTTATTGTCACTGTACAAGGTACACATATTTTTTTCTAAACTAGCAATTACGCCATAAGAAACATCATTTGTCTCTCCCCGCTCTTTAAAAAAAATGTTAGACAGTTGGAATTATCATGAAACAGAAAGACAGATAGTCATTACCACTGAAAGTATATAGTCTAAGCTGAGATATATACGACACTTTCAATACTAATCTTAATAAGATCAAAAAATTTAGGGGGTTGGAAGGCCGAATGGTATCATAAACCGGTCATTTAGTCAACTGGCGTGTTTTCAAATCCTCGGTTGTACGTGACAAGGAATATCGACGCCTGTCCAACCTCGTGGGTTTAACCCGGGACCACCAGTTTCCCCCCACTGCTAAAACCCCTACGCGCAAGCGAATTATTGAAATAAAATTAAACCATATGTTAGTCCCGAAAATCCTAGTTTGTGTCGAGTGGACGTTAAACCCCATTTCTCTCTCTCTCAGTATGCGACGCAAGAAGAAAGTAGTGGTATTTGCTATATGAATCATATTGAAAGGATATGCGAGCTATTGGTCAGCAACAAAGTAAATATTTTACCTCGCTCATATTTTGCATTTTTGATTTTGACATAGAATAAACTAATACTAGTATCTAAACATATCTCTGATTTACAATGTTTTTTATGCGCATTTCCAGATGTATTGATAAGTGCCATTATAATTTAATATTTTGAATGACGAACTATGTGTACTGAACGAAAATGCTAACAAGAAACCACCTTTAAGCTCAATTATAAACCAAAGCCCGCCCCACACACCCAATGTGAATCTTATAAACAGATGTAATTAAATTAAAAGTAATGTTTTTACCAAGCTCATCATTTAAATTAACGTGAACTTATTGCCCGCCAATTTCACCCCACCCTTTTTCACACACCCACTCCTGGTAACCCACCCACCTCTCCATAAATCAAAACAGTTGTCCAGGGACATCATATACACTTTTTTAGAGACGGGCAGTCCTAGAAACTTATTTTTGATTAATTATAACATATATATTCATCAATTATGTCAACATAATCAATAAGGTATCAATAAAATACCTATCTTTTGTCGCTTGGTCAATCTAGGATTAGTGTTGATAAGTATATATAGTAAGAGTAGTAATAAACTAATTAAGAGACAAAATATTTAATTATTTGTTTTCAATACGATTCGGTGGCTTTTTTTATGGTTTCTATATATTCAAATTGCGGTCACGGTGAACAATACTAGGTCGATTCGTTTGTGATTATTGGATTATGATATATTTCTTACGGTGTGTCCTCACTGTGCCCACTTTTGATTAATCCAATTAAGGTCTAATTAGGATTAGTGTATTAATCGGATTAGGGTTAGGTGGTATAGGTAATGAGATGGAAAAAAACCCCAAATATTTATGTATTTTTTTTTTATTTTTCGATGTTTTATATATATTTAATAAAAATATAGTATCCATGCATATATCATACATCACATTAGCACTTTATAATTTAATGAAAATATAACAATTTTCGATGTTTTATATATAGAATATGTAATAAAAGTATAACATACATGGATATATCATACATCACACAAAAACAAGATAAACAATGAAAATTTACAGTCTTTATACCGTTCTGAAGATCTGTTTTCAGAGTTATGAGTCGGGTTTCTAGTTGCCTGTACTTTCTTCTCTTAGGCCGTAATTTTCCGTTGGCAACCTAACTGGAGAATGGTTACTTCGGAGTAAGCTTGTTCATTTTTAAAAAAAGCCACCAACTTAAAAATATTTGGGTGAGGGGTGGCAATAATGGATATTATCTTGGAATGCCATCCTTCAGTATGGTTCGTTGTGCATGGACCTTCAGTGTGGAAATGGTTCCACATCATTCTGCCATGCTGCCCCTCCACCAAGAACTCAGTTACGTAATCTGCAAATTGCAACACTCTGGCATCTTGGAGTGGTGCATCATCAAGTGCACGCAGCCACACATCTTCAACCTGCTGTATTGGAATTAATGGTAATGCTGCTGCTTGCTTGACGATTTTATTGACTTTTGACACCCGAGAAAAAACTGCTTGTAGTCCATATTTCTGCGCATTGCGCCAAATACACTGACCAAAGTGAAAAAAACCAATCCTTTAGTTCTGACCTCGGCAACACAGTTCTCACAGCATTTTGCATACTAACTTCGAAATCTGTAAACACATGGCCTGGGTTAAGATTAACATTGACAAGTGCCAATGTTTTGTCTCTAACACATCTGAGGAACTTAACATATGTTGCCTCCTTCTTATCGGGTAATAGTGCATACACCAAAGGGAACATTTTATTGTGTACAAAAGCATGTATAGTGTAGATCTGGGTGAATAAGGTAGGACTCATGCTAAATGTTCCATCACAGTATATAGTGTCTGCATTGGCGAGATGGTAAAGATTTTCTTGTGTGAAAAACACTAGAAACCTGTTGTCGGCTGCTGCGTGGAGAAGGAAGTCGTCTCCGGATTTGGTCTTGGTGTAAGAATCTGGAAGCTGGATATCGTTGCGGGTCTAAGGAAGTGCTGGGGGGATCTTTGCACAGGCTCTATACAGGGAAGCACAGCAACTATAGAATGTTGGAATCTCTCTGATCATCTCACCTTAGTCGGAATTTATATTCTTCATGGACTAAGTTTTCTCCACCTTGAGCATTGGGGATGTACTGGATGCTACTTGAACGTTTGCCATGATGAAATATGACAGACTGACTTCTGTGTGTCCTTATAAAGATCGTGTAATGTGTAGGCTTACTGAACATAATTCATATTATATTCAAGTGTCATTTTTTGAATAAAATTCATCACTTTAACGATGTCACTTTCAATATTTGTTTTTTTCCATCTAATTACCTATAACACCTAAGCCTAATCCGCTTAATACACTAATCCTAATTAGACCTTAATTGGATTAATCAAAAGTGGGCACAGTGAGATGTAACCTTTCTTACTAAAGTTGCCGGTATCGTCAATAAATGGAGCCATGTTGTTACAGTTTATAAATGCGTATATAATCTTGAGGTTGTCGAAAGTCAAGTATTATCAAATCATATGCCATGGATCGTAAACGAAAGATTGAACAGAGGACTTCAACGTCCATGAAGATTGTCAGATTTTTTTAGTATTCCACCACCAAAATGTTCCAAGACAACATATGATACTGATGGGCCCCCAATATATTATAAATGGCCCCCTAAACGCCTGATCATCACCCAGATTCGGAATCTACGCAAAAATTGGTCTTATAAATTCAAAGCGTGGGTGGCGATCCCCGCCCTTCAGCCACCGGACTAATATGGATTCAAACTATCAGTGTATGGCCCTAATAGACCACCGTACTTTTGATAAAAAAAACCATGAAAAACCTTTCCACCGCGGTGTAAATATTTACTCCGCGGAGAAAATATTTACACCGCGGAGAAAATATTTACACCGCGGAGAAAATATTTACACCGCGGAGAAAATATTTACACCGCGGAGAAAATATTTACACCGCGGAGAAAATATTTACACCGCGGAGAAAATATTTACACCGCGGAGAAAATATTTACCCCCCGGGAGAAAATATTCACACCGCGGAGAAAATATTTACACCGCGGAGAAAATATTTACACCGCGGAGAAAATATTTACACCGCGGAGAAAATATTTACACCGCGGAGAAAATATTTACACCGCGGAGAAAATATTCACACTGCGGAGAAAATATTCACACCGCGGAGAAAATATTTACACCGCGGAGAAAATATGTACACCGCGGAGAAAATATTTACACCGCGGAGAAAATATTCCCACCGCGGAGAAAATATTTACACCGCGGTGGAAATGTTTTTCATGTTTTTTCTATTTATCGCCGTTTTCACTTTGATTTCTCATATGCGGTAAATTTCAAGAAAAATGTATAAATCATTGTATGGCCCTAAAAGGCCACCGTAGGAAGCAGACGTTAAACACCAAAAGAAGAAGAAGAAGGGGATCACGGTGGCTAAGTAGATAAGGCGCTGGTTCGCTAGCTTGGAGGTCGGGTGTTCGATCCCTGCATTGGCCGAGAAAGTTCATCTCGATTTTCCGACGTGATTTCCCCTTGTCAGTGATACAGAAGGAGGGCCTGACAAGGACAGCTGCCTAGTCGTTCGGATGGGACGAAAAACCGAGGTCCCGTGTACATATGGAGTGCACGTAAAAGATCCCTTGGCAGTTGGAATTCGATATAAGAGTAGGCCGTAGCCCCGCTGCCCGGGCAAAAGTTCCCTGATAGCACTGTATGGCGTATGCCCGTCTTCAATTAGCTCAGGTTAAGTGCATAGCAGTAGGACGTTAAACTCTATTTCAGTAAGTCAGTCCAACGTGAAAGTGAAAACTCGCCCACCTGACGCTGAAATTGTGGAACAGCTAGTTTTGTTTACACCATAATATGATTAGGGGCCGTTTTAGTTATTACTGATTTATAGGTGTTGACACGAACTCTTATTTTACCCTGATTCTTGTCGGTAGCCCTTGTAGCTGCTTCATATACAATCCCTAACTCTTATTTTACCCTGATTCTTGCTGGTAGCCAGTGTTGCTGCTTCATATACAATCCCTAACTCTTATTGTACCCTGACTCTTGCCGGAAGCCAGTGTTGCTGCTTCACGTGCAATGAGATGTGATCACATTTTGAGGTCCTGTAACAAATCAGGTGGTGTTGTTTTGAGCGACTTGAAATCTACCACGAGCTGCTAAAAGAGAGAGAGCGAGAGAGAGAGAGAGAGAGAGAGAGAGAGAGAGATAGAGAGGGAAAAAGAGAGAGAAATTGGGCGTAACGTCCACTCGACACAAAGACAAAAAGAGAGAGAGATGCAGAGAGAAAAAGAGAGAACAATGGGGCTTAACGTCCACTCAACACAAGTCATTTTGAGATATATGGTTTAATTTTATTTCCATAATTCGCTTCCGAGTAGGGGTATTTAGCAGTGGGAGGAAACCAGAGGACCAGGAGCAAAACCTCAAAAAATAAACCACCATATGTTAGTCCCGAAATGACCTAGTTTGTGTCGAGTTGACGTTAAACTCCATTTCTCTCTCGAATTGTAATTTGATCAACTGAATAATTTAATATGTTCTTATAACAATTCTCATCAGACTTGTATTACTGAGGGTTTAAAATTTATAATCTAATAATGGAATTTAGCGATTGGGAAACAAATTAACAGAACACAGTTTTTATGGGAAACAATCACTGGCTTTGTTCTAAAAGAGCGCCGTCTCGACAAGTATTCTCTTATCGTATTAAAGTCCGACGTTTCGACAAGTATCCCCCAATCGTTATCAAAGCACGACGTTTCGGCAAGTATCCCCTTATCGTTATCAAAGCACGACGTTTCGACAAGTATCCCCTTATCTTTATCAAAGCACGACGTTTCGACAAGTATCCTCTTATCTTTATCAAAGCACGACGTTTCGACAAGTATCCTTTATCTGTATCAACGATAAGAGAATCTATGTGGAAACGTTGTGCTTTAAGAAAAAAAACAGTGATTGCTTCCCATAAACCCTGTATTCTGTTTAAAATATAACCACGCCGTTTCGACAAAAATCAAAACATGATAAGAGGATATTTGTGCTTTTAGAATAAAACCAGTGATTGTGTTCTGTTAAAACTATAACCATATCTGTCAGCTAATGACGTCATCGGTATTTAAACTAATGATTAAAGTCTGATTAAATGACAAATTCACTGAATTAAATCCACTATTTTATCGCATCTCGTGGGAGCCGTTAATTAAAATATAAAATATAAAATCACGCAATGTTAAATAATCTAAGTACATATTAGCGTGGATAAAATGACGTAATACTGTAAGTTCAATATGAGACTAGATGTTTTCTAGTTCCTTTAGGAACTGTCTCTGAGCGAACGATGTCTCGCTAACAGCTCCTCACGGGCCTTATTATCAAGGCTTTTCTCCATCTCGGTTCTAAGGCTATTTTAAATCCTTACCGTCTACTTTGCACCGTGATTCTTCTTTGATCGCCAAAAGAAAACATTTCCTGACACAACCGACACAAATTTATAATAATTCAACACTATTTTCATGTAGAAGTCGACGTTAGAAAAAGATAAACAAAATCGTTCAAATCTGGCCGCCATGTTTGTTAACTGACGTCAGCGCAGACCTGTCTTTTTCTAACATCGAAATCTACACGAAAATAGTGTTTGATTATTATAAATTTGTCTCGGTTGTGGCAGGAAGTGATTTCTTTTGGTGATCAAAAATGTTTCACGGTGCAAAATAGACGGTAAGGATCTAAAATAGCCTTAGAACCGAGATGGGGTAAAGCTTTATTTTCATACTAGTTGATAATAAGGCCCGTGAGGAACTGTTAGCGAGACATCGTTCGCTCAGAGACAGTTCATGAAGGAACTAGATGTTTTCGTCTAACGTAAGAAAAACCAAGATAAATTTTACTTTGTCTCGAATCCAAGGCATGTAATGAATCTAAAGAATAGATAAAATACTTGATTACTTTTTTTTTTATAATTACAAGTTTTCAGTATCTTCCGTGTTTCAGGAGAACTGATGATAAAAGGCCGTGGAAAACGTGTTGTTTACAGATGATGAGAGGGAGAGAGAAAAGTTAGGGTTGGGGTTTAATTAAAACTGTTGATTAAAGGCCGTGGAAAACACTCTCTGGGCTTACTTTTAGGCCTTGATACTAAATCTTGCACATCTATATGGGGATTTCACACAGGAAACCGTTGACGTTATCACAATATACGTCATGTAGACCGTTGACGCCATCACACGTCATGTAGACCGTTGACGCGATCACACGTCATGTAGACCGTTGACGCGATCACGATATACGTCATGTAGATCCTCGACGTCATGTAGACCGTTGACGTGATCACACGTCATGTAGACCGTTGACGCGATCATAATATACGTCATGTAGACCGTCCACTGAAGTCTGCGTTACTACAACGTCACAATTTTCTTCGTTGAAGACGTAAGGTTGATTCAGCGACCGAATAAATACAGTACAGCCATCGATCCATTTTCAAGTTCCTTCTACATAGAAATCGATACCACCAAAATATGTCAAGGGACTGTACACTATAAAAAAACAACACCCAATTAAAACTTGTGTATAATTATTTCAAGTTTGGAGGAAGACAGAGTGTCCAGAGACGATGAAAATCAGACGAGAAAAAAAAACTTCATGAAAATGTATCCTTTATGTCTACAAAAGTATTTTTATCTTTATCAAGGGAAATAAAGGCGCGAAAATAGGCACCAGCCACAGACTAACATGCCGCCACCAACACGACTATAAAGTGGATTTGGAAAGTTCAGGCGGAGTTCGAATAGTCGACAGTTGACCATGGAATAAGTTATTTCTCAACACTTGACTCAAACCAAAGATATCTGGTCATTTAAATTGAAATATATAAAACCTTTCAAAGTCTCGACAGAATCAGTCACCATTTGTAATCTGCTCATAAAATTACCAATAAACAGATATGCACCATCATCTTCACATCGTGTCATGGCTCGAGACCTAGTCGTCTCTCGTCATCGATATTAATATGGGCCTCAAAACATATATAGGCCTTAAACATATATTAATATAGGCCTCAAAACATATATAGGCCTTAAACATATATTAATATTGACCTTAAACATATATTAATATAGGCCTTAAACATATATTAATATAGGCCTTAAACATATATTAATATAGGCCTTAAACATATATTAATATAGGCCTTAAAACATATATAGGCCTTGACACATATATTAATATAGGCCTCAAAACATATATAGGCCTTGACACATATATTAATATAGGCCTTAAAACATATATAGGCCTTAAACATATATTAATATAGGCCTTAAAAATATATCAATATAGACCTTAAAACATATATTGATATAGGCCTTAAAACATATATTAATATAAAGTGCGCGAAGGGGTCTTTAGCCGTAGAGGGACAACTGGGTTTTCCTGAAAAAAAAACACGAGTTTGGACAGACGCTTCTACTCCTTGTCACGTACAACCGGGAAATCAAAACCACGCAAGTTAACTCAATGACAGACCTCATGATACAGCACGCACCCCCATCCACTGGTAACACGTATCTGGGTCTATTTTAAGATTTAGACGAACGAACATTTCTTAGTTTTTTTTACAGTTCATTGAGTTTAATTGTACACAAAAACAAAAACAAATCTGTTGGCAAGAGTCTAATTTAATTAATTTACTAAGAAAAATACCCTTGATTTTTTTGTTGTTATTCTAATGACACGCTGTCTTCAGTTAAAGATCTTTACCAGGTACAAACTGTGAGATTTGGGTTAGGGTTATACACATAGTGTTAAGGTTATATACACAGGGTTAGTGTTAGGGTTATATACATATACACATAGAGTTATGGTTAGGGTTAGGGTTATACACATAGTGTTAGGATTATATACATATATACATAGTGTTAGGTTTATATACATATATACATAGGGTTGGGGTTAGGGTTATTTACATAGATATTTTCCTGTTAATTATAAACTTATTGATATTATTAGAATTATTAGAATAATAGTTTTTCCACCTTCATGCATCATTCATTGATTATTGTTTCCTTGTTTCTCCTTAGTGGAAGTCAAGAATCTGGTATTTTTATTACGTCACTTGACATTTGATGAAGAGGAGATCTGAGTGTTGGTCCAATCCATTAAATCCATCGTGATAATCGAGTAAACGTCAAGGGTAGACTAGATTATCACGTCCGCCTTGGCATTACCAATATTGTTGAAATAGACAAAGGACCATCTGAGTGGCTGCTGTCTTTTAAAGCTATAAATTCATATTTTAAAGATATATTTTTAAAATTTGTTAAAATAATGCCTTAAAATAGATGGTTTCCATAAACAGTTAAAGATTAATCCTATAAATTCTAAAATTCACTTGTTACTCCTGAGTAGAAGTCAAGAATCTGGTATTTTTATTACGTCACTTGACATTTGATGAAGAGGAGATCTGAGTGTTGGTCTAATCCATTAAATCCATCTTGATAATCAAGTAAACGTCAAGGGTAGACTAGATTATCACGTCCGCCTTGATAATTTCACGCCAATTGTTATTACCAATATTGTTGAAAGCGACAAAGGACCATCTGAGTGGCGGCTGTCTTTTAAAGCTATAATTTCATATTTTAAAGATATATATTTAAAATTTGTTAAAATAATGTCTATAAATAAATGGTATTCATAAACAGTACCATACCTTGTTAAAGAATATTCCTATAAACCCTATAATTCCCTATTGTCAGCTGAGAAATTTGTCCAAAGAATCTGCCTACAAGTTCTTGGGGAGGGGGGGGGGGGGGTTCTCTCACTTTGACGCTAATTCACAGTTAATCCTAAAACAATGGTGTTAAAAACTCTAGTCTTTTTAGGAAGAAAACTGTATTGATATTTACAAATTTAACTTTTATTAAATAACATTAAATAATTTACACATTTACAAAAATGCATTACATTTTATACATTTAACTTTTATTAAATAGTGTTATATTATTTATAAATAAATGCCTTACAACCTAACAATCATTTTACAGTACCACTAAATGGGAAATATTTGTTCCATGCTGATTTACACTTAAAATGCCATTTAATAACTGTGTTTTCAAGTGGTCAATTCTTGTATCAAGTTGTCGATATTTCTTAACTCGAGGCGTTTTGGTACCACCAAAACATATCTGGGAAATTGAGATTTCGACATAAGATTGTTCTTGTTTAATTAAGTTAATGAAATTGTAAATATTAGGATGTCATGCTGTCATGCTATATTAATATAGTTAATAGAATTCATGTTTGAAAGGCATAACGCCGACATGAACTGTGTTCAAAATGTCATTAAATAGTTGGTTAATAAAATTAATTTTATTAAGAGGGATTAAGAGCTCATTAACGCTGAACACTAGTGAATAGTTAGTGAGTGACTACCTTTTAAACAGATTATAGTTTTACGATCAATTAGAGGATTAACGTCCTGTCGGCAAAGTGGCAACACGCCGTTACCGTGATACCAGGATACTTGCGATATATTCGCTTTATAATCCCGTACTAAAGATGTCTTGCCGGATATAAGGCAATCAGTTAAAGATACCCCCCTCCCCTAGAGGGTGTAACGCGTTGCTTTCTGGTAATCTCAAAAGATCTTTCCAAGGCCAGCGGATGATTTCCGGTGACCTGTCGACAGAACATTTGAAATATAGGCAATCGGTTAAAGATAATCTATTCCCCCTAGAGGGTTTAACGTTTTGCTTTCTGGTAATCTCAAAAGTTCTTTCCGTGGACAGCACTTGATTTCCGGTGACCTGTCAACAAAACATTTAAAATTAATCTGTAAGGTGGAAATAGAGAATATTTGACCAACTTACACTAGAAGCATAAGTGGTTAAACTACAGGAATCTGGATTCCATGATGAGTAAGCTAGTATTTAAGCATTATATCTAGATGTCAATTATTCATAATCTGGCGTCATAAAAAGGATTACAAATTTTCTGGAAGACGAATTAATTTGATTTCCATTCTGTTGCACCTGAAAAATCCCGTGATAATTGATCAGCCAAGAAAATACCTTTGCCAGGAATGTTTTGTGCCGACAGAAAAATACCTCGACCGCTACACCATAACCATTTATGACTAAGTCAATTCAAAAAAAGAGTCCACAGAGCTACACCATTTATGATCTACGAAACTATTTATGTATGATATAGCTCGACCGCTACACCATCTCGGACAACCCAAACTATTTATGTATGATATGGCTATAGTAGTGTCACATTGAATACAGATATGTTTGTTGCGTACATCAGAACTAAGAGACATTCAATCATCATAAACAGCTCGTAGCTCTAAATTATTAATAGTAGACTTCCTGTGAACTCCATTACGTTTATTACTTTCCGCGTGTGCGCCCCAACCTAGAAGTGAAGCGACGGCGGTCAGTATATAATTGACTTCAGGGGGTCTCATATGAAGTCCATTTAAACTGTCTACATTATTAATCTACCAAGAAACGTCTGCTAGGGCATAAGTTGTCAAAATAATCACTGAATCATAGTCATTATTAACTGTATTTAATGTTATACAATCCGTTATACTGAAAGAACAGACCAATAAAGGCTACAACATCCTTGACAGAGAGTGAGTTGTAAGTTATAAAAAATAAAAATTTGACGAATTCTACAAAAGTCAAGTGAAACATGGTCTTTACTCAAACGAAAAAAATCACGATTATGTAGGATGTAAGATGACAGGTGTCTTTATATTGTATAGTGTCAATGTCATGACAACAGGCACGTGCATTACACGTTTGTTTTTTTGTCTTTAAATGGTTTTACGGTAACATATGAGAACATGCAATATACATCCGAGAATGCCGGAAGGGGAATATAATGTAATTTATATGATTTGTATTGTACTTGAACGTTGGATCTGGGTAGCGCGTGGAAGAGTTGCTACATCGTAATCTAAAGTTGAGAGAGAGTGGGTGTGAGAAATGGGATTTAACGTCCACTCGACACAAACTGGGTTATTTCAGGATTAACACATGCTTCAATTGTATCTTTATAATTCGCTATGCGTAAGGGTCTTCAACAGTGGGGGGAAACAGGAGGACCCGGAGAAATCCCCCGAGGTTGGGCAAGGTGTCCTGTTCCTTGTCACCTACAGGCGGGAAATGGTAACCACGCCAGTTGACTCAATTATAGACCTCATGAAACAGCGCACACTCGACCAGTTGACAGACCCCAAGAAACAGCACGCACGTACTAACCATTGACTCAATGAAACCACGCCAGTTGACTCAATGACAGGGTTCATGAAACAGCGTACACACGACCGATGAGATAATGACTTATGTAAATTTTAAAATAATCTTGTAATGGGTTTTGATGAAAGGGAATGATCAATCACAACGTAAGCCACTGATTATTTGACTTATCTAAGATTACCTCACAGAATTGGCAATCTGCTGTATATGATAGAATCGCGTGCAACTCTACCATTAGTTCGGGTAGACATTATAACGAAGATGTGATAATATGTTTGAGGTTACTAAGAGAGAGGGGAGAGGGAGAGAGAGAGAGAGAGATGAATGATAATTGGTGATATATGAGAATGGAACTTAGAGGGAGAGAGAGAGAGAGAGGGAGAGAGAGAGATATTGAGAGAGAGGGAGATAATTTCTAAGATTTGAGAATGGAACTAAGAGAGAGAGAGAGGGAGAGAGAGATATGGAGAGCGGGAGAGAGAGATAATTGCTGACATTTGAAAATCGAACTAAAAGAAGTTTGTCGTGATAAAATCTATTTATTACTGATTAATTCTACAAGTTCCATCATTTACCCGACATTTTCTATTATATTCGTTAAAAATGATAATATCAGTTTTATGTATTTTTGGAATCTATATGACACCAGGGAAATACAAGAAAAATAAGATCGACCCGGGATTCATAGATAATTATAATTATAATCCACAGGCTATAACAATCTGATTAAAACACAGATCCTATTTCGTTTCGTTTTAACAGTTCCAAATTTCGTCTTTACTACACTAGGATCTGGATGAGTTGTTATCATTGACTTGTTCTGGGTTGTGGGGATCACGGTGGCTAAGTGGGTGAGACGCTGTCTCGCTATCCTAGAGGTCGGGTGTTTGATCCCTGCATTAACAATACGAAATAGCGCCGAAAATTTCACTCTGCTTTACAAAATTATAATTACGACAAACATAACATGAATAATTACAACAAGGATAAAAAAATAATAAACATTTATTACACTAGGATCTGGAAGAGTTGTTATCATTGACAAACATAAAATTAATATAAACGACAAGGATAAAATAACGTGTTTAGGACTTCGAATCCGGTCGTATGGTTTGGATTATTCGTACTTGGTTTTTTTTTTTATTAAACATATAAAACAACAAATCCACATTTAAAAACAGAAAACCTGAAAGACATTGTGATTAAACTGAATTCAGGTGTTTACCTGATGGTTAAAAGAAATATTTTTAAAACAGAAGACCTGAAACTAAAAGAAGAGAAATCTGTTGTTATTGAAGTGTTGTATTACTTCTCTCAGAAAATCTAATCAACATTAATATAAGAACTAAAGAACTTAAAGACATTAAAACATACAATAACAATTCCTCTATTAATTAGGCTTACTTTTACTGATTAATTACAATTAGGATTTCTTCTTCTTGTCCAAACTTATTGTTTTAATGTCTGCAATCTAACGACGAACCTAGTCCAGCTCTGAACGTAGGACTTCGTTGCACTCGTCTCTACGTCCAGGGACCCCCATTGAAACAATGTCGAAAGGAAACGACACCCCCAGTCAATTTTACTGGGCATCTTATCAAGAGCTGGACTAATGAAGAGTTATAATTATAAGTCAACATCAACTTACATATCTACTGTAAAATTACAGACGTTTCTCTCCAAATACAGAAATGCCATTAAAACAACAGATTTTATTGTAAAAATACGAGTTATTTATTTCAAAGCACAAATATTTCTGTGGTAATACGGATAATTTCCTTTAAATGATAAAAAGTAGAGATTTTAAAAACAGACATTTTTTACAGTGTATATATTATTCTGTATTCTAACGTTGTGTGATGAATCCTCTTCCATACAAAAACTTCATTTCTTTCATTAAGGGTTCTGGTTACAAACATGATTGTTGATTTTAGTTGTCAGTACACTGTTGGCATTAAGGGGTTATGATTGTTAATTTTAGGTGTCAATTCTCTGTTGGTATTAAGGGGTTATGATTGTTAATTTTAGGTGTCAATTCTCTGTTGGTATTAAGGGGTTATGATTGTTAATTTTAGTTGTCAATTCTCTGTTGGCAGATGAAGAAAAGTTATCATCATTCCTAAAAACACTTGGGACGCTTGATTCCAGTAGCAAGTCTTCTCAACAACTTAGTTGTCAGTTCTCCGTTGGTATTAAGGGGTTATGATTGTTGATTTTAGTTGTCAATTCTTTGTTGGTATTAAGGGGTTATGATTGTTAATTTTAGTTTGGCAGATGAAGAAAAGTTATCATCATTCGTAGAAATACTTGTGAAGCTTGATTCCAGTTATAAGTTTTCCCAACAACTCTGAACAACTCGCGATAATGGGTCGTGTCCAAATACAGCTTTTTGTGGGGTGCGTTAAGTAGAATTAGTTCTAACTACTCAACTCTTCAGATATAATACGTTGGTTATTTATAGTTTCAATATGACGAACATGATTTCTGTCCTGATATATGGCACTGGAACCAAGGTGACTTTGTAAGTAGTGAACGTCGTAAGTTTAAAGGGATCTTTTAAGAAATATTACAAAGTCGTGATTTACAGAAATGAGTTGCATTATCGTTAGTTTCTACTTATCGGTCATATTCCCCTCAATACTATGAAGAAATTTTACGGTCCATTGACAATTTCCACCACAGCGTATGCCTAACTTCAATCGGTTCAGAAAAGTATAGAGATAAAATATATAGATAGATTTAGAGACATTTGAGAAATAACTTCATCTAGAGATACTAGAATTTAATACACTTATTTATAAGTTGTTAAAACCCTCGTGGGCCAATTTCACTAAAATGTAGATTAACAAGGGATTTAAAGAGAGAGCGGGTAAAGCTTGGATTATAGTTTCTGGTCTTGAGAGAGATTTAAAGTGAGAAAAAGTGAAATGGGGTTGAGCTTGGATTATAGTTTCTGGTCTTCTCTTTCATATTTCAACATGTCAGGGGTGTAGGACAGAGGGCCTGGTAAGGACAGCTATCTGGTCGTTCGGATGGGACGAAAAACCGAGGACCCATATGCACATTGGCGTGCACGTAAAAGATCTCTCGACAATTGAAATTCGATATATAAGAGTAGGCCGTAGTGCCGCTGTCCGGGCACAATTTTCCATATATGATGGGGTGCTGTACAGTTTTGAGTTCGTTTAGGGAAGAATCGAGGAGACAATACTATATCAGCTTTGATTATATTAGGTATCTCTCTAGTCATGCGTTTTTCACCTTAGATGAATTGATATTAAATGAAATGAAATGGATTTTAATGTTCTTTTGTTCTGCAAAAGACGACCTAAGATAAGTACGAATCTTAGCGTTGTTGCTATAGTTGCCGATAAAAATGATATGGGGTTTAACGTCGTACTGTTCTGCTCCGATTTCTCCGATTTGGCTAATGAAGACAGGCAAACGGGGTTACTGATGTCTAGATAAAGTCAGAGAATTGTTACCAATATTCCGAGTTGATTTTCTTCCCCTACGGTCTCGGATTCAATATTGATAGACAACGAATTCTTCGTCAGATATTTCCCATCATAATGACGTGACATCATTGATTCCTAAGTGGCTTGTTGTCATTCATTTTTAACAGATTTCCAATAATCTTCAATGCTGTGTGGAGCAGCAGGCACAATCTATTTCCCAAAAGAATCACACGACTTCGTGTCCATAGCATAATTATGTAAGTTAATATCCATGCTGTGGAATTAACCTTGGTCCCTGTGACTTTACACTGGTAAGCTGAAACCAAGGACTGATTAACCTCGGTCCCTTAGTAATTACAATCCTTGTCATCAAATCATACAAGTTATCATTATAATAAACCAATGTTTTGTATAGAATGGCAAATATAAGCAGGTATTTAACAGAAACGAAACACAGAATTTCATTGAATTAACCACTGACTGTATACGCAGACAATCTGTAAACTTAACCTCATTGCACCATCATAAGAATACGGAATATCCTAATCGAGGGCAAGGTATCACAAACCAGTACTCGTCAGTTATTGGACCTAGGCCTCCAGATGTAATAAAAAATCGCGTCATTTTACAAGGGTAGCAAATTAGGCCTAAGGCCTGTTTTCAATTTGGCCCTTGGCACAGATCGTGCAAATGATTTCGATCATTACTGCAGGAAGAAACCGAAGAACTCGGGGGAAACCTGCCTGATCGGACGGTAGACCGAATATCCCTCTCACTTACAACGATAAAGTTCTTGCGGTACTATCAATATGCATGTATGTAACGTCTATCATAAAGACAAACGGGCCTACACTGGCCAATCGGTCATACTATCCAGATTTAAGCGTGTTTGATTACCAGATAATGCAACCTATACTCACGCTCAGAGAGTTAAAACATATTTTTATACTTTTATGAAAATACCCTACAATCTGATTATAAATAATGGAAATTAGATAAACATGACAATTAATATACCACACTTTACAAAATATGATTTTTCATATCATGGTTAATAAATTGAAATGAATACTATAACATGATAATCATTAGGGGTGTTTGTATATGTATAAGATTACTTATCGTTGCACTGTTTATCCCGTAAAATAACAGAAATAAGTCCACTTTAAAAAGGAATAAAACATTTTATCCCTAAATTTCATGGAAATTTCCTGTTTAATTCCACAGAAATTCACACTTTTAACAGAATTTCGCCAAAAAAAACCCATCGATTAACAGATAAAGGTGTTAAACTACGGAATTCGGCCACATAAAAAATGGATATTTTTAAAGTGTATATAGGGTTGCTATAGGCTAATATGATTTTTATGGACCAAAACTTTGCTTCGTCGATACCATGTACATCAGTGCTTCTCAACCTTTATGATACAATTCCCTACTTGAGAAATATTTTCTCCACTATTCACCCCTGGCACTATAAAACATCAAATCACTAAAAAAAACTAAAAATTGAAACATGCCAATAAATCCAAAATTCAGATAAATATTTTCAAACTTTCTCCTTCGCTTTCGTAGCCATTGTATTAATTCACTCGGTGTGTGATACTGCAGGTAATAATGCACAATCGCACAATACAGTGCTTATTGTCACATTGACAGGGAGAAACTGATAATCGAGCAACCAATACTAAAGACATGTGATTGAAATTAAATTTGGGATCCCCATTCAGGTCGTGCAGAACTTGGGTGTAAAAAGAAACTAAGCGATCGACGATCACTCCTACCTAGCTGCCTATAGTCTATTTGTAACCCTCCAGCATTTGACACCATTATCTCCATTTCTTCAATTTGACCCAAGTGTACTGTTTTGTACTGGAGGGTCACATTGACATTGAGATACTAATATGGTAAATCAGGAGAGGACCACACCCAAAACATAATAAAGGAACAAGAAAGATGTTGATTAATACATCCGTGTTTATAGGTTCATTAGATCCTTAATGAACGGGTTCACTCCATGCTGATTACGGTGTTCATCCATCTTCTTTAGCAACAATATTTATCGGAAGTAAACAACATAATTATTAAATAAATTAATTACAGGTCAACGACACAAGCAAGGCCACCTAGCTTCAGGAAGACCACACTACACACAAAACAGAAATATACAATACAAGATAAACCTGCGGACAAGACAGAAAATAGAGATTGCAAAAAATAAACAATTATCAAATCAAGTGAATGGATCCGATGGCCAGCCGCAAGCGCCCACCGCGCTGTACAGTCTCGGACCTGTCGTGGTAGAAGCCTCACCAAAATGACCCACAAAAAAGACGCAACAAAAATAATGTGACCAATCTCGACAACGGTCGTCTCCCAAATCTTAACGCTGGAGTAAAGCCTCGTCCACACGAGCGATTTCTTCTATCTTGATGAAGTAAAGCCTCGTCCACACTATGTATTCCTCGAACTAGGTGGGTTTTGTTCAACATAGAAGGTGCGGAAGGTTTTGGATGCTAATGGTATATGTTGGACAAAACGCACCTAGCCCGGGTCTTATGTTAATGAGGGAACGACCCACCTAGCTCTCGGACTAATTTTAATGGAGGAATGACCGCGAGTATTACAACATTTAGACGTTGCTAGCGTGGTCTGCAGTTCCCGCGATTATAGATACGTTATGCCCTTTACCGCACGTGAACAGTCGCGTCCAACCAGAGGTTGTGACATAAACAAATTCAAATCAAGCATGGTGATCTCTACGGAAACTTTGACATTGAACGTACCTTGAACTTTGCGACTCGATTATCACATGTAGACATTTAGATGGGAAGCGGGAGACTTTATATTCGTGTTGATCGAGGAATCTAATCGGCTTCCCAGTTGACTTGGTGGCCAGTCGAAATTAGTGCCGATAATATGCACGGATAAAATGTACGGATTTAAAGCGAGATCAAACCTTCTATTGCAGATGCGTCGACACGGGCGATTGTTTCTCTATTGCTAAAGACATATGCAACGTGAATACCGTGTGACCGTGCAAGTAATTTACTGGCAAGTGTTTGGGGATTACCACCGCTTGTCATGTGTAAAGTCCAATCTAGCATATCACTTGATCGTACAATATGGCGACCCTAGAGGCCGTTAAATTGTGATGAGATACCTCGCCGACACTTTGCACGATCTTATGATATATTTGCTTGACCCTACTGTCAACCCCGACACCTTTTCAAATAACGAGTTTGATTGCTGTCGCATGTACAGCTAGCGAATGACGCACGACTTCAAGGCGACGGCTACCGTTTTGATGCCGCCCATCAATCCTGATAGACGCTTGGTATCTTGTCCCGATCATCAATCGTGTTGGCGGCTTGTCCCTGGTGACGTAGATCGATAGCCGTTTCAGTTGTTAGCATTATAGAGGCAATCAAACATCGCCAACAAAACACTTCGATTATTGTTAAAAGGAAATATTTGGGATAAAAGTTTGAGTCAGAAATAGACTTATACACGCACAAAGCCAGATTATAATTATTGCTAAAAGGAAATATTTGGGATAAAAACTGGAGTCGGTAACAGACTTTATTCACGCACAAAGCCAGATTATAATTATTTTAAAAACGATAGTTATTCCAAACGGCCTTCACTATTATATAGTTTCCAGTTCTATTGTCTGGTCATATTTTATAACTTTTTTATAAAGACATTTGTCAAGCCGCTTCTAAGATTTTTTTATTTTGAAGTTGATCTCCAGACGGTTAAATGTAATTGAATTCAACAACTACGTGGAATGTACGTCAAATATAATCCGACCTATTGATACTACTCATATAAAACAATGGGGTCAAATAACTGAAAGTGTAACACTATTGTAGTGTTTAACAGAAGATCTCAGTTTAGTAAATAGGGATTTATTTACATCAGGAACACATCTACATAATACAGCATGAATTAATCTACAACTAAACTTCTACAGGAACTGGTCTTGTACAGAAACACATCTAACAATATAACATTTACTATTCTGCCCCTCTGCCAAGGCAGCGGCTGGACTCGAATGAGTCCATACACTCGTCCAAACCTTTCTTCTCCCCCGGCTCCTCGCTTTCTAACTGTCAGGGAACTCCTGAATATATACCCTTTGCACACATGGTCATATCTGCAATTGTCTATTTATCTCGTCACGCCATGTGCATGAACATTTGAAGTCGTGTGGATCTTGTACACAGATCATGTATAGCTTGTAATGGACATATTGAATTAATTAGATTCATTAATATCGTGCCATGATAAAAGTTAATATACAGGTGAAAGTCAAAATCATGTATTGTCAAAACTAGCAGAGTTCATTAAGTTATATGCACCTAAATGACTACTGTGTTACAAAAGATTATACGACCCACAACTCTTATATATAAAATGGGGTTAAACTCAAAGATGATACCCCACGTTAGGGTTAGGGTTAGGGTTATAGTGAGAACTGTCAGCTCTTTATCTAATCTCCCATAATGTATCTTTAAATAAATCACCAAATCAAACAGTTTGTACGTGGTAAGGCATCTTTAACTGAAGACAGCGTGTCATTAACAAGGTTATTTTTCTTAGTAAATTAATTAAATTAGACTCTCTCTCTTCAACAGATTTGTTTTTGTTTTTGTGTCAAATTAAACTCGATGAACTGTAAAAACCTTAGAAATGTTCGTTCTTCGGAATCTTAAAATAGACCCAAATCGGCCTAAAAGCACTTATTAATGTAATATGACTGAGTTCAATTAAACTCCATGAACTGTAAAAAAAACTATTAATTGAAGTCTTAAAATAGACCCAAATCGGCCTAAAAGCCTTTATTAATATGACTGTATAAGAAATGATTTATATTCAATTTTTAAGTACTTTATTATAATTTCTAAGTTCAACTGTACTGTTAAGGATCCGCGTCGTCTAAGGGCGCATAGCTTCATTCCTAATGTGTGGCTTTTAAGGGCGCATGGCTGTATTCCTAATGTGTGGCTTTTAAGAGCGTGTAGCTCTATTCCGTATTCTTGCCTTGCAAGGGAAAAAGCTTTATTCTAATGTGTGGCTTTTAAGGGCGTATAGCCCTATTCCGTATACGTGCCTTGCAAGGGCGTATAGCTCTATTCCTAATGTGTGGCTTTTAAGGGCGTATAGCTCTATTCCGAATACGTGCCTTGCAAGGGCCTATAGCCCTATTCCTAATGCGTGCCTTTTATGGGCGTATAGCTCTATTCCTTATTTGTGCCTTTTAAGGGAGTATAGCTCTATTCTGTATGCGTGCCCTTAAAGGACGTATAGCTCTATTCCGTATAGTTGCCTTTTAAGGGCATATATCTCTTTTCCGTATACATGCCTTTTAAGTGCTATACCTCTATTCCGTATACGTACCTTTAAAGGACGTATATCTCTATACCGTACACGTGACTCTTAAGTGCATAATATAGCTGTTTTAAAAATATACGATAATGGGTCTAGAAGCAAATATTAATGTAATATGAATTTATATAAAGTCAATTATTTTCAATTCTAAAAAAAACAACATCCTAACGTGATGAATCCATATAAAAGGTTTTTTTATTATTTATACAAAAATGTTGGTTTTGTTATTAAATGGATTTAGAGCTAGAACATTATGTGTCTTCTCATTTAAATCTATTCTGGTTTCATATCAATAACAGTACGCTGTGACGTCACTCTTTATACTGACGTCTTAAGGTTATTTCCTTGTTGGATTAAAAACATGTTGAGGTAGTTTGATTGACAGACATGAAACGACCACGGTTCTCTATAATGTAGGTCCATCACAAACCTGTAGATATAAATAGAGAATCTCCTACCAGTATTTTTTGATATAAAAAAAATATCAACACAAGTTGATAATGTGAACAAAACGAGGTTCTGCCGAGTGTTGATAAAAAAGACGAGTAGGAGATATTATTTATCACCCAATCCGTACATGCAGAAATAAATAAATATAATTTTTTGCTATAGATTTCACTTTTACTGAACCTGAATACATTGTGGCGTAGTGATGCATCAATTTTATGACAGCAATTCAACCTTTGCAAAGTCCTTTATATTGACCCAGTGTTTCCATAAAGGTCAATTAAATAACAAATAGATCCTTTTTTATTAAGAAAGAAGTAACTTTTAATAAGAAATGAACTGTTCTTTGTAATTAAAAAAAGTAGTTACTTTTGTTTGACTAATCAAATTAATTTAAAACAATATCTCCTAAGATTATGAAATTGACCATACAAGCGATATCTACTGTAGAATGTATTATTCGGTGATGAAGCGAGATACCCTAACTCTGTGCATCATAATGGAGCTGGGCGATTGCGATTTATACCAAAAACAGTCCAACGAACCACCGACAACAGAGGGTTTGGGGGTTTTATTTTAGGGTCAATAACGCCCGGTTTTATTTTAGGTCCACAGTATTGAACAAGATGACAGAGAAGGAAAGGATATACTTTTTTATAGACGATCGTTAATCTTCCTCGGTTTTTTCAATTTTAGCGCCCGGGCATTAAAAAACCAAGTCATTCGGATGGGACGTACAACAGAAATCCGCCCGTATATTTGGTGGCAAAATAGTCTTGGCATTTGGAATTCAGAGAAGCGGATGCCGACATGTCCCTGGATTTGGACCCTTTCTATGTTTGCGCGTGCCTTTCTATATTAAATATCAACAACAAAGTACCCATTGTTTTATTTCGTTTTTAACAATCGCCATTTCTAGGAATGAAATAACAAAATGTCAAATTCAGAAGATTTTGCGAGATCAATGCCTCATGTTTAAAACGGTGAGGATAAAACTATTGAGTCACGATTTTCCGAACTGACGTCATCATTCTTATTGTACAGTCAGACATCCGGTCGTAATATGGCGCGCACGATTCTCTCAACTGGATTCTCGTCTGACGTCATCATTCTTATTCTACAGTCAGACATTTTGTCGTCCTATGGCGGCGCACGATTCTCGTCTGACGTCATCATTTTTATTCTACAGTCAGACATTTTGTCGTCCTATGGCGGCGCGTTGTTAAGTCGATTAAATACCGTTGTAAGCTGCCATTAGATAAATAAAATAAATAAACTATAAGCTGAGTGTCTCTGTAGCACTTTGGCCCCTAAGACAATACAAGAGGTTGTAAGTATTGTCTTTCGTTTTAGACCAGGCAAATAAATTCTCATGTTGGATTCACATGTACCGAGTGGCTTGGCTATACATGTACATGGGTGCATAAAAAACAGTGATGTTTTAGTTAAAATTATAAAATTATCAAATTAACCATCAAGTGCTTGCTATTTTGTTAACCTTTGGTGGTTATTCCATATGAGGTAATATTCGTCATTTGTTGTCCTGGGAATTCAGCGAATAACAAGATTACGACTTGGTGATAAAAGATCCAGATTTTCTTGCTGGAACATGGCGATATTAAACACGATTTTAGAACCAATTTCAGGTTTGATCAGGATACTTGATATACCATACCTAAACACTACTTTTAAACATACTATAGTTTAACGATCAATTAGAGGATTAACATCCTGCCGACAAAGTGGGAAGACGCCGTTTCCGTGATACCAGGATACTAGCGATATATTCGCTTTATAATCCCCTATTAGAGAGGGGTTGTCGGATATAAGGCAAGCGGTTAAAAATAATCTCTTCCCCCCTAGAGGGTGTAACGTGTTGCTTACTGGTAATCTTAAAAGATCTTTCCGTGGCCAGCGGATCATTTCCGGTGACCTGTCAACAAAACATTTGAAATTATTCTGTTAGGTGGAATTAGAGAATATTTGACCAATTTACAGTAGAAGCATTAGTGGTTAAACTACAGGAACCTGGATTCCATGACGAGTAAGCTGGTATTTAAGCATTATATCTAGATGTCAATTATTCATAATCTGTCAAAAAAAAACGATTACAAATTTTCTGGAAGATAAATTAATTTGATTTCCATTCTGTTGCACCTGAAAAATCACGTGATAATTGATCAGCCAAGATATTACCTTTGCCAGGAATGTCTTTTGTAGACAGAAAAATACCTCGACCGCTACACCATAACCATTTATGACTAAGTCAATTCAAATAAAGAGTCCACAGAGCTACATCATTTATGATCTACGAAACTATTTATGTATGATATGGCTATAGTAGTGTCACACTGAATACAAATATGTTTGTTGCGTACATCAGAACTAAGAGACATTAACTCATCATAAACAGCTCGTAGCTCTAAATAATTAATAGTAGACTTCCTGTGAACTCCATTACTTTTATTACTTTCCGTGTGTGCGCCCAACCTACAAGTGAAGCGACGGTAGTCAGTTACTTCCCGAGTGTGCGCCCAACCTACAAGTGAAGCGTCGGTAGTCAGTTACTTCCCGAGAGTGCGCCCAACCTACAAGTGAAGCGACGGCGGACAGTATGTAATTGACTTCAGGGTGTCTCATATGAAGTCCATTTAAACTGTCTACATTATTAATCCACCAAGAAACGTCTGCTAGGGCATAAGGTGTCAAAATAATCTCTGAATCATAGTCATTATTAGCTGTATTTAATGTAATACATTTCGTTTTATCTAAGTAATGGAGCAGGAAGAATCGCCGTTCTACTGAAAGAACAGAACAATAAAGGCTACAACATCCTTGACAGAGAGTGAGTTGTAATTTAACAAAATAAGAATACGACGAATTCTACAAAAGTCAAGTAAAACATGGTCTTTACTCAAACGAAAAAATCACTATTATTGACTCAACATATTGATTCAATAATATTGAACGTGTGTGAGCTATATTGATGTAAAGTATTGTCAATGACCATCATTGCGTCAATATATTGACGGATCAAAATCATTTCGATTTTTATGGTCAATTATTGAATGACACAATTGATCGTGTGTGGATAATTTGTCAATAATTGAGTAAATATTTTCATTCCATTGTCAACCTTGGAAGAGTAAACATGGCATCCATTTTTGAAAAATGACCAAAAAATGATGAAATTATTGATGGAAATATTGACTCGTGTGTGGGCAATTCCTGTCAATATTATTGGCTCAATATGTTCAGTCAATATATATTGAGTCAATAATATTGACGGAATTATTGATCGTGTATGGAGACCATTATGTAAGGTGACAGTTGTCTTTATATAATATAGTGTCAATGTTATGACAACCGGCACGTGCATTACACGTTTGTTTTTTGTCTTTAAATAGTTTTACGGTAACATACGAGAACATGCAATATACATCCGAAAATGTCCGAAGGGGAATATAAAACAATTTATATGATTTGTAATGTACTTGAACGTTGGATCTGGGTAGCGCGTGGAAGAGTTGCTACATCGTAATCTAAAGTTGAGAGAGAGTGGGTGTGAGAAATGGGATTTAACGTCCACTCGACACAAACTGGGTTATTTCAGGATTAACCCTTTTATCTTTATAATTCGCTGGGCGTAAGGGTCTTCAGCAGTGGAGGGAAACAGGAGGACCCGGAGAAATCCCACGAGGTTTGGCAAGGTGTCATGTTCCTTGTCACCTACAGGCGGGGAATTGAAACCACGCCAGTTGACTCAATGATAGACCCCATGAAACAGGGTGCACCTACACCAGTTGACAGACCCCAAGAAACAGCACGCACGTACTAACCATTGACTCAATGAAACCACGCCAGTTGACTTAATGATAGGCCTCATAAACAGCGTACATGCGACCGATGAGATAATGACTTATGTAAATTTTAAAATAATCTTGTAATGGGTTTTGATGAAAGGGAATGATCAATCACAACGTAAGCCACTGATTATTTGACTTATCTAAGATTACCTCACAGAATTGGCAATCTGCTGTATATGATAGAATCGCGTGCAACTCAACCATTAGTGACGTTGCTTTAATTAAATAATTAAATGGCTATTGAAACACGAAGAAAGTTCGGGTAGACATTATAACGAAGATGTGATAATATGTTTGAGGTTACTTATAAAGAGGGGGGAGGGAGAGAGAGAGATGAATGATAATTGGTGATATATGAGAATGGAATTTAGAGAGAGAGAGTGGCGAGTGAGAGAAAGAGAGATGGAGAGAGGGAGAAAGATAATTGGTGAGATTTAAGAATGGAACTACGAGAAGTTTGTCGTGATCAAATCTATTTATTCCTGATTAATTCTACAAGTTCCATCATTTACCCGCCATTTTCTATTATATTCGTTAAAAATGATAATATCAGTTTTATGTATTTTTGGAATCTATATGACACCAGGGAAATACAAGAAAAATAAGATCGACCCGAGATTCATAGATAATTATAATTATAATCCACAGGCTATAACAATCTGATTAAAACACAGATCCTATTTCGTTTCGTTCCAATAGTTCCAAATATCGTCTTTACTACACTAGGATCTGGACGAGAGAGAGAATAGAGAGAGATGGGGCTAAACGTCCACTCGACACAAACTAGGTCATTTCGGGACTAACATATGGCATAATTTTATTTCAATAATTCGCTAGCGCGTAGGGGTCTTTAGCGGTGAGAGGAAACTGGAGGACCCTGAGAAATCCCACGAGCTAGGACAGGCGATCCTACTCATTGTCACGTACAGCCCACTATCTTGATACACGAGTGTTATTGTCCCTTTAAACCGCCTACAACATGTCTTACAATAACACATACTTTAGCTAAATAATATCGTTATTAACTGTTCACCACAAATCGTTGGTAAAAGTAATTAAAAATATCGCAACTAATCATTGTGTTTTTAACAACCCCATAACACGAGTCAAAGAAATGACGTTGACAAAAGCCCTCAAGTTATATTTAATCGCAATGAATTCCAATTTAACAAAGTCTCCATTATAGCACGTGATTATAGCACGAGAGTTGGTCGTCAAACTGACAAATTAATTATCTCCCCCTGAGATAATAAGAGAATAAAATATTTATAATTCGTTTCGGTCTATAATTGTTTATAATTTTGTATGGAGCTGTTAGCGGGTTATTAAGGGTATTAGATGAATGAACATGGTGGAGATGCTCCTGATTTAATAACCCCCCATTGTTAATGTATACCTGCACGTGTAATAAACCTGTATAATATATCGTTCCAATTCAACTGTGATTTAATAGCCCCCATTGTTTATGTATCCCCTATACGTGTAATAAACCTGTATAATATCGTTTCAATTTAACTGACTTATTATCTACCGCCATGTTATATATTAACTGTCTAACTGGAACATCGATGTCATTATTTTCGTATAAAAGATTTCAATGATATAAAAAGATTTCAATAATATAAAAAGATTACAATAACTCTGCTGTGATAAATATAATCATTTCAATAATAATAGCTCCCCACTGCTGGGATTGTTTAATAAAACGCTTTTATTTCCAGTGTAATAAATATTTCATTATCCAAGTTAACTTCTTGTGGTGTATAACAAACAATAATAGCCACCCACTGCTGGGATCGTTTAATACAAACGCTTTATTTCCAGTGTAATAAATAGTTCATCGTCCAAATTAATTTCTTGTGTTGTATAACAATAAGTTAGTTTTTATTTGGGCGGGTGTTGCGCCAGGCATACAGGAATACTTGCGAACTAAACTTATTAAAACCTGTAAAAAGTTTTATGGCCTTCATATTGATTTGATTGGTAAATATAACATGTTCTCTCTCGACTATTATTCTAGATATATTTAATTGACACGTATGCTATCATCCTGATAATGTCTGTCTACTACATCGTTAACACTGTTCATACATTTTGCATACCTATAGTCCATTGACCAATCCCGCTATTTTACCTAATAGTTTGGATACAGCTATGGCGGGTTTGGCGCGCCAGGCAGGGTAAACTTACTCTCTGGACCACTGTTTGTCGTGTATTTTGTACTCGGTGAACAGCCCATTTGCTGATTACACAATTTGTCCTATACTGTTTTTATATGAAATTGTCTGTTCGGAGTTGGTTTATTTTATTTTGTAGAATTGTTGTCTACTGTGATGATAATCGACAGGTTTTTTCTAATATTTTTAAATGTCGAACTTTCCTTCCTGAATAAAAGATGCAATAATCCAAGTCAATTAGAACTGTGAGTATTTTAGAAATGACTCTAATAACGTTGCTCCAAGATTCTTATCTAACTCATTCTTGTTTATATAAATACCGCCAAATATCACCTTCTGTATCTAAAGTTCGTTAAACAGGTTGTGTCAATGGTATGGTATTTTTAAATGTCGAACTTTCAATTTCTGAATAAAAGATGCAATATCCAAGTCAATTGGTATTGTGGGTATTTTCGAAAAGACATTGATAACGTTGCTCCAAGATTCTTATGTAATTCATTCATATTTATATAAATACCGCCAAATGTCACCTTCTGTATCTAAAGTTCGTTAAACAAGTTGTTTCAATGGTGTGTAGTAATTGAACTGAAATAAAAACGTCACAATTCTATGGAATACAATTACTGCTTATTACTGAGCGGCTAGACCTGATAATGACTAGAGAAGCCTAGTCGAAACATCACTCAATAATAAGCAGTAATCGTATTCCACAGAATTGTGACCTGTTCATTCGTTAAACAAGTTGGAAAGAATACAGATACGCTTTGAATAACTATTTGTTTATCTCTCTCCTTCTCGCTCTATCAGAGCCAATAACAAAATGGCCTGGATTAGTTCCTTTCTATTTGTTAGTGTCACCCCCGTTAATAGTTTGTTCGAAAGTCAAATCCACAGCCATTCTTGTATAAAAGGCTTTTGAGTTCTGCTCAGTGTAAAAAGTTCTTACCAGAAGTCACTGTCACGACCGGGACCCGGACATCCTGAAACTTCATTAATTCTGACAAGCCGCACATATATAAAAAAAATTCGATTACTTTGAGGATTATGTGAATAAATAATTAGAAATTGGGCGGAAAGATATAGATAAATGGGGTTTAATGTCCGCTCGACACAAATTAGGTAATTAGCAAGTTGGTAGGAATGATAACTAAAGTTTGGCGGAACGATAATCTATTTAAACTATATTATATTAAAACTATATAAATTATATTATATTAAAAATATATAAATTATATTGTATTAAAACTATATAAATTACATTTTATTAAAACTATATAAATTATATTATATTAAAACTATATAAATTATATTCTATTAAAACTATATAAATTATATTATATTAAAACTATATGAATTATATTCTATTAAAACTATATGAATTAAATAGTTTTCATATATTTAAGATGCCATATTTAACATCAACCTGAATGCCGTGTTGTGACAAAGAGCCCCCAAATCTATGGTTACATTATATTTTCATAGTATTGATCTTTGTTTCTGTTTAGTTTCAACCATGTAGATGATAAAACTGTTGTATTTATTTTAATGTGTTTTATTATTTAATGTCATTCGAACAGTTATCATTAGCCCCAGGAAGAGATAATGGGCGTGGTCTAATTCGTATTCCAAATCTTTCATCTAATCGTCTTTTTAAGTTGTATTATTCTAGCGACTGTATTACCATGGGGACGCAGCTTTACTTTCGACCTTCGTCTAAAACTGTTTTAAATCTACTTTTGCTAGTTTCTTACAAAATAACTTTTGGGCTGTGTAATGCCCCGGTGTTGTATAATGCTATATCTATATTCACTGTCCTGATCTTGTATAATGGAATATCTATATTCAATGTCCTGGTCTATGTTTATTGGTATTATCTGTCCTGGTCTATGTATATTGATATATCTATGTTTATTAGTATGATTATTACTATGTGTGTAATTGATAGTTGGTGATGCTTAGGGTAAGAGCTGGTTTCATAAAAACATATTCTTTAAACAAGATACATATAGATGTAAAACAGCAATGATAATAATTTTATCAATCAATAATAATAATAATAATGAATCAATGGACGACAGGAAAACACGGTCGACCAGTAAACTATAGTAACATATCGACCATCAGATTCTATTTCGAAATTTCGTTTTACTAGGATCTGGAAGAGTTGTTGGCATTGACGTGTTCTGAATGATATGAGGCATTCGCCAACGAAACGATCTGTCACGGTTACTTCTTGGTCTTTAGTTGCAAGGTACTGTGGGTAAACCACAAGCATCGTCAAAGCTGATTGATTAAGCAATGTCTGGCGTCATAGGGTCAAAAGTCGGTCTTTTGACCCCTGACGTGAACACCTACTATAACGTATCAGATCTTGATGTAGTGTAGGCCGTCGAAAGTAAAAAAAAAAACGAAACGAAATATAGATTTGTATTTTAATCAGATTCAATCGTAAATGGAATGCAAAACGCCGGAATGGCATATGTGTATCTAATATACCTGGTTTCCATGACAACCCTTACCTGACGTCTACCTCATATACCTGCCAGGTTCTTATAACACGACTGAGAAAAGACGAATCTACTTTGTTCAAATTCAATATTTGATATAAAAATGACAAGAGAAACCATTTAACGTCAGCTCCAAATAACCCAGACAAAAAATGGCTTCACCAATCTAACGACATGGAAGCCCCATATTATGATTACAAATCACCGTTTCAGTAGGTTATTATGTCACGACATGGAAGCCCTATATTATGATTGCAAATCTCCCTTTCCGTAGGTTATTATGTCACGACATGGAAGCTCTATATTATGATTACAAATCTCCCTTTCCGTAGGTTATTATGTCACGACATGGAAGCTCTATATTATGATTACAAATCTCCCTTTCCGTAGGTATTATGTCACGACATGGAAGCCCTATTACAAATCCCTCCTTTCTTTAGGTTATTATGTTAGTCTATATTATTATTAGTATAATAGTTTCTTATCTTAAGCGTTTTATTATAACAAGTTTTTTGTAAGCGCTGTACAGTCATATTTAAACAATGGTACAAGCTTGATTCTTTTATAAGAATCTTTTGTTTAAATCTTAACTGGGTTAGTTGGGTACATTCTCTCATATCTGTGGGTAAGTCATTCCAACGTGAAAGTGAAAACTCGCCCACCTGACGCTGAAATTGTGGAACAGCTAGAAGTGTTTTGTTTACACCATATGGTTAGGGGAAAAATGGGGCTTAATGTTCACTCGACACAGAGACAAAAAAAAGAGAGAGAGAGAGATGGAGAGAGAACAAGAGAGAGGAATGGGGCTTAACGTCCACTCAACACAAGTCATTTTGAGAAATATGGTTTAATTTTATTTCAATAATTCGCTTTCGAGTAGGGGTATTCAGCAGTGTGAGGAAACCAGAGGTCCAGGAGCAAAACCTCGAAAAAAAACCCGAAATGACCTAGTTTATGTCGAGTGGACGTTAAACTCCATTTCTCTCTCGAATTGTAATTTGATCAATTGAATAATTTAGTAAGTTCTTATAACCATTTTCATCAGACTTGTATTACTGGGGTTTAAAATTTATAATCTAATAATGGAATTTAGCGATTGGGAAACAAATTAACACAACACAATCTTTATGGGAAACAATCACTGGTCTTGTTCTAGAAGCCCGCCGTCTCGACAATTCGCCTCTAATCGTTATAAAAGCACGACGTTTCGACAAGTATCCCCTTATCGTTATCAAAGTCCGACGTTTCGACAAGTATCCCCTTATCGTTATAAAAGCACGACGTTTCGACAAGTATCCCCTTATCGTTATCAAAGTCCGACGTTTCGACAAGTATCCCCTTATCGTTATCAAAGCACGAAGTTTCGACAAGTATTCTCTTATCTTTATCAAAGCACGACGTATCGACAAGTTTCTTCTTATCGTTATTAAAGCACGACGTTTCGACAAGTATCCCCTTATCGTTATCAAAGGACGACGTTTCGACAAGTATCCCCTTATCGTTATCAAAGCACGGCGTTTCGACAAGTATCCCCTTATCGTTATCAAAGCACGACGTTTCGACAAGTATCCTCTTATCGTTATCAACAATAAGAGAATGTTTGTGTAAGGGAATATATGTGGAAACGTCGTGCTTTTAGAATAAAACCAATGATTGTTTCCCATAAACCCTGTATTTTGTTAACACTATAACCACGCCGTTTCGACAAATATCAAAACATGATAAGAGGATATTTGTGCTTTTAGAATAAAACCAGTGATTGTGTTCTGTTAAAACTATAGAATAAAACCAATTTTTTGTTAACACTATAACCACGCCGTTTCGACAAAAATCAAAACATGATAAGAGGATATTTGAGCTTTTAGAATAAAACCAGTGATTGTGTTCTGTTAAAACTATAACCGTATCTGCCAGCTAATGACGTCATCGGTATTTTAACTGATGATTAAAGTCTGATTAAATGACAAACTCGCTGAATTAAATCAACAATTTTATCGCGTCTCGTGGGAGCCATTAATTAAAATATAAAATCACGTAATGTTAAATAATCTAAGTATATATAAGCATGAATCAAACCACGTAATACTGTTAGTTTAATATGAGACTAGATGTTTTCGTGAATCAAACCACGTAAAGAATAGATAAAATACTTGATTCCTTTCTTTTTTATAATTACCATCTTTCATTATCTTTCGTGTTTCATTAGAACTGTTTATAACGGCCGTGGAAAACATGTTCATTGTTGATTATGGATGATGAGAGGGAGAGAGAAGGGTTAGGGTTAGGGTTTCATTAGAACTGGGAGTTGGATGGCTAGTGGTCTTCTCAGCCTCGTTGGTTTCCTCCGGGCTCTCCAGTTTCCTTCCACTGCTAAAGACCCCTACGCACAAGCGAATTATTGAAATAAAATTAAACCATATGTTAGTCCCGAAATGACCTAGTTGTGTTTAGTGGACGTTAAACCCCATTTCTCTCTCTCTCTCTCTCTCTTCATTAGAACTGTTGATTAAAGGCCGTGGAAAACATGTTCTTGGCTATTTTTTACAGTCCTTGATAGTAAACCTGGCAGATCTATATGGGTATCTCACACAGGAAACAGTTGACGTGATCACAATATACGTCATGTAGCCCATTTGACGTGATCACAATATACGTCATGTAACCCGTTGACGTGATCACAATATACGTCATGTAGACCGTCCACTGAAGTCTGCGTAAAAAAAAAACTTCATTAAAATGTATCCTTTATATCTACAAAAGTATTTTTTTCTTTATCAAGGGAAATAAAGGCGCGAAAATAGGCACCAGCCACAGAAAAACATGCCACCACCAACACGATTATAAATTGGATCTGGAAAGTGCAGGCGAAGGTCTAGACTGGTGGCCAGTCTTCTCCACACACCAAAAATTGGCCAGTCCTCTCAAAAAAAAAAAAAAAAACGAAAAAAAACGTAATCTCTAGAGACTGGTCACGACATATCTAACAACAACGTGACGTCAACCCTCAGACGGTCTAAGCATGACTGCTTTGCACTCCAGTCGAGACGCATGATTCATGTCATGTGACTCGGGGCTTGCTTGATAACTGTCAATCATTCCAAATAAGGAACAACGTAAAACAGGACAGGAAGGCCCATTTTATTGTGAAGCTCGCAAATTGTCCAGTCTCTGGTGCTGGTTACAGGTTTACTCAAAAAAAAAAATTGTATACAAATGGAAACGAAAGTGTTGGTTTACTAAAAATTAATATGTTTATATAAATCGAAATGTAAAGTAAATAGAAGAGACTGGGCCAGTCTAGCGAAGTTCGAATAGTTTTATCAATTCAGTTAAATTTGTGGCTTCCCATGTCGACAGTTGACCACGGAATAAGATATTTGTGGCTTCCCGTGTCGACAGTTGACCACGGAATAAGTTATTTCTCAACACTTGACTTAAACCAAAGACATCTGGTCATTTAATCAGTCACCATCGTTTAATCAATTCAGTAAAATTTGTGGCTTCCCGTGTCGACAGTTGACCACGGAATAATCTATTTCTCAACACTTGACTTAAACCAAAGATATCTGGTCATTTAAATTGAAATATATAAAACCTTTCAAAGTCTCGACAGAATCAGTAACCATTTGTAATCTGCTCATAAAATTACCAATAAACAGATATGCACCATCATCTTCACATCGTGTCATGGCTCGAGACCTAGTCGTCTCTTATCTCCAATATTAATATAGGCCTCAAAATATATATATATATATATAGACAGGCCTTAAAACATATATTAATATAGGTCTTAAAACATATATTAATATAGGCCTTAAAACATATATTAATATAGGCCTTAAAACATATATCAATATAGGCCTTAAAACATATATTAATATAGGCCTTAAAACATATAGTGCGCGAAGGGGTCTTTAGCCGTAGAGGGACAACTGGGGTTCCCTGAAAAAAAAACTACGAGGTTGGACAGACGCTTCTACTCCTTGTCACGTACAACCGGGAAATCAAAACAACGCAAGTTGACCCAATGACAGACCTCATGATACAGCACGCAGCCCCCTCCACTGGTAACACGTATCTTTGGTTAGATATAATCATTGGGCCAAATGGGTTTCTAAAATTGTTATCCTTGTTTTGTCTTATTTTAATATCCTCTAGGCTGTATAGAGTTAGGGTTAGGGTTGTATACATACATGTACATATTTTCCTGTAAGGGGTAAGGTTATACACATAGCGTTAGGTTTATATACATATATACATGGGGTTAGGGTAAGGGTTATACACATAGTGTTAGGTGTATATACATATATACATGGGGTTAGGGTTAGGGTTATACACATAGTGTTAGGTTTATAAACATATATACATGGGGTTAGGGTTAGGGTTATACACATAGTGTTAGGTTTATATACATATATACATGGGGTTAGGGTTAGGGTTATACACATAGTGTTAGGTTTATATACATATATACATGGGGTTTGGGTTAGGGTTAGGGTTATACACATAGTGTTAGGTTTATATACATAGGGTTATACACATAGGGTTAAGGTTATATACATAGATATTTTCCTGTTAATTATAAACTTATTGATATTATTAGAATTATTAGAATAATAGTTTTCCACCTTCATGCATCAGGCATTGATTATTGTTTCCTAGTTTCTCCTGAGTAGAAGTCAAGAATCTTGTATTTTTATTACGTCACTTGACATTTGATGTAGAGGAGATCTGAGTGTTGGTCCAATCCATTAAATCCATCTTGATAATCGAGTAAACGTCAAGGGTAGACTAGATTATCACGTCCGCCTTGATAATTTCACGCCAAATTATCATTACCAATATTGTTGAAATAGACATAGGACCATCTGAGTGGCTGCTGTCTTTTAAAGCTATAATTTCATATTTTTTAAAGATATATTTTTAAAATTTGTTAAAATAAGGCCTTAAAGTAGATGGTATCCATAAACAGTCCCATACCTTGTTAAAGAATAATCCTATAAATTCTATAATTCACTATTGTCAGTTGAGAAATTGGAAAAAATATTATTTTTAACTTCATATTCAAACGTTTAAACATAGTTATTCCATGGCAGAATATGAAAACAAGGGAGGTAAATTGTGTTGTTATTTCCTGTGTCAATAATGTTTGAGGGTGTGAAATAATGCCCATGATCGTATAATAGTGAGTTGATAACCTATTGCGCAAAAGACATAGAAATAATAATGTTTTGACTTTCTAAGTAAATATGAAATTCCTGCTTTAATACAATTACACATACATGGCACAAAATATTAAAAAGCATCCATCAATAAACGTGACGATGGCTTCTTACCACTTTCAGAAATTATACAGAAATAATTATCAAGGCACGTGGGGATATATTAGGGTATAATGTTCTACTTTCCAGCGCTCCACACATCGTTATCTGCCAAGCCTTGATTTACAAGACAATTAACCTCTAACCCACCAGCCAATGGTCTGACGATAAACAAAGGTTCACAATTCATATATATTATTCAATAATTATATTTTTGTATCTGGGTTTATAAACAATACATGTTAATATGACAACTATAAGTATAAGTTACTGGATAACCGATGGTAAAACTATACGTCACTACCTGTTTATATATCACAATAACAACAATAAAAAAAACATGAATAATAATCATTCTAATCATTAACTTAATACACAATAAATAACAGGCCTTATTATCGTGATATGTACGACATCATATTGTCAAAGACGAACACAATACAACTTAAAGAAACAGTTTGTTCAAAGATAAAGAGGTTTTGCTCTTCAGTAATACTGGACGAACACAATACAAATTATAGATACTGCAGTTTGTACACAGATAAAGAGGTAATGTTTTTCAGTGATACTGGGTTATTGAGCTTTGAACATCTAAAATTAAAACTATATAACTGTTTTTAAACAATAGGAAAATGATGAGGTTGTACTGTACATGTATGTGGTATTTTTTTGTTTTCCTTCCAATTGTTAAAGATCCTTCAAATAATGAAACAAATGGTTTATAGAATAGGCGAGGGTACAAGAGTAATGATGTCATGAATGACCTGTCTCTCGAGGATAACCCGTAAAACCCTGCCTAAATTAATACTAGGTTTATTTGTAATGGGGTCCTTGGAGGAGGACCAGGTTATGTCATCGTAGAGGGGTAGATTTATTTATAGGTTTCTTTCCAGTGGAGTCCATTGCCCCCAGGCAGGGTTATACTAGGGTCTGATCTTATTACAATCCCAGTTAGCGCGGATTCCAGTACTTGTACGTCTTTATGTTCAAGGCTACGGCAGTCGGAGAGCAGTATTTTAAAGTAGGTAAGTCTCTAACTCAATATCGTCCAACACCATCAACATTGAAAACACGATTTATTTGTTAAATTATATCAACATTGATATTGTGATCTTACCGGGAAAAGAGAGAAAGAGAGAAGTAGAGTTTAGCGTCTACTCGACACAAACTAGGTCATTTCAGGATAAACATATGGTTTTAATTTCATTTCAATAATTCGCTTGCGCGTAGGGGTCTTTAGCAGTGGGAGGAAACTGGAGTACCCGGAGGAAACCCCAGAGTTTGAAAAGATGCCCCTACTTTCATGCCATATACCCTCACACCAGGGATCGAAACCACAGCCACAGGCCAGAGGCCAGCTAGAGATCGAAGCGAGGCACTCTAGACCACTAGGCCATCCTATCCCCTCTATCGGGAAAAGATTGGCTTCTGATATCCAATATTTTAGACAAAAAAATATTTTACCATTGGTACCCGAATCGTGAACCATAATGCGCTTAGCCCCAGTTGTAACAAGAGACTCGAGGGACGAAGTTCGACACATTGCACAAAATCAAACGGCGTATGTAGACTGGAATAACCAGACGATATAAATGTGCATTCGACTGGCACTGCTGGCTTATTTCGTCGAACTTACTTTGAAATTGGAGTAAAAACGGAAGCCATTGAAAGTAGTTCAGTTAATATACATTCATATTACAGTATTATATGCGCTGCCAATTTCTAGGTCCCAAATGTTAGCGATTTAGCTCCTCCTTTAATGAGTTGTCGATGACTTCGGGTCATTCTACGGTCGAATATGATATAATTATGTTAGAAACACGAGAAGATCAGGAATAAAGACTAATTGATTTGGAGGGGAGGGTTAGTAACATAGGGTTGAAAAGGGTGAATACCGACAGTTGACTTAGTAACAGACTAACTGATGGACCTCGGGGTCTCCTGGTGTCTAGTGATAAGATGGCGATCCCGGTGATTGTCGCGACAATTCATGGGGTAATTCATAACTTGGTTTCTCCTTGTTCATGGTGCGATACAGTGTCCAGTTATTTCACTTTAAAGCTTGACCTAAAATAATCCACAACTATACATTAAGTGATCTTCTAACATAATCCACAACTATACATTTAGTGATCTTCTAACATAATCCACCACTATACATTAAGTGATCTTCTAACATAATCCACAACTATATATTAAGTGATCTTCTAACATAATCCACAACTATACATTTAGTGATCTTCTAACAAAATCCACAACTATACATTAAGTGATCTTCTAACATAATCCACAACTATACATTTAGTGATCTTCTAACATAATCCACAACTATACATTAAGTGATCTTCTAACAAAATCCACAACTATACATTTAGTGATCTTCTAACATAATCCACAACTATACATTAAGTGATCTTTTAGGCACAGTTCGAATCCGTTTCACAGAGGATTACAAACGTCTTTAAATATCTCTGTAAAATATGACTGCCTTTAGCACGTAACGTCACATCACGCGGCATCTACCTTGTGGAATTCACTATCCCTTCATATAAAAAAATAAAGTCCGTCTGCATTTTTAGAACAAGACTGAAAATGCACCTGTTCATACAACACTATGGATGAAATGGAACCAATTTGTCGAACTTTGCGAGCGCATTTGGAACTCTTAATACGAGTATTTATTGCGCTATATAAATTTGGATGTTATGTTATGTTATGTTATATGACACGTGAATCGCTATCCGGTTCGTGTTTTAGATTGTGTACACGTAAAAGAACCCTTGACCGTTGGAATCTGAAATAAGAGAAAGCCGTATCGTAACTCCATTGACTGTATTATGGTGTATTGTCGTCTACATTAGCCTAGTAGATACGGAGCAGTAGGACGTTAAACAACATTTTATTTCATTTCGTTCAAATTTATATTTTAACTAAACAGTAATGGATCATCTTGGTTGCCTCTAACCTGGAATAATTCCTCCATAATACACTGTATGGCGTGTGACCTTCTTCATTAGCCCAGTCGGAGCATAAAAGTAGAATTTTAAACCTCATTTTATTTCATTTGTATCCAGGAAGTGAATCAGGTGACACTCAGCTAAAAGTTTATTTATTTCATTTATCTAATGACAGCTTAAAACGGTATTTAATCGACTTAAAAACGCGCCGCCATGGGACGACAGAATGTCTGACTGTCGAATAAGAATGATGACGTCACACGGGAATCCAGTTGGGAGAATCGTGGGCGCCAGATCTTTATCTAATCCCCTATAATGTATCTTTAAATTTATCACCAAATCACACAGTTTGTACGTGGGAAGGCATCTTTAACTGAAGACAACGTGTCATCAACATAACAACAAAAAAACAAGGGTATTTTTCTTAGTAAATTAATTAAATTAGACTCTCTTCAATAGATTCGTTTTTGTGTCAAATTAAACTCGATGAACTGTAAAAACATAAGAAATGTTCGTTCTTCGGAATCTTAAAATAGACCCAAATCGGCCTAAAAGCAATTAATAATATAATATGACTGAGTTCAATTAAACTTGATGAACTGTAAAAAAACTGGCAACGTGAAGTTGGCACGTTATTCGGGATTCGGGATTCGGGATTCGCGAATCACGAATCACGAATACCGTGCTGGCTCGTTATTCGGGATTCGCCAATAACGAATAACGAATAACGAGCCAGCACGTTATTCGGGATTCGGGATTCGGGATTGGAGATTCGGGATTGGAGATTCGGGATTCGTCACTAATAGTAAATGCAGGAGGACTGCACTACACGCAAAACAAAAAATCTACAAGATAAACCTGCGGACAAGACAGTAAATAGACATTGCAAAAACTAAACAATTATCAAATCAAGTGAATGGATCCGGGGGCCAGCCGTAAGCGTCCACTGCGCTGTACAGTCCCGGGCCTGTCTTGGTACAGGCTTCACTAAAATGATTTACATAAAAGACGTAACAAAAAAATGCGACTGATCTTGTAAGTGGTCGTCTCTTAAATGGCGATAGTAAACAGAACGACCTACGTTGCATCCGATCATATCCTCTACCCCCGGGGTGTGCGCTGTATAATTACGCCGGTTGTACGTGACAAGAAGAAGGGTCGTATGTCTATTGTCGTGGGTTTTCTCCGGGTCCTCTGGTTTCCTTATACTGCTAAAGACCCCACAACCAAGCGACGTATTCAAAAAAAATAATCTATATGTTAGTATCGAAATGACATAATTTGTGTCGAGTGGACGTTAAACCCCATCTCGAAATGACCTAGTTTTTGTCGAGTGGACGTTAAACCCCATTTCTCTCTCGAATAAGGTGTTGGCTGCTTTGTTGGCGTGCACGGGCAAGTCATCTCCAACAATCACCTGTTGTATTTACCAAATCTGAATCTCGAATCCCGAATCACGTGCTGGCCCGTTATTCGGGATTCGCCAATAACGAATAACGAATAACGAGCCAGCACGTTATTCGGGATTCGGCATTCGGGATTCGAGATTCGGGATTCGGGATTCGCAACTAAAACAGAACGACCTACATTGCATCGGACCATTTCCTCTCTACCCTCGGGCTGGGGTGGGGGATGGTTTTTGGGGGTGTGGATGGCCGAATGTCAAAGCACGTGCGCGCTGTATCATTAAGCCTGTCATTGAGTCAACTGGCATGGTTTCGAATTCCCGGTCTTACGTGACAAGTAGTAGGGTCGTCTGTCTAACGTCGTGGGTTTTCTCCGGGTCCTCTGGTTTCCTACTAGTGCTAAAGAGCCCATTCGGGATTCGGGATTCGAGATTCGGAATTCGCCACTTAAACAGAAAGACCTGCGTTGCATCCGACCATTTCCTCTCTACCCCCGGGGTGGGGGTGTGGTGGGGGTGTGGATGTCCGAATGTCCAAGCACGTGCGCGCTGTATCATTAAGCCTGTCATTGAGTCAACTGGCGTGGTTTTGAATCCCCGGTTGTACGTGACAAGGAGTAGGGTCGTCTTGGGTTTTCTCCGGGTCATCTGGTTTCCTCCTACTGCTAAATACCACATGACCAAGCGAAGTATTGAAAAGAATTAAACTATATGTTAGTTTCGAAATGACCTAATTTGTGTCGAGTGGACGTTAAACCCCACCTCTCTCTCTATATATATCTATCTCTCTCTCTCTCTCTACCCCCGAGCGTAGGGGTAAGTGAACATCAGGTGGACGACTAACAAGGAGACGACCGTTTGTCGAGCGAAAAGGGTGTTGGCTGGTTTGTCTGGTTTGTTGGCGTGCACGGGGCAGTCATCTCCAGCCTGCACGTAATTCGGGATTCGGGATTCGCCACTAAAACAGAACGACCTACTTAGCATCCTGCCATTTCCTCTCTACCCCTAACTGTAGGGGTAAGTGAACGTTGGGTGTCCGACTAACGAGGAAACGACCTTTGTCAAAAAAAGGGGGTTGGCTGGTTTGTTGACGTGCACGGGGCAGTCCTCTCCTGAACCATCTCTTGTATTGTCGAATCCCGAATAACGTGCTGGCTCGTTATTCGGGATTCGGGATTCCGGATTCGCAACTAAAACAGAACAACCTACGTTGTACGTGAAAATAAGTAGGGTCGCCTGTCTAACCTCTTGGGTTTTCTCCGGGTCCTCCGGTTTCACCCATTGCTAATGACCCTACGAGCAGGCGTACTATTGAAATAAAATAAAAACTATATGTTAGTCTCGAAATGACCTAATTTTTATCGAGTGGACGATAAACCCCATTTTTTTCTCTGTCGAATAAGGTGTTGGGTGCTTTGTTGGCGTGCACGGGGCAGTCATCTCCAACAATCACTTGTTGTATTGACCAAATCTGAATCCCGAATGCCGAATCCCGAATCCCGAATCACGTGCTGGCTCGTTATTCGGGATTCGCCAATAACGAATAACGAATCAGCACGTTATTCGTGATTCGGGATTCCCCACTAAAACAGAACGACCTACGTTGCATCCGACCTTTCCTCTTTACCCCCGGGGTGGGGGTGGGGTGGGGGTGTGAATGTCCAAATGTCAAGCACGTGCGCGCTGTATTATTAAGCTTGTCATTGAGTCATCTGGCGTGGTTTTGAATCCCCGGTTGTACGTGACAAGGAGTAGGGTCGTCTGTCTAACGTTTTGGGTTTTTTCGATTCTTCTGGTTTCCTCCTACTGCTAAAGAGCCAGCACGTTATTCGGGATTCGAAATTCGGAATTCGGGATTTGCCACTAAAACAGAACGACCTACGCTGCATCCGACCATTTCCTCTCTACCCCCGGGATGGGAAGGGGTCGGATGGGTCTGTGGATGGTCGAGTGGGCCTTAAACCCAATCTCTCTCTCTCCCTCTCTCTCTCTCTCTACCCCCGAGCGTAGGGGTAAGTGAATATTAGGTGACCGACTAACAAGGAGACGACCGTTTGTCGAGCGAAAAGGGTGTTGGCTGGTTTGTCTGGTTTGTTGGCGTGCACGGGGCAGTCATCTCCAGTAATCACCTGTTGTATTGTCGAATCCCGAATCCCGAATCCCGAATAACGAGCCAGCACGTTATTCGGGATTCGGGATTCGCCACTAAAACAGAACGACCTACTTTGCATCCGACCATTTCCTCTCTACCCCCAACCGTAGGGGTAAGTGGACGTTGGGTGTCCGACTTACAAGGAGACGACCTTCGTCGAGCGAATAGGGTGTTGGCTGGTTTGTTGCCGTGCAAGGGGCAGTCCTCTCCTGAACCCACCTGTTGAATTGCCGAATCCCGAATCCCGAATAACGTGCTGGCTCGTTATTCGGGATTCGGGATTCGCCACTTAAACAGAACAACCTACGTTGTTGCATCTGACCATTTCCTCTCTACCACGACCGTAAGTGTAAGTGGGTGTTGGGTGACCGACTAACAAGGAGACGAACATTTGTCGAGTGAATAGGGTTTTGGCTGGTTTGTTGACGTGCACGGGGCAGTCCTTACCAGCAATCACCCGTTGTATTGCCGAATCCCGAATCCCGTGCTGGCTCGTTATTCGGGATTCGCCAATAACGAATAACGAATAACGAGCCAGCACGTTATTCGGGATTCGGGATTCGTCACTAAAACAGAACGACCTACGTTTCATCCGACCATTTCTTCTGTTGGATTGCAGAATGTTCAAGCACGTGCGCGCTGTGTCATTAAGCCTGTCATTGAGTCAACTGGCATGGTTTCGAATTCCCGGTCTTACGTGACAAGTAGTAGGGTCGTCTGTCTAACGTCGTGGGTTTTCTCCGGGTCCTCTGGTTTCCTACTAGTGCTAATGACCCATACGAGCAAGCGTACTATTAAAATCAAATTAAAACTATATATTAGTCTCGAAAAGACCTAGTTTGTGTTGAGTGGACGTTAAACCCCATTTCTTTTCTCTCGTGAATAAGGTGTTGGCTGGAGAAAACCCACGAGGTTTGACAGACGACCCTACTACTTGGGGGTGCGCGCTGTATTATTAAGCCTGTCATTGAGTAGACTGGCGTGGTTTTGAATCCCCGGTTGTACGTGACAAGGAGTAGGGTCGTCTGTCTAACGTTTTGGGTTTTTTCGATTCTTCTGGTTTCCTCCTACTTCGGGATTTGCCACTAAAACAGAACGACCTACGCTGCATCCGACCATTTCCTCTCTACCCCCGGGATGGGAAGGGGTCGGATGGGTCTGTGGATGGCCGAGTGGGCCTTAAACCCAATCTCTCTCTCTCTCTCTCTCTACCCCCGAGCGTAGGGGTAAGTGAATATTAGGTGACCGACTAACAAGGAGACGACCGTTTGTCGAGCGAAAAGGGTGTTGGCTGGTTTGTCTGGTTTGTTGGCGTGCACGGGGCAGTCATCTCCAGTAATCACCGTTGTATTGTCGAATCCCGAATCCCGAATCCCGAATAACGAGCCAGCACGTTATTCGGGATTCGGGATTCGCCACTAAAACAGAACGACCTACTTTGCATCCGACCATTTCCTCTCTACCCCCAACCGTAGGGGTAAGTGAACGTTGGGTGTCCGACTTACAAGGAGACGACCTTGGTCGAGCGAATAGGGTGTTGGCTGGTTTGTTGCCGTGCAAGGGGCAGTCCTCTCCTGAACCCACCTGTTGAATTGCCGAATCCCTAATCCCGAATCCCGAATAACGTGCTGGCTCGTTATTCGGGATTCGGGATTCGCCACTAAAACAGAACAACCTACGTTGTTGCATCTGACCATTTCCTCTCTACCACGACCGTAAGTGTAAGTGGGTGTTGGGTGACCGACTAACAAGGAGACGAACATTTGTCGAGTGAATAGGGTTTTGGTTGGTTTGTTGACGTGCACGGGACAGTCCTTACCAGCAATCACCTGTTGTATTGCCGAATCCCGAATCCCGTGCTGGCTCGTTATTCGGGATTCGCCAATAACGAATAACGAATAACGAGCCAGCACGTTATTCGGGATTCGGGATTCGTCACTAAAACAGAACGACCTACGTTTCATCCGACCATTTCTTCTCTACCCCCGGGGTTGGAGGTTGGGTGTTGGATTGCAGAATGTTCAAGCACGTGCGCGCTGTGTCATTAAGCCTGTCATTGAGTCAACTGACGTGGTTTCGAATCTCCGGTTGTACGTGGGAAGGAGTAGGGTCGCCTGTCAAACCTCGTGTGTTTTATCTGGGTCCTCCGGTTTCCACCCATTGTTAATGACCCATACGAGCAAGCGTACTATTAAAATCAAATTAAAACTATGTATTAGTCTCGAAAAGACCTAGTTTGTGTTGAGTGGACGTTAAACCCCATTTCTTTTCTCTCGTGAATAAGGTGTTGGCTGGAGAAAACCCACGAGGTTTGACAGACGACCCTACTACTTGTCACGTACAACCGGGGATTCAAAACCACGCCAGTTGACTCAATGACAGGCTAAATGATACAGCGCGCACGTGCTTGACATTCGGCCATCCACACCCCCAACCTACTCCCACCTCGGGGGTAGAGAGGAAATGTTCGGATGGACCGTAGGTCGTTCAGTTTTAGTGGCGAATCCCGAATCCCGAATGCCGAATCCCGAATAACGTGCTGGCTCGTTATTCGTTATTCGTTATTGGCGAATCCCGAATAACGAGCCAGCACATGATTCGGGATTCGAGATTCGGGATTCAGATTTGGTCATTACAACAGGTTATTGTTGGAGATGAATGCCCCGTGCACTCCAACAAAGCAGCCAACACCTTATTCGAGAGAGAGAAAAAAAATGGGTTTAACGTCACTCGATAAAAATTAGGTCATTTCGAGACTAACATATAGTTTTAATTTTATTTCAATAGTATGCCTGCTCGTAGGGCTCATTAGCAATGGGTGAAACCGGAGAACCCGGAGAAAACCCAAGAGGTTAGACAGGCGACCCTACTCATTGTCACGTACAACCGGGGATTCGAAACCACGCAAGTTGACTCAATGACAGGCTTAATGACACAGCGCGCACGTGCTTGAACATTCGGCCATCCACTACCCAACCCCCACCCCCGGGGGTAGAGGAGAAATGGTCGGATGAAACGTAGGTCGTTCTGTTTTAGTGGCGAATCCCGAATCCCGAATAACGAGCCAGCACGTTATTCGGGATTCGGGATTCGGCAATACAACAGGTGATTGCTGGTAAGGACTGCCCCGTACACGTCAACAAACCAGCCAAAACCCTATTCTCTCGAAAAACGGTTGTCTCCTTGTTAGTCGGTCACCCAAAACCCACTTACACCTACGGTCGGGGTGGGACGAAATGGTCGGATGCAACAACGTAGGTTGTTCTGTTTAAGTGGCGAATCGCGAATCCCGAATAACGAGCCAGCACGTTATTCGGGATTCGGGATTCGGCAATACAACAGGTGGGTTCAGGAGAGGACTGCCCCGTGCACGGCAACAAACCAGCCAACACCCTATTCGCTCGACGAAGGTCGTCTCCTTGTTAGTGGACACCCAACGTCCACTTACCCCTACGGGCGGGGGTAGAGAGGAAATGGTCGGATGAAAATTAGGTCGTTCTATTTTAGTGGCGAATCTCGAATCCCGAATCCCGAATAACGTGCTGGCTCGTTATTCGTTAATGGCGAATCCCGAATAACGAGCCAGCACGGGATTCGGGATTCGGCAATACAACAGGTGATTGCTGGTAAGGACTGCCCCGTGCACGTCAACAAACCAGCCAAAACCCTATTCACTCGACAAACGGTCGTCTCCTTGTTAGTCGGTCACCCAAAACCCACTTACGCCTACGGTCGGGGTAGAGAGGAAATGGTCGGATGCAACAACGTAGGTTGTTCTGTTTAAGTGGCAAATCCCGAATCCCGAATAACGAGCCAGCACGTTATTCGGGATTCGGGATTCGGGAATACAACAGGTGGGTTCAGGAGAGGACTGCCCCGTGCACGGCAACAAACCAGCCAACACCCTATTCGCTCGATGCAAAGTAGGTCGTTCTGTTTTAGTGGCGAATCCCGAATCCCGAATAACGTGCTGGCTCGTTATTCGGGATTCGAGATTCGGGATTCGGGATTCGACAATACAACAGGTGATTACTGGAGATGACTGCCCCGTGCACACCAACAAACCAGCCAACACCCTTTTCGCTCTACAATCGGTCGGGGGTACAGAGAGAGAGAGATGGGGTTTAACGTCCACTCGACACAAATTAGGTCATTTCGAGACAAATATATGGTTTACTTTTTTTCAATACTTCGCTTGGTCGTGGGGTTTTTAGCAGTAGAAGGAAACCAGAGGACCCGGAGAAAACCCACGACGTTAGACAGACGACCCCCTCTCCTTGTCACGTACAACCGGGGATTCGAAACAACACCAGTTGACTAAATGACAGGCTTAATGATATAGGGCGCACGTTCTTGGATATTCGGCCATTCACACCCCAAACCCCCACCCCACCCCGGGGGTAGATTGGAAATGGTCGGATGCAACGTAGGTCCTTATGTTTTAGTTGCGAATCCCGAATCTCGAATCTCGAATCCCGAATCCCGAAAAACCTGCGGGCTGGCTCTTTAGCAGTAGGAGGAAACCAGGGGACCCGGAGAAAACCCACGACGTTAGACATACCACCATATTCCTTGTCACGTACAACCTGGGATTCGAAAACACGCCAGTTGACTCAATGACAGGCTTAATGATACAGCGCGCACGTGCTTGACATTCGGCCATCCACACCCCCACCCCATCCCCACCCCGGGGGTAGAGAGGAAATGGTCGGATGGACCGTAGGTCGTTCAATTTTAGTGGCGAATCCCGAATCCCGAATCCCGAATCCCGTGCTGGCTCGTTATTCGTTATTCGTTTTTGGCGAATCCCGAATAACGAGCCAGCACATGATTCGTGATTCGAGATTCAGATTTGGTCAATACAACAGGTGATTGTTGGAGATGACTGCCCCGTGCACGCCAACAAAGCAGCCAATACCTTATTCGAGAGAGAAAAAAATGGGGTTTAACGTCACTCGATAAAAATTAGGTCATTTCGAGACTAACATATAGTTTTAATTTTATTTCAATAGTACGCCTGCTCGTAGGGATCATTAGCAATAGGTGAAACCGGAGAACCCGGATAAAACCCAAGAGGCTGGACAGGCGACCCTACTCATTGTCACGAACAAACGGGGATTCGAAACCACGCAAGTTGACTCAATGACAGGCTTAATGACACAGCGCGCACGTGCTTGAACATTCGGCCATCCACTACCCAACCAAGATGGCAGCTTTTGAATTTTCGCTTTAAAATTTTTGATTGTTTACCTGCTTTTTACCTGTTTGTTTACAATAATATGGATTAATATATGACTTTAATGGAACTGATGTGAAACTGAACCTGTATATATATTTACTGCTGAGATTTATTAGTGGATTCTGAAGATATTAACGGATTTTTGATACTTCTATATTTTTGTTCGAGATGGCGGACACGAGTCTCAACTCCGATACCGGTACTGAAGTTATGTCACCAAAGAATATATCTATTAATTCTATAAGTTTGCCGAGTAATGACAGCATAACTTCGCCAACTATAGAACTTCCCAACAATGGCTCAATACAACAGCCGTATGTACTTAATCCTACCAAAAGTCTTCAAAAACTATTGAGTGCTACGTTCCGTGAGGATCTTACAATATCGGAAACTGGAGGGGGTTTTCGACTATACTTTGCTACTGGTCACTATGTTGAATTTAGACGCTGCTTAGAATCTTTTTACTCTACTTCCAAAAAACTTACTACAGATCTAACTAAGAAGGTAGATATAAATGCTCAATGTGAATCATCAATAATCAGAGTAAATTCGACCGACAAAAGGAAAAACATCAATTGTAGATATACTATCAATCTGTTTCACACAACAGCTAGTGCTCTTGTAAACGGCATAGGCCAAAATGTCTTTATTTCTGATCATCTACCCGCCGTTCTAGAACAAATCAATTTAGAGAGAGCTATTATATTAAACGCAAGTGTTAAGACCGTCGTCCAAAATCATCCAGTGGAGGTCAATTTAAGCGAAACCGCCTCAAATTCGTCCTCATATCCACCCAACAAACACAAACAAAGCGCCATAACACCAATTACGATGAATGGCGACACTTCTCCGATAGCTGTATCACGACAGACTACGCCTACCAGTGTCATTCTCACTAAGGCAATATCTGGTAAAAAACTATGCCTTTCGTCTTCACCAGCTACTGGATCGTCAATAAGGAAACCCAGTAAACCAGTCACAAGAAGTTCGAAACTGCATAGTAGTAAAGTATTGGTCTCGAAACAGAAGACACCAACCGCCGCGTATCCCAAAATTGAAGATCTCTAACCTGAGACAAAGTCTAGAAACTACCAAAAACGAATTATACACATCAGCTGCCTTAAATGAAGATCTCCGGGTACTTAACTCACAACTTACTGAGGAAAACAACGTTTTTTGCAATCAGATAAACGAACTTGCAACTGAAAATGAATGTTTAAAAATCAAATTAAATAGTAGGTATATGCCACCTTCCCAACACACCTACTACAAAAATCCTTCTAACCCGTCTGTTGTTCATCAGCCCGAAAGAATAATAGAACCACCTCAATCAACATGGCTTGAACGCTACCAACGGATTAAATTGATAGAGCCTAAACAAAATCTGATAATAGGGTCATCATTGACTCAAAATCTTCAACCAAATCGCCTGGACAGGAGCAGAAATACCTGTATAAGAACAATAAGAGGCGGAAAGATTAAAGATGTTATTAATTTTGTAAAACGTTGTTCTTCTTCCGAGCTAGTGCATAATATTGCTTTCTAATTGGTTCCAATAATATTTCTGAACATTATAGCGTAGCTGACTGCATGGGACAGTATAGGGAACTTATAGATTTGTGTAAGGAAATGTTTCCTAAAGCGTCGATAAGCTTTCTTGAACTTTTACCACGGTCTTCTGAAGATTTCAACATTTCCAGTAAAACGATGAACGTGGAACTTCAAAAAATATGCTATGAATACCAATGCAGCTTTGTTGATACCAGATATATCTTTATGAACAGCAACTATACAATTAAAGATCAGCTCTACCATGGTACTACACATCTTAACGCTCTGGGGTCCGCCAAGTTAGCGACCCTCTTAAAATCCGTGCTTCAACTTCCACGATATGACCGTACTAATTCCATTAACACATATGACCGTACTAATTTCATAAAGACAGCTAGAGACAATTCGAGTATTAAACCGACACAACAGAGTAACCCCTTCTTTTCTTTTCCACCGCCTGTCTATAAGCATATGGGATACCCCCCGCCTACAGCGTATCAACCAGGTGCTTTTCCTCTACTGCCAAACTTCCCCTTTCCATTCCACCTCCCACCCCCGAACTCAACAAAGAAACTGTTTTAAGTAACAGATGACTATATATTAATACATGTGTACCCTACCGACGATAATATGTGCTATACGTTTACTCTTAAATATCAATTATTACTCTATGTGCTACCTTGTGTTCTGTGATATGTGATTAATGCCTAGACAAATACTTGGATATAAACTGGGTACAATTACAAGTGCTACCTTGTATCGAGTGAATGTTTAAGATTTACTATGTTTTTGTTTTGTTTTCTTTGGGTTTTTTTTTTGGTTTTTTTAAGGGGGGGTGTGTAAATAATTGGTTTAGCAGGTAACGATCATTATTTTAGTGTTATTTACGTAGTTGACATCGTCTTGTGTATCTATTCATATTTATTAACGATGTATGACTTTTTGACTAAAAAAGGTCTTCATATGGGACATCTTAATGTATGTCATTTTGCTAACAAAATATCTGAACTTCAGCTACTTCTTAAGAACTTTGATATATTTGGGTTCACTGAAACTCACTTAACCGATTCTGTGTCAGATGATTTCATTACATTTCCCGGTTTTCATTCACCTAATAGACGCGATCAGTGTTCAGTTAGCTCCTCTGGTACTCTGTTATATGTTAGGGATACCATTAATTGTAAAAGGCGAGATGATTTGGAACCAAATAATCTTGAAGCTATTTGGGTTGAAATTACCTTACAGAAAACTAAACCAATATTAATCTGTTGTTTATACAGAAACCCAGCATCTGACTTAAAGTGGCAAGATGAATTTAGATCAATGATCGACTCTATGTGGCTTAAAGACTATGAAATAATTCTATTTGGCGACATCAATATTGACCTTTTACACCAAAAAAATCCCTCATGGACGGACACATTAAATTTATATAATTTAACTCAAATCATCTCGTCTCCTACTCGTGTAACTAATTCGTCTTCAACTTTAATTGATCATGTTATAGTATCTTCGCCAAATCATATAATTGAAACTGTAGTCCCGCATTATTCAATCTCAGACCATTTCCCTACATGTATTACATGGTCGAAGAAAGGTGTAAAAATTCCTAAAACTAGCCATATTTATGTTTCGTATAGATCTTTCAGACAGTTCAGTGACGAAAACTATATTCGCGATATAAGTCAAATTAATTTCATTGAAGTCTATTCTGCAAATAACCCTCAAGACGCTCTTACAGCATGGTATAATCTTGTTACTCCAATAATTAATCAACACGCCCCCATAAGAACTAGACGGGTTAAAACAGCTGTAAAACCACAATGGCTAACAGATAAAATTGTAAGATTAATGAAAGAACGCGATTTTCACAAGAGAAAAAAAAATGAAGCAGAATTTAAAAGATGTCGCAATAGTTTAAAAGCCATGATTAGAAAAACTAAATCGAAATATCTTCAAAATCTGGCCGGTGATGGTAAAAATCCCAAGCGTGTATGGGATGCAATAAACACAGGGATAAACAAAACTAAAAACTCGTCAACTATTCCAATGGACGGAAATACTCTAAACAACTTTTTCTCCGAAATCCCCGATAAAATACTTCACGCGAACAATGATGATGTGACACATTCACCATCTTACAACAATAATATGTTAAGAGAGCACATTGATTCTAAAGTACCGACAAATGTATCTTTCCAAATTCCCTTTATAAAAGTATCTTTTGTGAAAGAGTCTCTGAAGTCACTTGACGTGTCAAAGGCAGTAGGCTTGGATTTAGTAAATCCCCTTTTTCTTCAGTTGGGCGCAGACCATCTTTCCCAAAGTCTAACCCATGTCTTCAATCTATCAATAAATTACAATACATATCCTTCGTCATTTAAACAAGCTAAGGTTATTCCAATTCACAAAGCTGGAGCTAAGGATGACCCAAACAACTATAGACCTATATCTATTCTCCCAAATGTATCTAAAATCCTTGAAAGACATATTCACGAGCATCTTAGTAAGTACTTAAATAAATATCACCTCTTGTATACAAATCAGTCAGGTTTCAGAACATCAAACTCTTGCCTTACAGCCCTAACTCACATCATGGAAAATATATATGACGCTATAAATAATAATCTTCTTTGTGGTACAATATTTTTTGACTTTAAAAAAGCTTTTGATCTGGTCAATTACGATATTTTATTGACGAAATGCAGATATTTTAAATTTTCTCAAAATGCGTTACAATTCTTAGAATCTTACTTAAAAAACAGAACCCAGTGTACTTTCGTTAACGGCGAACTGTCTTCTATGAAGCCTACCCACTATGGCGTACCCCAAGGATCGATATTAGGCCCCCTTTTATTCAATATTTTCATTAATGACTTGCCATTAAATCTCTCTTCCAAAATTGACCTCTTTGCTGATGAAACGACAGTTTACACCTCTGGCCCAACCGTTGACTCTCTTCAAACAAAACTACAGCTTGATGCCGACAGAATACAAGCCTGGTGTAACCAAAACAGAATGAAACTAAATATATCTAAGACCAAAGCAATACTCTTTACAACCCACCAAAAAAGAAAATTTCTCCCCACTACTCTTGATATAAAACTCGACAATAAATCAATTGAAGTTGTCTCATCCTTTAAACTTTTAGGCGTCGTTTTAAATCATAATTTAACTTGGAAAGACCATATTCAATATATCTCTAAAAAATTAAATCAGAAACTTTTTCTTCTCCGTAAGATTAGACATTATTTCCCTCTCTCCTACCGCACTCTTTTTTATAATGCTCATATTCAGACTCATTTTGATTACTGTTCGCCAATCTGGGACTCATGTGACTCTAAATCTCTCGAATGTCTTTCTAGACGACAAATCATGGCTTTTAAACTACTGCTTAATGTCGATCATACCGCTGAACTGTACCCAAAAATAAACACACTAAATCTTTTAACAATAGAAAACCGCCATGCCTACAATTTATGTAAGTTTATTTTCAAAATTTTATCTAAGAAATGTCCTGTTTATTTATTCAATCTGCTGTCTTTCTACCAAACTCCCTACACCAACATTAATAACAAACTAATCACTCTGCGACCAAAACTTAATATTGTAAAAAACAGCATACGTTTTAAAGGCTCAAACCTATGGAATTCTCTGCCGTCTTATTTAAAACTGACCACTAAATTAAATTCTTTTAAGAAACAACTTTTTAAATATCTTAACGTCAATAAATAGAACTAGTCCAATCTACAAGTATACATACTTTCATGCCGTTTGCTTTTGTTAGCTACCGGAATATATTTTATTATGTGTTATTATTGATGCGTTCATATTGTGTATTATACATGTAATTTCATTCGGATTATTGTATACTCATATTCATCCATCTCTTTTATTTAGTTTGCTATCATCTTTTGTATTATATTTTTCACGAAGGGCAGGATGGTAGAAAGGCTTATATAGCCTAATCCTTTACCCTTCTTAAATAAAGTTATTATTATTATTATTATTATTATAAACCCCCACCCCCGGGGGTAGAGGAGAAATGGTCGGATAAAACGTAGGTCGTTCTGTTTTAGTGGCGAATCCCGAATCCCGAATAACGTGCTGGCTCGTTATTCGTTAATGGCGAATCCCGAATAACGAGCCAGCACGGGATTCGGGATTCGGCAATACAACAGGTGATTGCTGGTAAGGACTGCCCCGTGCACGTCAACAAACCAGCCAAAACCCTATTCACTCGACAAACGGTCGTCTCCTTGTTAGTCGGTCACCCAAAACCCACTTACGCCTACGGTCGGGGTAGAGAGGAAATGGTCGGATGCAACAACGTAGGTTGTTCTGTTTAAGTGGCAAATCCCGAATCCCGAATAACGAGCCAGCACGTTATTCGGGATTCGGGATTCGGGAATACAACAGGTGGGTTCAGGAGAGGACTGCCCCGTGCACGGCAACAAACCAGCCAACACCCTATTCGCTCGACGAAGGTCGTCTCCTTGTTAGTCGGACACCCAACGTCCACTTACCCCTACGGTCGGGGGTAGAGAGGAAATGGTCGGATGCAAAGTAGGTCGTTCTGTTTTAGTGGCGAATCTCGAATCCCGAATCCCGAATCCCGAATAACGTGCTGGCTCGTTATTCGGGATTCGAGATTCAGGATTCGGGATTCGACAATACAACAGGTGATTACTGGAGATGACTGTCCCGTTCACGCCAACAAACCAGCCAACACCCTTTTCGCTCAACAATCGGTCGGGGGAAGAGAGAGAGAGATGGGGTTTAACGTCCACTCGACACAAATTAGGTCATTTCGAGACAAATATATAGTTAACTTTTTTTCAATACTTCGCTTGGTCGTGGGGTTTTTAGCAGTATGAGGAAACCAGAGGACCCGGAGAAAACCCACGACGTTAGACAGACGACCCCCTCTCCTTGTCACGCACAACCGAGGATTCGAAACAACACCAGTTGACTAAATGACAGGCTTAATGATATAGGGCGCACGTTCTTGGATATTCGGCCATTCACAACCCAAACCCCCACCCCACCCCGGGGGTAGATTGGAAATGGTCGGATGCAACGTAGGTCCTTATGTTTTAGTTACGAATCCCGAATCTCGAATCCCGAATCCCGAAAAACCTGCGGGCTGGCTCTTTAGCAGTAGGAGGAAACCAGGTGACCCGGAGAAAACCCACGACGTTAGACATACCACCCTACTCCTTGTCACGTACAACCTGAGATTTGAAACCACGCCAGTTGACTCAATGACAGGCTTAATGATACAGTGCGCACATGCTTTGACATTCGGTCATCCACCCCCCCCCCCCAGCACACCCCACCCCATCCCGGGGTAGAGAGGAAATGGTCGGATGCAACGTAGGTCGTTCTGTTTTAATGGCGAATCCCCAATCTCGAATCCCGAATCCGAATCCCGAATCCCGAATCCCGAATCCCGAATCCCGAATAACGTGCTGGCTCGTTATTCGTTATTGGCGAATCCCGAATAACGAGCCAGCACGGTATTCGGGATTCGCGATTCGCGAATCTCGAATCCCGAATCCCGAATAGCGTGCCAACTTCACGTTGCCAAAAAAACTATTGTTGACGGTCGTTTATTGGTTTAAATGACGTAAAAACCAAATAAAACAATTTTGACGTCATGAAAACATCCGTGACGTAACGATTGTAACTCCATTCTCGTTCGATTTGGTTCACAAAGCGACTGGTTAATAGTGCCTGTTTGAAAAGGGAGGTCACTCTACGATCATGTTGAAGATGGACACAAACATAGTAAGTGAATTAAATCTGTACTTTTTTAGTAATTGTGAACGCCGGCAGTGACTAGGTCCTAAATAAATTGCATATCATGTTTGATTAATGTCCAAACACTCGTGTGACCGTGTATGTATATGCTGTGTAGCGTACGCATGCGGTTGCTATGCTTGTTTGAAACCTGTCATTTCGACGGTGTGATTTTTTTTTCTTCGCAAAAAAAACCTGTGTATGAATCACTATGAAAATTAGTGTCTGTCCTATTCATATCAGTATCAGCCTGTCTTGTCCTATATTTGTTTTTAAAAAAACACCATCAGTTATTTACGGTCCAATTGGAGTTCAATAAGTTGTTGTATTTTTATTCACTTGTTGAAAATCTTCGATTTTGACCAGTCTGATTATGACAGAATGACCATAGCAACCATTATTGTCAGACCATCCTTCAAACAAAATTTACTTATTATCTTTCAAATACACCATTAACTTTGTTTTTTTGTGTGTTTCAGGTGTGTGTTTCAATAAACCAATGGTTGAATTTCATTGTTGATGACATACAAGAAAAAATCATGAAGATTTTCTAGAATAAAGTTTTGAGGTGTAGAATTGTTGGCCACTGCAAACAGAGTCCTAGTTCCAAGAAAATATTCATTCGCAGTGAGTCGCCCAAGAAATTTAGAGGACTGTTATACTCATTCGACACCACTTTTCGACCAATCAGAATCCACGAAATTGCCATTTTGGGCTACAATTTCTAATGAATAATACTCGAAGAAATCCTTGAGCAGTCCAAATTTAAAATACCTGTTTAGTCTTTAGACACGTTTTTATTATTTTGTTGATTGAGGATCAGCTAGTACTAATTACATCTCTATTATTTTATAGGATATGTTGATTACAAATGGCGCCGAGTGCTTATGCACTAACTAAACGAGGATAGTACACGTCCGCGTGATACTGGTTTTACAATTTGTAATTTGATATGGACATATTAGCCTACGTTTCTTCCCAGTTCAACAGTACCGTTAAGGATCCGTGTCTTTAAAGGGCGCATAGCTCCATTCCTAATGTGTGGCTTTTAAGGGCGTATAGCTCTATTCCTTATGTGTGCCTTGCAAGGCCGTATAGCTCTATTCCTTATGTGTGGCTTTTAAGGGCGTATAGCTTTATTCCTTATGTGTGCCTTTTAAGGGAGTATATCTCTATTCCGTATACGTACCTTTTAAGGGCGTATAGCTACATTCCTAATGTGTGGCTTTAAAGGGTGTTAGCTCTATTCCGTATACGTGGCTTTTAAGGGCGCATGGCTGTATTCCGTATGCGTGCCTTTAAAGGGCGTATAGCTCTATTCCTTATGTGTGCCTTTTAAGGGAGTATCTCTATTCTGTATGCGTGCCCTTAAAGGGTGTATATTCTCTACGTGGCTTTAAAGGACGTATAATATCTCTATTCCGTATACGTACCTTTAAAGGGTGTATATCTCTATTCCGTACACATGACTTTAAAGTGCACATAGCTCTATTCTGTATACGCGCCTTTAAAGGGCGTATAGCTCTATTCCGTACACGTGACTTTAAAGTGCTTATATCTCTATTCCGTATACGTGTGGCTTTTAAGGGCGTATAGCTCTATTCCGTATACGTGACTTTAAAGGACGTATAGCTCTATTCCGCATACGTGGCTTTCAAGGGCGCGTGGCTGTATTCCGTATGCGTGCCTTTTAAGGGAGTATCTCTTTTCTGTATGCGTGCCCTTAAAGGGTGTATATCTCTACGTGGCTTTAAAGTACGTATAATATCTCTATTCCGTATACGTACCTTTAAAGGACGTAGATCTCTATTCCGTATACGTACCTTTAAAGGACGTATATCTCTATTCCGTATGATATAGCTGTGGCTTTAAAGGGCGCGTGGCTGTATTCCGTATGCGTGCCTTTAAAGTGCATATAGCTCTATTCCGTATACGTACCTTTAAAGGGCGTAGATCTCTATTCCGTATACGTGCCTTTAAAGGGCGTATATCTCTATTCTGTATGTGTGCCTTTAAAGGGTGTATATCTATATTCCGTACACGTGCCTTTAAAGGACGTATATCTCTATTCCGTACACGTGACTTTAAAGTGCATATAGCTCTATTCCGTACACGTGACTTCAAAGGGCGCGTGGCTGTATTCCGTATGCGTGCCTTTTAAGGGAGTATATCTCTATTCTGTATGCGTGTCCTTAAAGGGTGTATATCTCTACGTGGCTTTAAAGGACGTATAATATCTCTATTCCGTATACGTACCTTTAAAGGACGTAGATCTCTATTACGTATACGTGAGTTTAATGGACGTATAGCTCTATTCCGTATACGTGGCTTTAAAGGGCGCGTGGCTGTATTCCGTATACGTGCCTTTAAAGGACGTATAGCTCTATTCCGTATAAGTTGCTTTAAAGGGCATAAATCTCTATTCCTTATGTGTGCCTTTTAAGGGAGTATAGCTCTATTCCGTATACGTGGCTTCAAAGGGCACATACCTCTATTCCGTATACGTACCTTTAAAGGACGTATATCTCTATTCCGTACACGTGACTTTAAAGGACGTATATCTCTATTCCGTACACGTACCTTCCAAGGGCGTATAGCTACATTCCTAATGTGTGGCTTTTAAGGGCGTATAGCTCTATTCCGTATACGTGGCTTCATAGTGCGTATATCTCTATTCGGTATACGTACCTTTAAAGGGTGTATAGCTCTATTCCGTATACGTGCCTTTAAAGTGCATATATCTCTATTCCGTATACGTATCTTTAAAGGGCGTATAGCTCTATTCCGTATACGTGCCTTTAAAGTGCATATATCTCTATTCCGTATACGTACCTTTTAAGGGCGTATACCTCTATTCCGTACACGTACATTTAAAGGGTGTATATCTCTATTCCTTATGTGTACATTTAAAGGGTGTATATCTCCATTCCTTATGTGTGCCTTTAAAGGGTGTATATCTCTATTCCTTATGTGTACATTTAAAGGGTGTATATCTCTATTACTTATGTGTGCCTTTAAAGGGTGTATATCTCTATCCGTACACGTGCCTTTAAAGTGCATATATCTCTATTCCGTATAGGTACCTTTAAAGGACGTATAGCTCTATTCCGTACACGTGACTCTAAAATGCATAATATAGCTGTTTTAAAAATATACGATAATGGGTCTAGAAGCAAATGTTAATGTAATATGAATTTATATAAAGTCAATTATTTTCAATTTCAATAAAAAAACATCCTAACGTGATTAATCCATATAAAAGTTTTTTTTATTATTTATACAAAAATGTTGGTTTTGTTATTAAATGGATTTAGAGCTAGAACATTCTGTGTCTTCCCATTCAAATCTATTCTGGTTTCATATCAATAACAGTACGCTGTGACGTCACTCTTTATACTGACGTCTTAAGGTTATTTCCTTGTTGGATTCAAAACATGTTGAGGTAGGTTGATTGACAGACATGAAACGACCACGGTTCTCTATAATGTAGGTCCATCACGAACCTGTAGATATACATAGAGAATCTCCTACCAGTATATTTTGATATAAGAGAGAGAGAAATGAGGTTTAACGTCCACTCGACACAAACTAGGTCATTTTGGGACTAACGTATCGCTTTCAATTTTTATTTCAATAATTCGCTTGTGCGTAGGGGTCTTTAGCATTGGGAGGAAACCAGAGTGCCCGGAGGAAACCCACGAGGTTGAGAAGGCGCCCCTATCTACATGTCACATACGCTCATATATGGCTCGAAACCACAGCCGCAAGACAGAGGTGACCGGCCAGCTAGACGCACTCTAGACCACTAGCCCCCCCCCCTTTTGGTATAAAATGATATCAACACAAGTTGATAATGTGAACAAAACGAGGTTCTGCCGAGTTTCTGTTTATTTTATAAACGAGTGTTGATAGAAAGGCGAGTGGGAGATTTTATTTATCACCCAATCCTTACATGCAGAAATATATAAATATAACTTTTGGCTATAGATTTCACTTTTACTGAACCTGAATACATTGTGGCGTTATGATGCATCAATTTTTGACAGCAATTCAACCATTGCAAAGTCCTTTATATTGACCCAGTGTTTCCACCAATGTCATTCAAATAAAAAATAGTTCCTTTGTAATTAAAAAAAGTAGTTACTTTTTGTTTGACCAATCAAATTAATTTAAAACAATATCTCCTAAGATTGTGAAATTGATCACACAAGCGATATCTACTGTAGAATGCATTTTTGGATGATGAAGCGAGATACCCTAACTCTGTGCATAATAATGGAGCTGGACGATTGCGATTTATACCAAAAACAGTCCAACGAACCACCGACAACAGAAGGTTTTGGGGTTTTATTTTAGGGTCGATAACGCCCGGTTTTATTTTAGGTCCACAGTATTGAACAAGATGACAGAGAAGGAAGGATATACTTTTTTTATAGACGATCGTTAATCTTCCTCTGTTTTTTCAACATTAAAAAAGCCAAACCATTCGGATGGGACGTACAACAGAAGTCCTCCCGTGTATTCGGTGGCCTTTTGAATTCAAAGAAGAGGATGCCAACATGTCCCTGGAATTGGACCCTTGCTATATTTGCGGGTGCCTTTCTATATTAAATATCAACAACAAAGTACCCATTGTTTTATTTCGTTTTTAACAATCGCCTTTTCTAGGAATAAGTTAATAAAATGCCAAACTCAGAAGATTTTGAGAGAATAAATGCCTTAATAGTGAGGATAAAATCATTGAGTCACGATCTTCCGAATTGACGTCATCAATCTTATTGCACAGCCAGACATCGTGTCGTAATATGGCGCGCACGATTCCCGTCTGACGTCATCATTCTTATTCTACAGTCAGACATCCTGTCGTCCTATGGCGACGCGTTTTTAAGTCGATTAAATACCGTTGTAAGCGGCCATTAGATAAATGAAATAAATAAACTTTTAGCTGATAGTCTCCTGATTCGCTGTCTTCCTGGATATAAATGAAATAAAATGAGGTTTAAAATTCTACTTTTCTGATCCGACTGGGCTAATGAAGACGGGCATGAGCCATACAGTGTATTATGGAAGAATTGTGTCGCGGTTAGAGGCGACCAAGACGATCCATTATTATTGGATACAAAAGAGGGGTTTAAAATTCTACTGTTCTGCTCCAACTGGGCTAATGAAGAAGGTTATGGTCATACAGTGTATTATGGAGGAATTTATTCCAGGTTATTGGCAATCAAGATGATCCATTATTATTGAGTTAAAATATAAATTAAAATAAAATGAAATGTATTTAACGTTTTACTGCACTGTATCTACTAAGCTAATGTAGACGGCAATACACCATAATACAGTCAATGGAGTTGCGATACGGCTTTCTCTTATTTCAGATTCCAACGGTCAAGTATTCTTTTACGTGCACACAATCTAAAACCGAACCGTATCACAATGCACGTACCATTGAACTTATGGAGAGGGGGTCCATAGGCTAAGCCTGTTCCCCAATCCAAAATTTCTGAATAAAATATTGTTTAAAAAATAAAAATTGAGCTTATGAATGATGCCGCGTGATGTCACTTTACGTGCTAAGGGCAGTCATATTTTACATAGATATTCGAAGACGTTCGTAATCATCTGTGAAACGGATTCGAACTGGGCCTTAAAGATCACTAAATGAAATGACTGGACACTGTACCGCACCATTAACAAGCAGAAACCAAGTTATACATTACCCCCAAACTTGTCGCGACAATCACCGGGATCGCCATCTTACCACTAGACGCCAGGGGACCCCGAGGTCCATCAATTAGTCTGTTACTAAGTCAACTGTCGGTATTCACCCTTGTCAACCCTATGTTACTCCCCCCCCCCCCCCCCTCCAAATCAATTAGTCTTTATTCCTGATCTTCTCGTGTTTCTAACATAATTATATCATATTCGACCGGAGAATGACCCGAAGTCATCGACAACTCATTAAAGGAGGAGCTAAATCGCTAACATTTTGATCAAGAAATTGGCAAAAGCGGGTCGCAACGCATATAATACTGTAATATGAATGTATATTAACTGAGTTACTTTCAGTGGTTTCCGTTTTTACTCCAATATCAAATCAGTAAGTTCGGGGAAAAAACGAGCAGTCGCAATCAAGTGCACATTGATAGCGTCTAGTTATTCCAGTCTACATACCTCGTTTGATTTTGTGCAATGTGTCGAGCCTCGTCCCTCCAGTCTCTTGTTACAACTGGGTATAACCGCATTATTATACACGATTCGGGTACCAATTGTACTCCGGTTTACTTCCACTGCTAAAGACACCTACGCGCAAGCGAATTATTAAAATAAAATGAAAACCATATGTTAGTCCTGAAATGACCTAGTTTAGACGTTGAACCCCATTTCTCTCTTTTTTCTCTCCTCGTCTGAAGGACAAAACCTCTTTATCTGTGTACAAACTGTTTCTTTAAGTTGTATTGTGTTCGTCTTTGACAATATTATGTCGTACATATCACGATAATTAAACATGTTAATTATTGTGTATTAAGTTAATGAACGTATTTATCAATAGAATGATTATTATTGATGGTTTTTTTTATTTTTGTTATTTTGATATATGAACAGGTAATGACGTATAATTTTACCATCAGTTATCCAGTAGTTTATACTTATAGTTGTCATAATTTTAGCATCGGTTATCCAGTAATTTATACCTATAGTTGTCATATTGACATGTATAAGTATTGTTTATAAACCCGGATACAATAATATAATTATTGAATAATATATATGAATGTTGAACCTTTGTTTATCGTCAGACCATTGGCTGGTGGGTTAGAGGTTAGTGGTCTTGTGAATCAAGGATTGACAGGGGGTCCAAGGGGGTCTCGTAAATCAAGGCTTGGCAGGAAACACTGTGTGGAGCGCTGGAAAGTAGAACATTATACCCTAATATATCCCCACGTGCCTTGATAATTACTTCTATTTAAAATACAGATGTGACGTCACCCTTTGATGTTGGCGTACTACTATTTCCAATAAGGTACGGGCATCTTCCCAATAGTACATTATCTGAAATAGTGAACTCTTGTGACGTATTTCATTGAAATGCACGTGCGAGATAGTGTCTGTATTTTAAGTAGTTTAATGCTCTCCAGCTTAAGACATTGCGTAATATATTGAAACAACACTCGGCTATCGCCTCGTGCAGTATCAATATATTACTTAACGTCTCGCTGTCGACCATTAAACCACATATAATATCTGAAAGTGTAAAGAAGCCATCGTCACGTTTATAAATCAAATCGAATCTTTATATTGAAGATGAAAAATATCGCGTGTAATTACTTATTGATGGATGCTTTTTATTTTTTTGTGCCAGATGTGTAATTGTATTTAAGCGAGAATTTCATATTTTCTAAGAAAGTCAAAACATTATTATTTCTATGTCTTTTGACTAATAGGTTATCAGCTCACTATTATACGATCATGGGCATTATTTCCCACCCTCAAACATTATTGACACAGGAAATAATAACACAATTACCTCCCTTGTTTTCATATTCCCTCCATGGAATAGCTAACTCCAAACGTTTGAAGTTGAAGTTAAAAATGATAATTTTGACAATTTCTCAGCTGACAATAGTGAATTATAGAATTGATAGGATTATTCTTTAACAAGGTATGGGACTGTTTATGGAAACCATCTATTTTTAGGCATTTTTAGGCATTATTTTAACAAATTTTAAAAATATATCTTAAAAGTATAAAATTGTAGCTTTAAAAGACAGCCGCCACCCAGATGGTCCTTTGTCTATTTCAACAATATTGGTAATAACAATTGGCGTGGAAGTATCAAGGCTAACGTGATAATCTAGTCCACCCTTTACGTTTACTCGATTATCACGATGGATTTAATTGATTGGACCAACACTCAGATCTCCTCTTCATCAAATGTCAAGTAACGTAATAAAAATACCAGATTCTTGACTTCCACTAAGGAGAAACAAGGAAACAATAATCAATGAATGATGCATGAAGGTGGAAAAACTATTATTCTAATAATTCTAATAATATCAATAAGTTTATAATTAACAGGAAAATATCTATGTAAATAACCTTAAACCTAACTCTATGTATATATGTATATAAACCTAACACTATGTATATATGTATATAATCCTAACACTATGTGTATAACCCTAACCCTAACCATAACTCTATGTGTATATGTATATAACCCTAACACTATGTGTATATGTAGATAACTCTATGTGTATAACCCTAACCCAAATCACACAGTTTGTACGTGGTAAGGCATCTTTAACTGAAGACAACGTGTCATTAACATAACAACAAAAAAAAACAAGGGTATTTATCTTAGAAAATTAATTAAATTAGACTCTTGCCAACAGACGTGTTTTTGTTTTTGTGTACAATTAAACTCGATGAACTGTAAAAAAAACTAAGAAATGTTCGTTCTTCTAAATCTTAAAATAGACCCAGATACGTGTTACAAGTGGATGGGGCTGCGTGCTGTATCATGAGGTCTGTCATTGAGTCAACTTGCGTGGTTTTGATTTCCCGGTTGTACATTACAAGGAGTAGAAGCGTCTGTCCAACCTTGTGTTTTTTTTCCAGAGAACCCCAGTTGTCCCTCTACGGCTAAAGACCCCTTCGCGCACTATATGTTTTAAGGCCTATATTGATATATGTTTTAAGGCCTATATTAATATCAGAGATGAGACGACTAAGTCTCGAGCCATGATGACACGATGGTGACTGATTAAATGACCAGATGTCTTTGGTTTAAGTCAAGTGTTGAGATATAACTTATTCCGTGGTCAACTGTCGACACGGGAAGCCACAAATAACTTATTCCGTGGTCAACTGTCGACATGGGAAGCCACAAATTTAACTGAATTGATTAAACTATTTGAACTCCGCCTGCACTTTCCAAATCCAATTTATAATCGTGTTGTTGGTGGCATGTTAGTCTGTGGCTGGTGCCTATTTTCGCGCCTTTATTTCCCTTGATAAAGATAAAAATACTTTTGTAGATATAAAGGATACATTTTAATGAAGTTTTTTTTTCTCGTCTGTCTTCCATTGTCTCTGGACACTCTGTCTTCCTCCAAACTTGAAATAATTATACACCAGTTTTAATAGGGTGTTTTTTTTCTTTTATAGTGTACAGTCTCTTGACATATTTTGGTGGTATCGATTTCTATGTAGAAGACCCTTTAAAATGGATGGATGGCTGTACTGTATTTAATTGGGCGCTTATTCAACCTTACGTCTTCAATGAAGAAAATTGTGACGTTGTAGAAACGCAGACTTCAGTGGACGGACTACATGACGTATATTGTGATCACGTCAACGGTCTACATGACGTATATTGTGATCATGTCAACGGTCTACATGACGTAAATTGTGATCACGTCAAATGGGCTACATGACGTATATTGTGATCACGTCAACGGTTTCCTGTGTGAGATCCACATATAGATCTGCCAGGTTTAGTATCAAGGACTGTAAAAAAATAGCCAAGAACATGTTTTCCACGGACTTTAATCAACAGTTCTAACGAAGAGAAAGAGAGAGAGAGAGAGAGAGAAATGGGGTTTAACGTCCACTAAACACAACTAGGTCATTTCAATAATTCTCTTGCTCGTAGGGGTCTTTAGCAGTGGAAGGAAACTGGAGTGCCTGGAGGAAACCAACGAGGCTGAGAAGGCGACCACTAGGATACTTGTCGAAACGTCGTGCTTTGATAACGATAAGATGATACTTGTCGAAACGTCTTGCTTTGTTAACGATAAGAGGATACTTGTCGAAATGTCGTGCTTTGATAACGACAAGAGGATACTTGTCGAAACGTCGTGCTTTGATAACGACAAGAGAATACTTGTCGAAACGTCGTGCTTTGATAACGACAAGAGGATACTTGTCGAAACGTCGTGCTTTGATAACGATAAGAGGATACTTGTCGAGACGTCGTGCTTTGATAACGATAAGAGGATACTTGTCGAAACGTCTTGCTTTGATGACGATAAGAGAATACTTGTCGAAACGTCGTGCTTTTATAACGATAAACGGATACTTGTCGAAACGTCGGGCTTTGAAAACGATAAAAGACTAATTGTCAAAACATCGTGCTTTAATAACAATAAGAGGATAAATGTCGAGACGGCGGGCTTTTAGAACAAAGCCAGTGATTGTTTCCCATAAAAATTGTGTTCTGTTAATTTGTTTCCCAATCGTTTAATTCCATTATTAGATTATAAATTTTAACCTCAGTAATACAAGTCTGATGAGAATGGTTATAAGATCTTACTAAATTATTCTGTAATACAAGTCTGATGAGAATTGTTATAAGAACTTACTAAATTACTCAGTTGATCAAATTACCATTCGAGAGAGAAATGGAGTTTAACTTCCACTCGACACAAACTAGGTCATTTCGGGACTAACATAAGGTGGTTTATTTTTAAAGGTTTTTCTCCGGGTTCTCCGGGTTCTCTGGTTTCCTCCCACTGCTAAATACCACTGACTCGAAAGCGAATTATTGAAATAAAATTAAACCATATTTCTCAAAATGACTTGTGTCGAGTGGGCGTTAAGCCCAATTGTTCTCTCTTTTTCTGTCTCTATATATCTCTCTCTCACTCTGTCTCTCTCTCTCTCTCTCTCTCTGATCTGTAACACAAGAAGCAGCTCGTGGTAGATTTCAAATCGCTCAAAACAACAACACCGCCAGATTTGTTAAAGGGACAGTCCCGAATTGAAAAGAGTCTCAAAAATAAAAGTCCGAGTACGTATGCAATTTGAACGCCAAAATATAGAAGAATGGTGTATATACCCGGACTCAAAATTTTAGCTCAAAATATTGAGTCGTTTGGACGTGAGCGTTAAAACAGCTTATCCGGACACGTAACCCTTTTAAGATTTCGGATCAATTCTTTCGTTGGGTGACCCGATAACCGATTCCCGTCCTTTTAGAGGTCTACACGGTGAATTGTTCATGTGCTGTACTTGACAACAGGACGTTAATTTCACCGAAATGTTATTTTCATAAAAAAAAGTATGGTTTTATCCAATCACCGCATAATACAGCTTGGGGCACCGGACTCTATTTCCAGATAAAGACTGGCGGGTTAAAATTGTTTTAAAACGTATCACATATATTGTGTTAGTTGCTCGGCCCTAAGGTAGGGGGTTTTAAGGGATTTTAACACAAAATTATGCAGTTTTACTATCAAAAACATTATCGGGATTGACCCTTTAAAGGACCTTAAAATGTGATCACATCTCATTGCACGTGAAACAGCAACACTTGCTACCGGCAAGAATCGGGGTAAATTTAGAGTTAGGGATTGTATATGACGCAGCTACACTGGTGTTTAACGTCTGCTTCCACTTAAGTGATATCGCAGACAAGACAAAGGAGAGCCGAAGCCGCTTCCTGTTTTTTTAGAATATGATTTTGCAATCTTTCCATTTTTGGCCTTAGGCCATGGATTTGGTTTAGTGGGAAGTTCTCCCCTTTATTTAATAAAAACATATAGTTTGGTAGATAGTCTCTTCTGCTTCTGGATTGGTAGATGTCATCTTTGTGGGATTATTTTTTAGGTGCCAGGCCTGTCTTCTCGTGACCTCCCCTTACTCCACTGTCCCACTTTATAGGTTTGGTATCTGTTTTTTGGCAGAATAGTGTTTAGATGCCAAGCTCGTCTGATCCTAACTCCCTCTTACTCCACTATCCCGCCAGTTATGCAGATGATATATATTGTTATTTTTGTTAGTATAAATAAATTAAAAATAAATAAATTAAAGGAAATAAATTGAAATAAAAGGAATGAAATGAATTTAAAATAAATAAACTACAGTAAATAAAATAAAATAGGTAAAGTAAAGTAAAGTAAGTAAAGAAAAATAAATAAATTAAAGTAAATAGATGCAAATTTAATAAATTAAGAATATTCATAATAATAGATAGAAATGAGTTAATTGAATAAGTAATAAGATAAAAACTAAATTTGTACGATGGCTGGGCTTCCTTCGCGAGGACATAATAACCTAAAGAAAGGGAGGATTTATAATCATGTCGTGACATAATATTCTACGGAAAGGGAGATTTGTAATCATAATATAGGGCTTCCATGTCGTGACATAATATTCTACGGAAAGGGAGATTTGTAATCATAAAATATGACTTCCAGGTCGTGAGATTGGTGAAGCCATTTTTTGTCTGGGTTATTTGGAGCTGGCGTTCAATGGTTTCTCTTGTAATTTTTATATCAAATATTGAATTTGAACAAAGTAGATTCGTCTTTTCTCAGTCGTGTGACAAGAACCTGGCAAGTATATGAGGTAGACGTCAGGTAAGGGTTGTCATGGAAACCAGGTATATTAGATACACATCTGCCATTCCGACGTTTTGCATTCAATTAACGACTGAATCTTATTAAAATACAAATCTGTATTTCGTTTCGTTTTTTTTAAACTTTCGATGGCCTACACTACATGGAGATCTGACACGTTATAGCAGGTGTTCACGTCAGACATTGCTTAATCATTCAGCTTTGACGTTACTAGTGGTTTACCCACAGTACCTTGCAACTAAAGACCAAGAAGTCATCGTAACAGATCGTTTCGTTGGCGAATGCCTCATATCATTCAGAACACGTCATTGTCAACAACTCTTCCAGATCCTAGTAAAACGAAATTCGAAATAGAATCTGATGGTCGATATGTTACTATAGTTTACTGGTCGACCGTGTTTTCCTGTCGTCCATTGATTCATTATTATTATTATTATTATTATTATTGATTGATAAAATTATTATTATTGCTGTTTTACAATCTATATGTATCTTGTTTAAAGAATATTTTTTATGAAACCAGCTCTTACCCTATACATCAGCAACTATCAATTACACACATAGTAATAATCATACCAATAAACAGAAATATATCAATATACACACACCAGAACAGTGAATTTAGATATTCCATTATACAAGACCGGGGCATTACACAACCCAAAAGTTATTTTGTAAGAAAACTAGAAAAAATAAATTTAAAACAGATTAAGACGAAGGTGGAACGTAAAGCTGCGTTCCCATGGTAATATAGTCGCTAGAATAATACTACTTAAAAAGACATTTAGATGAAAGATTTGGAATACGAATTAGACCACGCCCATTATCTCCACGTGGGACTAATGATAATTGTTCGAATGACATTAAGTAATAAAACACATTAAAATATATACAACAGTTTTATCATCAACATGGTTGAAACTTAACAGAAACAAAGATCAATACTTTGAAAGAATAATTTTCAAAAATTAACCATAGATTTGGGGGCTTTTTGTCACAACAAGCATTCAGGTTGATGTTAAATTTGACATCTTGAATATATGAAAACTATTTAATTCATATAGTTTTAATAGAATATAATTCATATAGTTTTAATATAATATAATTTATATAGTTTAAATAGAATATAATTTACATAGTTTTAATACAATATAATTTATATAGTTTTAATATAATATAATATAGTTTAAATAGATTATCGTTCCGCCAAACTTTAGTAATCATTCCTACCAAATTGTTAATTACCTAATTTGTGTCGAGCGGACATTAAACCACATTTATCTATATCTTTCCGCCCAATTACTAATTATTTATTCACATAATCCTCAAAGTAATCGAATTTTTTTTATATATGTGCGGCTTGTCAGAATTAATGAAGTTTTAAGGATGCCCGGGTCCCGGTCGTGACAGTGAATTCTGGTAAGAGCTTTTTACACTGAACTTGAAATCATGACTGTGGATTTGACTTTCGAACAAACTATTGACGCGAGTGATACTAACAAAAAAAAAGGAACAAATCCAGGCCATGTTGTTATTGGCTTGAGAGAGAGAGAGAGGGCGAGAGAGAGAGAGAGATGAACAAATAGTTATCCAACGCGTATCTGTAATTCTTTTCATCTTGTTTAACGAGGAAACATGTCACAATTCTATGGAATACGATTACTGCTTATTACTGAGGCTTCTCTAGTCATTATCACGTCTAGTCACTAAGTAATAAGCAGTAATTGTATTCCATAGAATTATAACCTGTTTCTTTCAGTTCAATTACTACACACCATTGAAATAACTTGTTTAACGAACTTTAGATACAGAATGTGATATTTGGCGGTATTTATTTAAATAAAAATGAGTTAGAGTTATCAGAGTCTTTAGGAAAATACTCACAGTTCTAATTGACTTGGATTATTGCATCCTTTATTCAGAAAGGGAAAGTTCGACATTTAAAAATATTAGAAAAAAACTGTCGACTATCATCACAATAAAAATAATAATAATGAGGTTTTATATAGCGTCTTCTCCATGTTGACACATGCTCAAAACGCTTTAAGTAATGGCTCTAGTGGTAAAACTGTCGAAACAGGAAAGTCTTTAGTGCGGATTTAAATTGATTAAAAGTTTGCTGATTCTTGATCTGTTGCGGAAGTTCGTTCCATAATCTAGGACCTGCTGAACTGAAAGACCTATACCCATATGACTTTAAATTGTATCTTGGAACAACTAGTGACTGCTTATTTTGAGAGCGAAGTGATCTAATAGGGTTATAGTCATATAAGAGTTCAGATAAGTATTGAGGAGCTGCATTATTGCGACATTTATACACTAATGTTAATATTTTGTATTTGACTCGCGTCTCAGCAGGTAACCAGTGTAATGAAGCTAGCGCATTCTGGATGTGATCAAACTTATGTGTCCTTGTTATTATTCGAGCAGCTGTATGTAGAACTTTCTGGATCTTGGCTAGAACTGCTTGTGGGATTCCATACAGTAGACAACAATTCTACAAAATAAAATAAACTAACTACGAACAATCAAAACCATTAGACAGACAATTTCATATAAAACACAGGACAAATTAGACAGATAAGCCCTAAAAAAACAGTATAGGACAAATTGTGTAATCAGCAATTGGGCTATTCACCGAGTACAAAATACACGACAAACAGTGGTAACAGTTGTCAGGAGAGTAAGCTTACTCTGTATTGCGCGCCACACCCGCCATAGCTGTATCCAAGCTCGGTAAATAAAGCGTGATTGGCCTAGGGACTATCGATATGCAAAATGCACGTGATGAACAGTGTTAACGATGTAGTAGACAGACATTATCAGGAAGATAGTACACGTGTCAATTAAATATATCTAGAATAATAGTCGAGAGAGAGCATGTTATATTTACCAATCAAATCAATATGACGGCCATAAAACTTTTTACAGGTTTTAATAAATTAAGTTCGCAAGTATTCCGGTATGCCAGGCGCAAAACCAGCAATAATAAAAACTAACTTATTGTTATACAACACAAGAAATTAACTTGAATGATGAACTATTTATTACACTGGAAATAAAGCGTTTGTATTAAATAACCCCAGCAGTGGGTGGCTATTATTGTTTGTTATACAACACAAGAAGTTAACTTGGATAATGAACTATTTATTACAATGAAGATAAAGCATTGTATCAAACAATCCCAGCAGTGGGTGGCTATTATTGTTTAAATGATTAAATTTACCACAGCAGAGTTATTGCAATCTTTTTATATTATTGTCATCTTTTTACATTATTGGAATCTTTTTATATTATTGAAATCTTTTTATATTATTGAAATCTTTTTATATCATTGAATCTTTTATACGAAAATAATGACATCGATGTTCCAGTTAGACAGTTAATATATTACATGGCGGTAAATAATAAGTCAGTTGAATTGAAACGATATATTATACAGGTTTATTACACGTATAGGGGACACATTAACAATGGGGAGTTATTAAATCAGGAGCATCTCCACCATGTGCATTCATCTAATACCCTCAATAACCCGCTAACAGCTCCATACAAAATTATAAACAATTATAGACCGAAACGAATTATAAATATTTTATTCTCTTCTTATCTCAGGGGGAGATAATTAATTTGTCAGTTTGACGACCAACTTTCGTGCTATAATCACGTGCTATAATGGGGACTTTGTTAAATTGGAATTCATTGCGATTAAATATAACTTGAGGGCTTTTGTCAACGTCATTTCTTTGACTCGTGTTATGAGGTTGTTATAAACACAATAATTAGTTGCGATATTTTTAATTACTTTTACCAACGATTTGTGGTGAATAGTTAATAAAGATATTATTTAGCTAAAGTATGTGTTATTGTAAGACATGTTGTAGGCGGTTTAAAGGGACAATAACACTCGTGTATCAAGATAGGGGGTAGTATGTGACAAGGAGTAGGGTCGCCTCCTGGTCCTCCATTTTCCTTCCACCGCTAAAGAACCCTACGTGCAAGCGAATTATTGAAATAAAATTATGCCATATGTTAGACCCGAAATTACCTAGTTTGTGTCGAGTGGACGTTAAACCAATCTCTCTCTCTTCTCTCTATCGTCCAGATCCTATTGTAGTAAAGACGACATTCGGAACTATTAAAACGAAACGAAATAGGGTCTGTGTTTTAATCAGATTGTTATAGCCTGTGGATTATAATTATAATTATCTATGAATCTCGGGTCGATCTTATTTTTCGTGTATTTCCCTGGTGTCATATAGATTCCAAAAAAATACATAAAACTGATATTATCATTTTTAACGAATATAATAGAAAATGGCGGGTAAATGATGGAACTTGTAGAATTAATCAGGAATAAATAGATTTGAGCACGACAAACATCTCGTAGTTCCATTCTTAAATCTCAGCAATTATCTCTCTCCCTCTCTCCATCTCTCTCTCCCGCTCTCTCTCTCTACCGCTCTCTCTCCCTCTCTCCCTCTCTCCCCCTCCCCTCTGTATGAGTAACCTCAAACATATTATCACATCTTCGTTATAATGTCTACCCGAACTTTCTTCGTGTCTCAATAATAGCTATTTAATTAAAGCAACCTCACTAATGGCGGAGTTGCACGCGATTCTATCATATACAGCAGATTGCCAATTCTGTGAGGTAATCTTAGATAAGTCAAATAATCAGTGGCTTACTTTGTGATTGATCATTCCCTTTCATCAAAACACATTACAAGATTATTTTAAAATTTACATAAGTCATTATCTCATCGTTCGCGTGTACGCGGTTTCATGAACCCTGTCATTGAGTAAACTGGCGTGGTTTCATTGAGTCAATGGTTAGTACGTGCGTGCTGTTTCTTGAGGTCCGTCAACTGGTCGAGTGTGCGCTGTTTCTTGAGGTCTGTCAACTGGTCGAGTGTGCGATGTTTCATGAGGTCTATCATTAAGTCAACTGGCGTGGTTTCAATTCCCCGCCTGTAGGTGACAAGGAACAGGACACCTTGCCCAACCTCGTGGGATTTTTCCGGGCCCCCCTGTTTCCCCCCACTGTTGAAGACCCTTACACACAAGTGAATTATCAAGATAAAATTGAAGCACGTGTTAGTCCCGAAATAACCCAGTTTGTGTCCCGAAATAACCCAGTTTGTGTCGAGTGGACGTTAAATCCCATTTCTCACACCCACTCTCTCTCAACTTTAGATTATGATGTAGCAACTCTTCCACGCGCTACCCAGATCCAACGTTCAAGTACAAAACAAATCATATAAATTCCATTATATTCCCCTTCCGGCATTCTCGGATGTATATTGCATGTTCTCGTATGTTACCGTAAAACCATTTAAATACAAAAAAACAAACGTGTAATGCACGTGCCTGTTGTCATGACATTGACACTATATTATATAAAGACAACTGTCACCCTACATCCTACATAATCGTGACGTTTTTCGTTTGAGTAAAGACCATGTTTCACTTGACTTTTATAGAATTCAACGAATTTTCATTTTTTTAAATTACAACTCACTCTTTGTCAAGGATGTCGTAGCCTTTATTGGTCTGTTCTTTCAGTAGAACGGCGATTCTTCCTGCTCCATTACTAAGATAAAACGAAATGTATAACATAAAATACAGCCAATAATGACTATGATTCAGAGATTATTTTTGACACCTTATGCCCTAGCAGAAGTTTCTTGGTGGATTAATAATGTAGACAGTTTAAATGGATTTCATATGAGATTCCCTGAAGTCAATTATATACTGACCGCCGTCGCTTCACTTGTAGGTTGGGCGCACTCACGGAAAGTCATAAACGTAATGGAGTTCACAGGAAGTCTACTATTAATTAATTATTTAGAGCTACGAGCTGTTTGTAGTGGTTTAATGTCTCTTAGTTCTGATGTACGCAACAAACATGTCTGTATTCAATGTGACAATCATACATTAATAGTTTGGGTAGTCATAAATGGTTATGGTGTAGCGGTCGAGGTATTTTTCTGTCGGCAAAATACATTTCTGGCAAATGTAATATCTTGGCTGATCAATTATCACGTGCTTTTTCAGGTGCAACAGAATGGAAATTAAATAATTTTATCTTTCAGAAAATTTGTAATCGTTTTTTGACGCCACATTATGATTTATTTGGATGTAGATATAATGCTTAAATACATTAGGCCTGAGGCGAATGATTTCGATCGTGCGAATGATTTCGATCATTACTGCAAGAAGAAACCGAAGAACTCGGGGGAAACCTGCCTGATCGGACGGGAGACCGAATATCCCTCTCACTTACAACGATAAAGTTCTTGCCCTGAGCTGGGATTGAACCCTCATGGCATTGGTAAGAAGCCGCCTCTCTATCGCCACGGTTTCTTCCCGCAGTAATGATCGAAATCATTCGCACGATCTGTGCCAAGGGCCAAATTGGAAAAACGCCTTAGGCCTAATTTGCTACCCTTGTAAAATGACGCGATTATTATTATTATTATTATTATTATTATTATTATTACTTACAATAAAAGCATTAGAAGTAAAACTACAAGAATCTGGGTTCCATGACGAGTAATTATTACGTAAAATAAAACCCCAAAACCTTATGTTGTCGGTGGTTCGTGGGACTGTTATTGGTAGAAATTGCGATTGTCCAGCTCTATTATGATGCATAGAGTTGAGGTATCTCGCTTTATTATCCAAAAATACATTCTACAGTAGATATCGGTTGTGTCGAAAAATTTCATAATCTTAGGAGATATCGTTTTAAATTTATTTAATTGGTCAAATAAAAAGGAACTACTTTTTTTTAATTTCAAAGAACAGTTCATTTCTTATTAAAAGTAACTTCTTTCTTAATAAAAAGAAACTATTTTTTATTTGAATGACCTTGGTGGAAACACTGGGTCAATATAAAGGACTTTGCAATGGTTAAATTGCTGCCAAAAAATTGATGCATCACTACGACACAATGTATTCAGGTTCAGTAAACGGGAAATCTATAGCAAAAAATTATATTTATTTATTTATTTATTTATTCATGTAAGGATTGGGTGATAAATAAAATCTCCCACTCGTCTCTTTATCAACACTCGTTTATACAGTAAACAGAAACTCGGCAGAACCTCGTTTTGTTCACATTATCAACTTGTGTTGATATTTTTTTCATATCAAAAAATACTGGTAGGAGATTCTCTATTTATATCTACAGGTTTGTGATGAACCTATATTTATAGAGATACGTGGTCGTTTCATGTCTGTCACCCAACCTACCTCAACATGTTTTTAATCCAACAAGAAAATAACCTTATGACGTCAATATAAAGAGTGACGTCACAGCGTACTGTTATTGATATGAAACCAGAATAGATTTGAATGGGATGACACAGAATATTCTAGCTCTAAATCCATTTAATAACAAAACCAACATTTTTGTATAAATAATAAAAAAAAAAACTTTTATATGGATTCATCACGTTAGGATGTTGTTTTTTTTAAATTGAATATAATTGACTTTATATAAATTCATATTACATTAATATTTGCTTCCAGACCCATTATCGTATATTTTTAAAACAGCTATATTATGCATTTTAGAGTCACGTGTACGGAATAGAGCTATACGTCCTTTAAAGGTACCTATACGGAATAGAGATATATGCACTTTAAAGGCACGTGTACGGAATAGAGATATACACCCTTTAAAGGCACACATAAGTAATAGAGATATACACCCTTTAAATGTACACATAAGGAATAGAGATATACACCCTTTAAAGGCACACATAAGGAATAGAGATATACACCCTTTAAAGGCACACATAAGGAATAGAGATATACACCCTTTAAAGTCACGTATACGGAATAGGGGTATACGCCCTTAAAAGCCACGTATACGGAATAGAGCTATACGTCCTTTAAAGATACGTATACGGAATAGAGATATATGCACTTTAAAGTCACGTATACGGAATAGAGCTATACACCCTTTAAAGGTAAGTATACCGAATAGAGATATACGCACTATGAGGCCACGTATACGGAATAGAGCTATACGCCCTTAAAAGCCACACATTAGGAATGTAGCTATACGCCCTTAAAAGCCACACATAAGGAATAGAGCTATACGGCCTTGCAAGGCACACATAAGGAATAGAGCTATACGCCCTTAAAAGCCAAACATTAGGAATAGAGCTATACGCCCTTAAAAGCCAAACATAAGGAATAGAGCTATACGGCCTTGCAAGGCACACATAAGGAATAGAGCTATACGCCCTTAAAAGCCAAACATTAGGAATGGAGCTATGCGCCCTTTAAAGACACGGATCCTTAACGGTACTGTTGAACTTAGAATAAACGTATGCTAATATGCCCATATCAAATTACAAATTGTAAAACCAGTATCACGCGGACGTGTACTATCCTCGTGTAGTAAGTACATAAGCACTCGGCAAACCTGGCGCCATTTGTAATCAACATATCCTATAAAATAATAGAGATGTAATTAGTAATAGCTGATCCTCAATCAACAAAATAATAAAAATGTGTCTAAAGACTTAGCAGGTATTTTAAATTTGGACTGCTCAAGGATTTCGTCGAGTATTATTAATTAGAAATTATAAAACAGTATTTAAAAATTGAATATAAATCACTTCTTATACAGTCATATTAATAATGGCTTTTAGGCCGATTTTGGGTCTATTTTAAGACTTCAATTAATAGGTTTTATTACAGTTCATTGGGTTTAATTGAACTCAGTCATATTATATTATTAAGTGCTTTTAGGCCGATTTGGGTCTATTTTAACATTCCGAAGAACGAACATTTCTTAGGTTTTTACAGTTCATCGAGTTTAATTGGTCACAAAAACAAAAACAAATCTGTTGAAGAGAGTCTAATTTAATTAATTTTCTACGTAAAATACCCTTGTTTTTTTTGTTGTTATGTTAATGACATGCTTTCTTTAGTTAAAGATGCCTTACCACATACAAACTGTGTGATTTGGTGATTTATTCAAAGATACATTATGGGAGATTAGATAAAGAGCTGGCGCCCACGATTCTCCCAACTGGATTCCCGTCTGACGTCATCATTCTTATTCTACAGTCAGACATTTTGTCGTCCTATGGCGGCGCGTTTTTAAGTCGATTAAATACCGTTTTAAGCTGTCATTAGATAAATGAAATAAATAAACTTTTAGCTGAGTGTCACCTGATTCACTTCCTGGATACAAATGAAATAAAATGAGGTTTAAAATTCTACTTTTATGCTCCGACTGGGCTAATGAAGAAGGTCACACGCCATACAGTGTATTATGGAGGAATTATTCCAGGTTAGAGGCAACCAAGATGATCCATTACTGTTTAGTTAAAATATAAATTTGAACGAAATGAAATAAAATGTTGTTTAACGTCCTACTGCTCCGTATCTACTAGGCTAATGTAGACGACAATACACCATAATACAGTCAATGGAGTTACGATACGGCTTTCTCTTATTTCAGATTCCAACGGTCAAGGGTTCTTTTACGTGTACACAATCTAAAACACGAACCGGATCGCGATTCACGTGTCATATAACATAACATAACATAACATCCAAATTTATATAGCGCAATAAATACTCGTATTAAGAGTTCCAAATGCGCTCGCAAAGTTCGACAAATTGGTTCCATTTTATCCATAGTGTTGTATGAACAGGTGCGTTTTCAGTCTTGTTTTAAAAATGCAGACGGACTTTGACTTTTTATATGAAGGGGTAGTAAATTCCACAAGGCAGATGCCGCGTGATGTGACGTTACGTGTTAAAGGCAGTCATCTGTTACAGAGATATTTAAAGACGTTCGTTATCCTCTGTGAAACGGATTCGAACTGGGCCTAAAAGATCACTAAATGTATAGTTGTTGATTATTTTACAAGATCACTAAATGTATAGTTGTTGATTATGTTAGAAGATCACTTAATGTATAGTTGTGGATTATTTTAGAAGATCACTTAATGTATAGTTGTGGATTATGTTAGGTCAAGCTGTTAAAGTGAAATGACTGGACACTGGACCGCACCATTAACAAGCAGAAACCAAGTTAACCCATGAATTGTCGCGACAATCACCGGGATCGCCATCTTATTACTAGACGCCAGGGGACCCCGAGGTCCATCAATTAGTCTGTTACTAAGTCAACTGTCGGTATTCACCCTTTTCAACCCTACGTCACTAACCCTCCCCTCCAAATCAATTAGTCTTTATTCCCGATCTTCTCGTGTTTCTAACATAATTATATCATATTCGACCGGAGAATGACCCGAAGTCATCGACAACTCATTAAAGGAGGAGCTAAATCGCTAACATTTGGGACCTAGAAATTGGCAAAGTTGTTGATACTGTAATATGAATGTATATTAACTGAACTACTTTCCGTTTTTACTCCAATTTCAAATCAGTAAGTTCGGCAAAAAAAGCTAGCAGTGTTTATAAAACCAAATACAATAATATAATTATTGAATAATATATATAAATTTTGAACCTTTGTTTATCGTCAGACCATTAGCTGGTGGGTTAGAGGTTATCGGTCTTGTAAAGCAAGGCTTGGCAGGGGGACCAAGGGGGTCTCGTAAATCAAGGCTTGGCAGGAAACAATGTGTGGAGCGCTGGAAAGTAGAACATTATACCCTAATATATCCCCACGTGCCTTGATAATTACTTCTATTTAAAATACAGATGTGACGTCACCCTTTGATGTTGGCGTACCACTATTTCCAATAATGTACGGGCATCTTGCCAATAGTACATTATCTGAAATAGTGAACTCTTGTGACGTATTTCATTGAAATGCACGTGCGAGATAGTGTCTGTATTTTAAGTAGTTTAATGCTCTCCAGCTTAAGACATTGCGTAATATATTGAAACAACACTCGTCTATCGCCTCGTGCAGTATCAATATATTACTTAACGTCTCGCTGTCGACCATTAAACCACATATAATATCTGAAAGTGTAAAGAAGCCATCGTCACGTTTATAAATCAAATCGAATCTGAAAATTGAACATGGAAAATATCGCGTTTAATTACTTATAGTAATATATAGTTTTCTTACTTCATGGTTTCTACTTTATTCATGGATGCTTTTTAATTTGTTGCGCCATATGTGTAATTGTATTAAAGCGAGAATTTCATATTTTCTAAGAAAGTCAAAACATTATTATTTCTATGTCTTTTGCCCAATAGGTTATCAACTCACTATTATACGATCATGGGCATTATTTCCCACCCTTAAAAATCATAGACGAAGGAAATAATAACACAATTACCTCCTTTGTTTTCATATTCCCTCCATGGAATAGCTATGTTAAATTGAAGTTAAAAATGATAATTTTGCCAAATTCTCAGCTGACAATAGTGAATTATAGAATTTAAAGGATTATTCTTTAACAAGGGTACGGACTGTTTATGGATACCATCTATTTTTAGGCTTTATTTTAACAAATTTTAAAAATATAACTTTAAAATATGAAATTATATCTTTAAAAGACAGCAGCCACTCAGATGGTCCTTCGTCTATTTCAACAATATTGGTAATAACAATTGGCGTAAAATCGTGATAATCAGGTCTACCCTTGACGTTTACTCGATTATGACGATGGATTTAATGGATTGGACCAACACTCAGATTTCGTCTTCATCAAATGTCAAGTGACGTAATAAAAATACCAGATTCTTGACTTCCACTCAGGAGAAAATAGGAAACAATAATCAATGCCTGATTCTAATAATATCAATAAGTTTATAATTAACAGGAAAATATCTATGTAAATAACCCTAACACTAACTCTATGTATATAACCCTAACACTATGTGTATAACCCTAACCTTAACAGCCTACTGAATATTAAAATAAGACAAAACAAGGATCACAATTTTATAAACCCATTGGCCCAATGATTATTCTAACCAAAGATACGTGTTAACACTGGAGGGAGGGGTGCGCATGCGTGCTGTATCATGAGGTCTGTCATTGAGTCAACTTGCGTGGTTTTAATTCCCCGGTTCTACGTGTCAAAGAGGGAACCCCAGTTGTCCCTCTACGGCTAAAGACCCCTCAGGCAATATATGTTTTAAGGCCTATATATGTTTTGAGGCCTATATTAATATATGTTTTAAGGCCTATATTAATATATGTTTTAAGGCCAGCTATTAATATATATGTTTTGTGGCCTTTATTAATATATCTTTTAAGGCCTATATTAATATATCTTTTAAGGCCTATATTGATATATGTTTTAAGGCCTATGTTGGTATATGTTTTAAGGCCTATATTAATATCAGAGATGAGACGACTAGGTCTCGAGCCATGACACGATGGTGACTGATTCTGTCGAGACTTTGAAAGGTTTTATATATTTCAATTTAAATGACCAGATATCTTTGGTTTAAGTCAAGTGTTGAGAAATAACTTATTCCGTGGTCAACTGTCGACACGGGAAGCCACAAATAACTTATTCCGTGGTCAACTGTCGACACGGGAAGCCACAAATTTAACTGAATTGATAAAACTATTTGAACTCCGCCTGCGCTTTCCAAATCCAATTTATAATTGTGTTTGTGGCGGTATGTTTGTCTGTGACTGGTGCCTATTTTCGCGCCTTTTTTTCCCTTGATAAAGATAAAAATACTTTTGTGGATATAAAGGATACATTTTAATGAAGTTTTTTTTTTCTCGTCTGTCTTCCATCGTCTCTGGCCACTCTGTCTTCCATCAAACCTGAAATAATTGTACACCAGTTTCAATTGGGTGTTGTTTTTTTTTAATAGTGTACAGTCTCTTGACATATTTCGGTGGTATCGATTTCTATGTAGAAGGACCTTTAAAATGGATGGATGGTTGTACTGTATTTAATTGGGCGCTGATTCAACCTTACGTCTTCAATGAAGAAAATTGTGACGCTGTAGTAACGCAGAATTCAGTGGACGGTCTACATGACGTATATTGTGATCACGTCAACGGTTTCCTGTGTGAGTTCCCCATATAGATGTGCCAGATTTAGTATCAAGGCCTAAAAGTAAGCCCGGAACATATATTCCACGGCCTTTAATCAACAGTTCTAATGAAACCCTAACCCTAACTTTTCTCTCTCCCTCTCATCATCTGAAAACACCATGTTTTTTTACGGTCGTTAATGAACAGTTCTAATAAAACATGTAACCCTAAACCTAACCCTAACCTTTATCTCTCCCTCTCATCATCTATAAACAATATGTTTTCTCCGACCGTTATGAACAGTTCTAATGAAACATGTAAGATAATAAAAGCTTGTAATTATAAAAATAGTAATCGAGTATTTCATCTATTCTTTAGATCCATTACATGTCTTGGATTGGAGACAAAGTAAAATTTATCTTGGTTCTTCTTACCTTAGACGAAAACATCTAGTCTCATATTAAACTAACAGTATTACGTGGTTTGATTCATGCTTATATGTACTTAGATTATTTAACATTACGTGGTTTTATATTTTAATTAATGGCTCCCACGAGATGCGATAAAATTGTTGATTTAATTCAGTGAGTTTGTCATTTAATCAGACTTTAATCATTAGTTTAAATACCGATGACGTCATTAGCTGACAGATATAGTTATAGTTTTAATAGAACACAATCACTGGTTTTATTCTAAAAGCTCAAATATCCTCTTATGGTGCTGTGATATTTGTCGAAACGGCGTGGTTATAGTGTTAACAAAATACAGGATTTATGGGAAGCCATCACTGGTTTTATTCTAAAAGCACGACGTTTCCACATAGATTCCCTTATCGTTGATATTGATAAGAGGATACTTGTCGAAACGTCGGGCTTTTATAACTTTTAGAGAATACTTGTCGAAACGTCGTGCTTTGATAACGATAAGAGGATACTTGTCGAAACGTTGTTCTTCGATAAAGATTAGGGGATGCTTGTCGAAACGTTGTTCTTTGATAACGATTAGAGAATACTTGTCGAAACGTCGTGCTCTGATAACGATAAGGGGATACTTGTCGAAACGTCGGGCTTTTTTAACGATAAGAGAATACTTATCGAAACGTCGTGCTTTGATAACGACAAGGGGATACTTGTCGAAACGTTGTGCTTTGATAACGATAAGGGGATATTTGTCGAAACGTCGTGCTTTGATAAAGATAAGAGACTAATTGTCAAAACATCGGGCTTTAATAACGATAAGAGGATACTTGTCGAAACTTCGTGCTTTGATAACGATAAGAGAATACTTGTCGAAACGTCGTGCTTTGATAACGATAAGAGGATACTTGTAGGTACGTCGTGCTTTGATAACGATAAGAAGATACTTGTCGAAACGTCGTGCTTTGATAAATATAAGAGGATACTTGTCGAAACAGGACAGATATTCCAATATACACAGATATACCAATATACATAGATATACCATTACAAACACCAGGACAGTGAATATAGATATTCCATTATACAAGACCGGGGCATTACACAACCCAAAAGTTATTTTGTAAGAAACTAGCAAAAGTAAATTTAAAACAGATTAAGCCGAAGGTCGAACGTAAAGCTGCGTTCCCATGGAAATATAGTCGCTAGAATAATACTACTTAAAAAGACATTTAGATTTGAAATATGAATTAAGCCACGCCCATTATCTCCACATGGGGCTAATGATAATTGTTCGAATGACATTAAAATATATACAACAGTTTTATCATCTTCATGGTTGAAACTAAACAGAAACAAAGATCAATACTTTGAAAATAAAATTTAACCATAACAACACGGCATTCAGGTTGATGTTGATTATATGAAAACTATTTAATTCATATAGTTTTAATAGAATATAATTCATATAGTTTTAACATAATATAATTTATATAGTTTTAATAGAATATAATTTATATAGTTTTAATATAATATAACTTATATAGTTAAATATGGCATCTTGAATATATTAAAACTATTTAATTCATATAGTTTTAATAGAATATAATTTATATAGTTTTAATAGAATGTAATTTATATAGTTTTAATAAAATATAATTTATATAGTTTTAATATAATATAATATAGTTTAAATAGATTATCGTTCCGCCAAATTTAGTTATCATTCCTACCAAATTGCTAATTACCTAATTTGTGTCGAGCGGACATTAAACCCCATTTATCTATATCTTTCCGCCCAATTACTAATTATTTATCCACATAATCCTCAAAGTAATCGAATTTTTTTTATATATGTGCGGCTTGTCAGAATAAATGAAGTTTCAGGATGCCCGGGTCCCGGTCGTGACAGTGAAATCTGATAAGAGATTTTTACACCGAACTTGAAAGCATGACTGTGGATTTGACTTTCGAACAAACTATTGACGCGAGTGATACTAACAAATAAAAAGGAACAAATCAAGGCCATGTTGGTATTGGCTTGAGAGAGAGAGAGAGAGAGCGAGAGGGAGAGAGATGAACAAATAGTTATTCAACGCGTATCTGTAATTCTGTTCATCTTGTTTAACGAAGAAACATGTCACAATTCTATGGAATACGATTACTGCTTATTACTGAGGATTCTCTAGTCATTATCAAGTCTAGCCGCTAAGTAATAAGCAGTAATTGTATTCCAAAGAATTATAACCTGTTTATTTCAGTTCAATTACTACATACCATTGAAACAACTTGTTTAACGAACTTAGATACAGTAGTGATACCATTGAAACAACTTGTTTAACGAACTTTAGATACAGAAGGTGATATTTGGCGGTAATTATATAAATAAGAATGAGTTAGCTAAGAATCCTGAAGGAACGTTATCAGTGCCTTTTCGGAAATACTCACAGTTCTAATTGACTTGGATTATTGCATCTTTTATTCAGAAATTGAAAGTTCGACATTTAAAAATATTAGAGAGAGAGAGAGAGAGAAATGGGGTTTAACATCCCATCAACACAGCTGGGTCATTTCAGGACTAACATATGATTTTAAGTTTTATTTCAATAATTCGCTTGCGCGTAGGGGTCTTCAGCAGTGGGAGGACACCGGAGTGCCCGGAGGAAACCACCAGGTTGAGAAGGCGCCCCTATCTTTATGCCACATACGCTCACATCAGAGCTGGAAAACACAGCCACAAGCCAGAGGAGAAATATTAGACAAAAACTGTGGATTATCATCACAGTAGACAACAATTCTACAAAATAAGATAAACTAACTATGAACAATCAAAACCATTAGACAGACATTTTCATATAAAAACAGTATAGGATAAATTGTGTAATCACAAACGGGCTGTTCACCGATTATAAAATACACGACAAACAGTGGTAACAGGTGTCTGGAAGATTAAGCTTAGCCTGCTGGCATGCCACACCCGCCATAGCTGCATCCCAACTATTCGGCGAAATCTCGTTAAAATAGCGTGATTGGTCAATGGACTATCGGTATGCGGAATGCATGTGATAAAGAGTGTTAACGATGTGGCAGACAGACATTATCAGGGTGATAGTATACGTGTCAATTAAATATATCTCTAGAATAATAGTCGAGAGAGAACATGTTATATTTACCAATCAAATCAATATGACGGCCATAAAACTTTTTACAGGTTTTAATAAGTTTAGTTCGCAAGTATTCCTGTATGCCAGGCGCAAAACCAGAAATAATAAAAACTAACTTATTGTAATACACCACAAGAACTTAACTAGGATGATGAACTATTTATTACACTGGAAATAAAGCGTTTGTATTAAATAATCCCAGCAGTGGGTGGCTATTATTGTTTGGTATACAACACAAGAAATTAACTTGAATAATGAACTATTTATTACACTGGAAATAAAGCGTTTGTATTAAATAATCCCAGCAGTGGGTGGCTATTATTGTTTAAATGGTTATATTTATCACAGTAGAGGTATTGTAATCTTTTTATAGTATTGAAATCTTTTTATATTATTGAAATCTTTTTATATTATTGTAATCTTTTTATATTATTGTAATCTTTTTATAGTATTGAAATCTTTTTATATTATTGTAATCTTTTTATATTATTGAAATCTTTTTATATTATTGGAATCTTTTTATATTATTGGAATCTTTTTATAGTATTGTAATCTTTTTATATTATTGTAATCTTTTTATATTATTGAAATCTTTTTATATTATTGTAATCTTTTTATATTATTGAAATCTTTTTATATTATTGTAATCTTTTTATATTATTGTAATCTTTTTATATTATTGTAATCTTTTTATATTATTGTAATCTTTTTATATTATTGAAATCTTTTTATATTATTGTAATCTTTTTATATTATTGAAATCTGAAATCTTTTTATATTATTGAAATCTTTTTATATTATTGAAATCTTTTTATATTATTGTAATCTTTTTATATTATTGAAATCTTTTTATATTATTGAAATCTTTTTATATTATTGAAATCTTTTATACGAAAATAATGACATCGATGTTCCAGTTAATATATTACATGTTGAATTGAATTGATATATTATTCAGGTTTATTACACGTATAGGAATACATTAACAATGGGGGGTTATTAAATCTGGAGCATCTCCACCACTGTTGAATTGAAACAATATATTATACAGGTTTATTACACGTGTAGGGATACATACACAATGGGGAGCTAGTAAATCAGGAGCATCTCCACCATGTTCATTCATCTAATACCCTCAATAACCCGCTAACAGCTCCATACAAAATTATAAACAATTATAGACCGAAACGAATTATAAATATTTTATTCTCTTCTTATCTCAGGGGGAGATAATTAATTTGTCAGTTTGACGACCAACTTTCGTGCTATAATCACGTGCTATAATTGAGACTTTGTTAAATTGGAATCCATTGCGATTAAATATAACTTGAGGGCGTTTGTCAACGTCATTTCTTTGACTCGTGTTATGAGGTTGTTATAAACAAAATGATTAGTTGCGATATTTTTCATTACTTTTACCAACGATTTGTGGTGAATAATTAATAACGATATTATTTAGCTAAAGTTATTGTAAGACATGTTGTAGGCGGTTTAAAGGGACAATAACTCTCGTGTATCAAGATAGGGGGTAGTATGTGACAAGGAGTAGGGTCGCCTCCTGGTCCTCCATTTTCCTTCCACCGCTAAAGAACCCTACGTGCAAGCGAATTATTGAAATAAAATTATGCCATATGTTAGTCCCGAAATGACAGACTTTGTGTCGAATGGACGTTAAACCCCATCTCTCTCGTCTCTCTCTCTCTCTCTCGTCCAGATCCTAGTGTAGTAAAGACGACATTTGGAACTATTAAAACGAAACGAAATAGGATCTGTGTTTTAATCAGATTGTTATAGATAATTATAATTATCTTTGAATCTGGGGTCGATCTTATTTTTCTTGTATTTCCCTGGCGTCATATAGATTCCAAAAATACATGAAATTGGTATTATCATTTTTAACGAATATAATAGAAAATGGCGGGTAAATGATGGAACTTGTAGAATTAATCAGTAATAAATAGATTTAATCACGACAAACTTATCTTAGTTCCATTCTCAAATCTCAGCAATTATCTCTCTCCCTCTCTCCATCTCTCTCTCTACCGCTCTCTCTCTCTCTCTCTCTAAGTTCCATTCTCATATATCACCAATTATCATTCATCTCTCTCTCTCTCTCTCTCTCCTCCCCTCCCCTCCACCCTCTCTCTTAGTAACCTCAAACATATAATTACATCTTCGTTATAATGTCTACCCGAACTTTCTTCGTGTTTCAATAGCCATTTAATTATTTAATTAAAGCAACGTCACTAATGGTTGAGTTGCACGCGATTCTATCATATACAGCAGATTGCCAATTCTGTGAGGTAATCTTAGATAAGTCAAATAATCAGTGGCTTACGTTGTGATTGATCATTCCCTTTTATCAAAACCCATTACAGGATTAGTTTAAAATTTACATAAGTCATTATCTCATTGGTCGCGTGTACGCTGTTCCATGTGGTCTATCATTGAGTCAACCTGCGTGGTTTCATTGAGTCAATGGTTAGTATTTTAAGATTTACATAGCCATTATCTCTTCGGTCGTGAGTACGCTGTTTCATGAACCTGGCGTGGTTTCAATTCCCCGTTTGTACGTGACAAGGAACAGGACACCTTGCCCAACCTCGGGGGATTTCTCCTGGTCCTCCTGTTTCCCCCCACTGTTGAAGACCCTTACGCATAGCGAATTATAAAGATACAATTGAAGCACGTGTTAGTCCCGAAATAACCCTGTTTGTGTGGAGTAGACGTTAAATCCCATTTCTCACACCCACTCTCTCTCAACTTTAGATTACGATGTAGCAACTCTTCCACGCGCTACACAGATCCAACGTTCAAGTACAATACAAATCATATAAATTACATTATATTCCCCTTCGGGCATTCTCGGATGTATATTGCATGTTCTCGTATGTTACCGTAAAAGCATTTAAAGACAAAAAAACAAACGTGTAATGCACCTGTCTGTTGTCATGACATTGACACTATAAAGACACATCCTACATAATCGTTGTCATGACATTGATACTATACTATATAAAGACAACTGTCACCTTACATCCTACATAATCGTGACGTTTTTTCGTTTGAGTAAAGACCATGTTTCTCTTGACTTTTGTAGAATTCGACGAATTCTTATTTTGTTTAAATTACAGCTCATTCTCTGTCAAGGATGTTGTAGCCTTTATTGTTCTGTTCTTTCAGTAGAACGGCGATTCTTCCTGCTCCATTACTTAGATAAAACGAAATGTATTACATTAAATACAGTTAATAATGACTATGATTCAGAGATTATTTTGACGCCTTATGCCCTGGTAGACGTTTCTTGGTGGATTAATAATGTAGACAGTTTAAATGGACTTCATATGAGACCCCCTGAAGTCAATTATATACTGACCGTCGTCGCTTCACTTGTAGGTTGGGACGCACACTCGGGAAGTAATAAAACTAATGGAGTTCACAGGAAGTCTACTATTAATTATTTAGAGCTACGAGCTGTTTATGATGGTTTAATGTCTCTTAGTTCTGATGTACGCAACAAACATATATTCAATGTGACAATCATACATTAATAGTTTGGGTGGTCATAAATAGTGTAGCTGTCGAGGTTTTTTTCTGTCTGCAAAAGACATTCCCGGCAAAGGTAATATCTTGGCTGATCGATGATCACGGGATTTTTCAGGTGCAACAGAATGGAAATTAAATTAATTTGTCTTCCAGAAAATTTGTAATCGTTTTTTTTGACGCCAGATTATGAATAATTGACATCTAGATATAATGCTTAAATACCAGCTTACTCGTCATGGAATCCAGATTCCTGGAGTTCTACCACTAATGCTTTTACTGTAAGTTGGTCAAATATTCTCTATTTCCACCTCACAGATTAATTTCAAATGTTTTGTCGACAGGTCACCGGAAATTATCCGCTGGCCTTGGAAAGATCTTTTGAGATTACCAGTAAGCAACACGTTACACCCTGTAGGGGGGAAGAGTTTATCTTTAACCGATTGCCTTATATTTCAAATGTTTTGACGACAGGTCACCGGAAATCAAGTACTGACCACGGAGAGAACTTTTGAGATTACCAGTAAGCAACACGTTACACCCTCTAGGGGGGAATAGATTATCCTTAACCGCTTGCCTTATATCCGGCAACCCCTCTTTAATACGGGATTATAAAGTGAATATATCGCAAGTATCCTGGTATCACGGAAACGGCGTGTTCCCACTTTGCCGGCAGGACGTTAATCCTCTAATTGATCGTAAAACTATAGTCTTTTTAAAAGGTAGTCACTCATGAAATAATCACTAGTGTTTAGCTTTAATGAGCTCTTAATCCCTCTTAATAAAATTAATTTAATTAACCTATTTAATGACATCTTGAACACAATTCTTGTCGGCGTTATCCTTTCAAACATGAATTCAATTCACTTTTTTAATATAGCATGACAGCATGACATCCTAATATTTAAAATTTCATTAACCTAATTAAACAAGAACAATCTTATGTCGAAGTCACCATTTCACAGATATGTTTTGTCGGTACCAAAACGCCTCGAGTTAAGAAATATCGACAACTTGATACAAGAATTGACCACTTGAAAACACAATTATTAAATGGCTCTTTAAGTGTAAATCGGTATGGAACAAATATTTCCTATTTAGTGGTCCTGTAAAATGATTGTTATGTTGTAAGGCATTTATTTATAAATTATATAATGCTATTTAATAAATGTTAAATGTGTAAATTGTAATGCATTTTTATAAATATGTAAATTATTTAATGTTATTTAATAAATGTTAAATGTTAAATTTGTTAAAATCATTACTTATTTAACAAAAGTTGATTTTGTTCAAATCAAAACAGCTTTATTCTTGAAAAGATATGGACTATAGTTTATAAAACCATTGTTCTAGGATTAACTGTGGATTAGCGGCAAAATTTAACATCAAAGCCTGCCGGCAAATTAGGAACACCCCCCAGGTACTTGTAGGCAGCCTTATTTCAATTAGAGAGCCTCCACTAAAAGTTTTTTTCCCTCACAACGGGAAGTTTGTTAGTACTCTCTATCGCACAGAGGGGTCAGACAGGGGCGTTTATGTGGTAGGGAGGGGGGGGGGGGCAGAAAAACAAATAGTCGGTCGCAAAATAAGAACAGTCGGTATCAAAATAAGTGCTCACTGCACACGTGTCGCCACTCCTCCCACGCTTCTGTGGCGACTAGTGACGACTTCCATACGGCCTACTCTTTTTTCCAATTCCAACTATCAAGAGATCTTTTACGTGCACATAGTTACAGACTGCTATGATATTGGGTTAGGGCAGTGGTTCTCAACCTGGAATACATGAAAACATAGCGACACATAAAAACATGACAAGTCATAGACGGTACATGACCATAGACACAGACTAGTCATAGTCACATATACAATGACTCAAACTAAATAATAAAGCAAACCTCTAGGTAAAAACTTTCCAGAAGACATCATGTGAATACTCAATTGGGATTACGTTGTTGTCACTTTTGTTAGTTTGCCGTTAAAAATATTGCGGCCCACTTAGGATATGAAATGAAATGGGGTTTAACGTCCTACTGTTCTGCTTCTAAACTGGGCCAACGAAGACGGCCATACAGTGTACTACGGGGGAAATTTTGCCCGGGAAGCGGCGCTAAGGACAACTCTTATATCAAATTTCAACTGCCAAGGGATCTTTTATGTGCACGCCAATGTCTACACGGGACCACGGTTTTTCGTCCCATCTGAACGACTAGACAGCTGTCCTTGCCAGGGCCTCCCGTACTGCATCACTGACAAGGGGAAACTAGTCGGAAATTCTGGATGAACTTTCTCCGTCAATGCAGAGGTCGAAATCCATATTTGTTTTATCAGAAGTCCTTTGTTTACGTTTCAGAGGTTTGTTGGTATCAATTATCATCATATGCTATAAACAGTCAAATATCAAATAACAAATTTGACTAATAATCATTACAGCAGATGAAAAATCTAAAACAACAGGACTGGCGATAAGCAATACCAACTTTACATACTTTGTCTCAGCAAGCAACAAACTACAATATTATCATCACGGGCAAAGGGAGGTAACTATTTATAGTCTGGATGCAGACCACCAATAATTCCTTCCATCGACTGTAATGATAATTGGCTGGACGCCCATAAGCTGTTTAGCCTAGTCCCTAAATTTGTTGAGAACCCCCTGTTGCAGCACAGCAAGTATGAAATCACAGGGAGGTTGACCACCAAACTTTCGATTCGCTGAAATTCATAGCAGAAGTCCATTTCCGTGTTAGTGCTGAGACAAAAGAAATTAAGTCAACGTACTTGTTATATTCTTCCGCCTCATAGAGAGAGAGAGAGAGAGAGAGAGAGAGAGAGAGTAATGGGGGTTTAACGTCCACTCGACACAAACTATGTCATTTCGGGACAAACATATGGTTTAATTTTATTTCAATAATTCGCTTGCGCGTTGGGGTCTTTATCAGTTGGGGGAAAGTGTAGGACTAGGGGAAAACCCACGAGGTTGGAAGGCGACCCTTCTCTTGTCAGGCACAACCCTGACCCTAACCCAAAACCACGCCAGTTGACTCAAAGACAGACCTGATAAGACAGCGCGCACGTGCTAACTAATCTGCCCCTTTATAAAGTGGTATAAAGCTATAATATATACCTGTAAATAAATTACAGCTACTGTGATATATAGTAATAAGTAGGCCTATATAATATACCTTTAAAGGACTTACGTCCGTAACTCAAAATTCTCCAAAATCTTCGTCATCGAAAACACGAATTATTGGTCAATTTAAATCAACATTGATGATGTAAACTTATCGGGAAAAGATGAGTTTCTGATATCCGATGTTTAAGATAAAAATATTTATTTTGACATTGGTACACGAATCGTGTACCATAATACGCTTCAGCCCCAGTTGTATTGAGAGACTAGTGGAACGAGGCTAGAGACATTGAACAAAATCAAAGGAGTTATGTAGACTGAAATAACTAGACGCTAGAAATTTTCCCTCGGTTATAATTGCTGGCTTTTTTTGTCAGACATAACTGATTTGAAATTGGTGTAAAAACAGAAATCACCGAATGTAAATTAGTTTATATAAATTCATATTACAGTATTATATGCGTTTCAACCCACTTTGTGAGTTTCTAGGTTCCAAATGTTAGCGATGTAGCTCCTTTAAATATAGTGATATTTAATTATAAGTATGATATACATGTATATAATATACAGTTATTTCGTATGTTAGCGATTTAGCTCCTTTAAATATAGTGGTATATAATAATAAGTATGATATACCTGTATAACATAATGATGATAAATTTGTTTAACGTGATTCAACAATAGATGACCGGAGTGAGGGACTTTACGGAATACCACAGCAGCAACTTTTCCTTTAATCTGTCCTCATATTACATGTATGGTAGTTTGGCGTTCCATAATATCCCACACCCCCAGCCAACAGGATCTAACTACAGATTGTTTGTCTGTTTATTCTACATTAGGTAACCCGAATACATTCAAAACAAACCTAGCGTAACTTACACGTTTCATTATCTACCACATGATAACTCCATGAGATGGTTGACAGTTCGCGATATAACCCTAGGTGGAAGTGGACGTTAACCCACAGATAGTCATACTGTGATCAATTTAAGACTAATATATTTATGGCAAGTTTCGTTCAATCCTTTTAAAACGAATAAAATATTGTTGAAACAAAGTGTCGTGTTAATATGTGAAATAATTTTCGCCCACTACTAAAAACCTAGTTTCTGTCGAGTGGACGTTAAGCCTCTTCGTGGGTTTTCTCCGGGTCCTCTGGTTTCCTCCCACTGCTAAAGACCCCTACGCGCAAGCGAATTATTGAAATAAAATTAAACCATATGTTAGTCCCGAAATGACGTAGTTGTGTTGAGTGGACGTTAAACCCAATTACTCTCACTCTCTGTTTTCAATATAAGTAATTATGACAATGGGTAATCCCGAGCTCTTGACGACAGATGAAGACACTTCAACAATGGACAAACGAAAGTTGGCGAGTTGGAATCAAAATATAACAAATATTAAATCGCTGGTCTTGTATTAGGTGTAAATGGAGAGGTTTGCCCGTACAATGGTTAATCTCTACAAAGCGATCTTATACGTGCAATGTTAATACGTAATATTCTCCTGTAAAGCAGTGTTATTAGAGATGCGATATTTCCCTTTAAATATAATTTTACTCGTTAGGATAGGACGACAAATCGAGAACCCTTGTATTTATTGACCGTTGAAATTCGATGTAAGAGTAGACCGTAATGCCGCTGTTCGTGCAAAATGTCCCTTATAGCAGACTGCATCGTGTATGCCCAGTCTTCATTAGCCCAGTTGATACAGGAAGGTGGGACATTAAACCCAATTTCATTTAAAACCATACTATGAGAGATGTAAAATTCTCTTTAAAACCATACTATGGAGATGTAAAATTCCCTTTAAAACCATACTGTTAGAGATGTATAATTCCCTTTAAAACCATACTAAGAGAGATGTGAAATTTCCTTTAAAGCCATATAATATGAGGATGTGAAATTCCTTTTAAAATCATACTATTAGAGATGTGAAATTCCCTTTAAAGTCATACTGTTATAGATGTGAAATTCCCTTTAAAACCATACTTTTATAGATGTGAAATTCCCTTTAAAACCATACTATTATAGATGTGAAATTCCCTTTACATTTATACTATTATAGATGTGAAATTCCCTTTAAAACCATAATATTAGAGATGTGAAATTCGTTTTTAAAACCATACTAGTAGTCTGCGATATCATCTCGGAGGTAGCCGACGTTAAATAAAGTTATTTCACACACGATACGGCCTACTCTTATATCGAATTTTAACTTCCAGGGATCTTTTACGTGCACGCCAATGCAAAGCTATATTATTAAGAGATGTGATATTCCCTTTAAAAGCTGATTTTGAAAGTGTACTATAATGTACCAGGACGTAGTTTTAAACCTCATTAGGTATCAAGGTTGCTAGTGATAAGATGTAATTGTTTAATTATGATAAGACTCTGTATTTAAACAATCGTGATTAGAAATAGGCGGTTTTTACAACTGGTGTATCACACAAGGTGGTTGGGTGACGGACACAGGAGTAAAACGGGTAAAGATTTTTTATAATTTTAATATTGTGTAACATTATTAAAAACTTAATGTTTAAATATTTTTAGTATAATATAAATTTGCAAAATCTCGAACTTTGCCAGGAAATAGAAACGGATTACTTTACATTTTACATGTTTACCGTATGGAAGACCAAACAGCCCTTTTTTAGTGTTCTGAGTCATTTTTTCTTAATTCATTGTCCTTAATTCCTTTTTCGTCATTTATTAGTAATATTAACATTTGTATCTTAAAATCAATATATGTTTTACTAATTTGTCATATCAGATTTGTAAAATGTATTTTAATTGCGTTTCACTATAAAGACAAAATAATGATCGCGTTAACTTGCAATGGGTGCCAAGAATCCAATGCAAAAAAGACAGTGTCGTCTTTGATCGCTCTTCATACTTAATCTTCGGGCTGTCAATTAGTGACACCCACTCATTTGTGTCCAGGGGTGTTTTCAAGGAATCCAGTAATTTTCTAGCAAGATTGGTGTTTTTACTTTCCATATACCAAAATTGACACACTTGCTTTGGAAATACCCACTCGATAAATACTTGTCCGTGAACGTATCTTTAATAGTTAATTTGATAGGTTTCGTATCGCGCTTGGGAAAATTTAATATAGGGGAGATAACTCTGTATAGTGCTTGTTTATTTAGGGGAGATAACCCTGTGCATTGCTGGAGGCAGACCAATATTTAATTTCACACTCTCGGTACAAATTGTAGTTCGTCTATTTATAGCAATTCTCTATCCTTCTCTTTTATCCCCCTTTGCATGGACATTTCTTCTTAAATGGAAGGAGATTGTTTTAATTTATATTTTCTGTCAGGTTTTGGTAAATATTCATGATTTTGAGGCGGAAGGATAACTGAGATATCAGGTTGGCTACGGTGATATGTACGGCAACTAGTTACATGTTTTGGGTATGCTTCTTCAAGCTGGTGTATCTCAAAATTGTGGTGGTCAACCTCATACAAATTTTAGTACAAAGACATGCTCAGTCTATAGTAAAAAGCAGTCAGCCCAAAGAAAATTTTGGGAAAAGCTTGACGTGGGCAAAGAGGCCAGAATTAACATTGAAGTCAATGGGAAAATTTATGGTGGTCTGCCTCGTCTTGTTTGATATAGGAGAGATAACTCTGCGCATTGCTTGTTTTGCCGCGACTATCTGGTTGTGTTCTAAATGTATTAAAAGCGCTTAGACCGCGCCTCGGCATGGAATAGGCGCTATATAGATGACCTTAGAAATTTCCGTTAACCCCCTGTGTTACCGTAAAAGAGCTTCGCGCGATGCTTTAGAGCTTCGCTCTATGTTAGTGTTTTTGTCTTATTATGCCTGACAAAAGAATTGAAGTTTAGGCCTTCTGCCTTCTGCTTGAATTCCAACATCGATGCTATGGAATGATATGAGTTCTCCGCGAATTTTGTTATTGCTCAATAGACGATACTATATATGATAGGCTTTCCAGTCTCAAGTTTTTAAAGTCTTGTAAATGCTGGTCATCTGTTGATAAGATTATATTTTTAGATAGTGAAGATTGTCACCATGTTACGGTTAATGGTACTGCTGGGGTTCTGTGGTTTCCTGGGTGCTACTAAAAAGTAAGTTATCTGCTGGATTACAGGAATCAATGTATTATAGACAACATTGGAATGGAGTTTGGCGGCTTACTCCAAACTACGCGAAGGCGTATTATTGAAACAAAAATGTGACTATGTTAGTTCTGAATACAATTCGTTGATTTATTATTGCCTTGTATCATTGGCAGCCTGTCTGAGGTACAGGGCGAAAAAGCGGGGCTGTAACCACGGGCGGAGGGGGGGGGGCAAAAATCGAATTAGTCCCCCCTGCCACCAAATATTTCACCAACAATAATGATTTATTAGGAGCGTTCTTAGTCGGGCCACATCCTATGCCTCTCCAAAACATTGCGTAGCCCCACCAGATTTTATGAGCTGGTTACGGGCCCGGAAGGAAGGGAAGACATCTAATCCCATGATGAAAGAAGGGTAGATGTCTGGTCCGATGTATCTGCCGATTTGTTTATTTCAGTACATATCTCATAACAGCCCCAAATGTTCTCGTCCGGGGAGAAGATTACAATGTCGGTGTTCATATTTTAAATGCTTCGGCTCCAGTTCAGGTTCGAGCACAGATAGTAGAAGTGGTATACAATGGTAGTAAACAGATTCGTAATGTACGAAATGGAGACAGACAGATGTTCAACCAAGGTAAGATGTAAATCTACTTTATTCTTTTACAGAGAGAGAGAGAGAGAGAGAGAGTGAAAGAGAGAGCGAGAGAGAGTTTTAACGTCCACTCGACACAAACTAGGTCATTTCGGGACTAACATATGTTCTTTTATTTACCTTTTATTTCAATAATTCGCTAGCGCATATGGGTCTTTATCATTTGGAGGAAACCGATGGACCCGGAGTAAACTCCTTGCCACCTATAACTGGGGATTCGAAACCACGCCAGTTGAATCAATGAAAGGCTTTATGAAACACAGCGCGCACGCTAAACATTCAGCCCCCCCCTTCTTCTTCCAAACACCCTATAGAAAACGGGGGAGGAGGCATGGCGCCTCAGCTTGAAAACTTGTAAACAGTCTACTTTCCAATCTGATTAAGATACATATCTAAATTTCGTTTCATTTTTATTCTTTCGATGGCCTACACTACAGTGTCATACAAATCGGACAAGTTATAGTGGGAGTTCACGAACAACCGGCTTTTGAACCTATGCCGTTAGACATTGATTAATCAATCAACGTTGACGTTGCTAGTAATAGTTACACAGTTTCGTGGATGAAAAGGTCAAGAACGTACCGGAACAATCGGTTTCATTTGCTAATCCCCACACTTCATCCACAATACGTCAATGCTAACAACTCTTCAAGATACCCTTAACAAACACTCATAGATTATCAGTGTAATTTTCTATACATGTAACATTCTATAGGGTTGGTGGCTATTCCATTTTCTATAGGATGAAATTCTATAGTATTCTACAGAAGTTTTGGGTGATTGAGGAAATAATGGCCCTAAATATTCTATAGTTTCTGTAGAGCAATTCCCGTAAGGTTTCCTTCCGATATTGTAAAAGAAATATAGTATGCTATGGTATTTTATGTAGTAAATTTTCTTTTTGTCTTAAATCGAGTTTTTGTGAACAGACTTCAGTTGTCCCACTGTCTTCCATTTCGTGTTAATACTAAATTCTATTAAGTTGTTATACATGTCAAATTCAGCCAATCAACACAGCTGCCTTCTCTTGAATTTAAGCTAGAACTTCATATTTTTAAAATTTATTAAAATAAAGCATGTGACCATAAACAGTCATACCGTGTTAAAGAATAATCATATTAATCCTATAATTCACTATTGTCAGCTGAGAAATCGGCATAAATATCATTTTTAACTACAAACGTTTGAAGATAGCTATTCCATGCTGGGGAATATAAAACAAGGGAGGTAATTGGGAGTTAATTTTGTTATTATTTCCGGTGTGAATGTTATTTAAGTGTTCTCGCACTCATAATACGAAAATTGTGAATAATAAGTTTTTTTTCTCTTTCATTATCATGTAGAATTAAGGGTTTTAGGTTTGAATTTGGAATGCCAGAGGCATTAAAATTTTCTAGAGGCCGGCGGGCGGGGGGGCATTCCCTATGTTTTGGTACCCTGGCCCTCGCGTCGTTCCGGCGCCCCTGAGCTCCTCTAGACTAGTACAACTAAGAAGTCAGGGTATATTTATTGGTTCAGTCCAGATTACCAAGATGATATACAAAATGCAACGAAATAAAGTTTTTAATTTTGTTACTATTGAATTTCAGGTCAGCCCGGAAGTTTAACTTTAAAGGTAAGAGAGATCTAAATATTCTTTATATGGCGCTCGTATAAAACAAGATGGCCCCACCCTGTGTACTATCAACGGTATCTGTAATAAACCCCAGATCAGACGCTACCGTTCACGTGTCTGTAGATAACGTAGCTATAAGTTTTTGAATTTTTAAAGCAATCTAGCAGCTTCCAGATTGTGTAAAACTCGCAGCCGTTGCTTCAGGCGAATGACTTAATGTATACCCATCAGAAAGTCAAAGGTTAGATCCCAGTGCTGGGTGACGTAGTAAATCGAAAGAAAGCAGATGGACATGGCACTGTGTGGATAAAAGTCTTCTACTTTTCAATGCTTACGTAACCATTGAAATAACAGTTAAGATAATGTGTGTCTCAAACACTGTTGACGCGGCATTAAACCCCGCTCAACTATCTTCTGACTAATATTTCTGAAATTCTATTTATATCATGACTAGCTTCCTCGTAATGCTGTGGCGGCCAGAACATATCGTTTAAAGATCCGGGCAACTAAGGGACTCCAGTTGGAACTAGAGCAGAATATCCGAGTTCATAGTCAGCAGGTCTCAACTCTGGTACAGACTGATAAAGCCATGTATAAAGGCAGACAAACAGGTGGGTATATGACGTACATGGGACATAATTATATGGAATGCATGTGATATTATTGGGGGCTGAATAAGTCGGTTAGCTCCCCTGGTCGGGGTATGTTTATAGGTTCAGTCCAGACCACCAAGATGTTATGGATTATCGCTAGCCAATCGTAACTTGTAGCTAGCGAAGATGAGGGGTGCTCTAGAAAGTAAATTTCAACCTACCTGTCTGTAAATATTATGTTTTATGTTTTATGTTTATTTTCTTTTTAGTACGATTACGTGTATTGACTATTTTCCCGGACCTGAAACCCTATAAGGGCAAGATTAATATCGATGTTATAGTAAGTAACCCTTGATTAATATCGATGTTATAGTAAGTAATCCTTGATACCCTATAATTACGGGATTAATATCGATAGTAAATAATCATTCAATAATTCAAACTACATTTTGGTTTAGAAACTAATTATTATTTGGTTGATTCCGGTGTTGTTTAATAGGAATAATGGACAGAACAAAAACCTAGAATGTACGGACTATCCTTCCTAGACTGTCCAAAAATAAAAAGATCTGTTCTCGGTTATGTTTAGAATGCATTCCTCTTTCGATGTAGATATGTACGCCCCGTCCCCTCCACCTCGCTGAATCTGCCATACACCCTATTCATTCTAATATATCAGTGAATTTGTTCCAGGATGCACGTGGAAACCGTGTTAAACAATGGCTGGATGAAAAGGATCCACTTGGTGTTGTATCAAAAGATTTCCAACTCAGTGATCAGCCACAATCAGGAGAGTGGGCAATCAAAGTCACAATTCCAAGTTTAGTGAGTATTATTTTCTACTTTCATTTTTCGCACCAACCCCTATCACCACACCAAGGTCGTTTGTATAATGGTTTAACCTCACTTCACCACATTTGATTGTTTTAATAAAGGATCAGGGGGTTAGTAGACCGTGGGTGTAGGACTATAGTCTGTTTTAATAAAATAAAACCAAGTAAAAACAATCCATACCATTTATTTAGTTAATATATTTATTATATATTTGTATTTATTATGATATATGAAACTGTTTATAAATATTTATAGTATAATATTGTATTTATTTACAATGTTGGAGTGTCACAAACTTGTTACAGACTATACTTCAAACCCCCTTTAACCCCTTTGTTGCCGAATTAGTCATGATCTGGTGGACCTAGACTCTATAAACAATACCCTGGAGGTTGAGTGTTCGATCCCTGCATTGGCCGAGAAAGTTCATCTCGATTTTCCGGCGTGATTTCCCCTTGTCAGTGATGCAGAAGGAGGGCCTGACAAGGACAGCTGCCTAGTCGTTCGGATGGGACGAAAAACCGAGGTCCCGTGTACAAATTGGAGTGCACGTAAAAGATCCCTTGGCAGTTGGAATTCGATATAAGAGTAGGCCGTAGCGCCGCTGCCCGGGCAAAATTTCCCTCATTGCACACTGTGGCGTATGCCCGTCTTCAATTAGCCCAGGTACGGTGCTTAAGCGTAGGACGTTAAACCCCATTTCATTCATTATAAACAATACATGTTAAAATATCCGTCCTGGAATACCACAACAGGCAGCTGGTTTGGTCAATGACCAGGCCTTAATTTCACATATCATTCTAAGACTTTAGTTAAGAATTTACTAAAAATTGATGGCCTTATTTTAACTAAAGTGTAGCCTTTATGAAACTGTGGCTGTTTTACGGTATCAAATACATCTATAAGAAATTATGTGCAAAGTGTTGTGTTTCTGGTCAAAGATAATTCTCATAAACAGTTATTGAAAGTTGAGTAAATTCTTAACTCAAGTCTGAGAATGCTTTGTGAACTCTGGGTTCTGGACAAATATATTACGATATAATATGTATTTTAGTCAAAAAAATTCAACTTTATACAAAGTTTTTATTGTTTGGAGTGATTTAACAGTGTACACGTCATAAAAAGAATAACGTCAGCAGTTTAATTTATTTATTTATTTATATTAGGATGCTTACACCACGAGCCAATATTTCACAGTACAAGAATACGGTATGTATAATTTGAACATAATTTATATTAAAATGGCACATAACTACGGTCCTAGAGAGGGAGAGAGAGGGAGAGAGAGAAAGAGAAGAGAGAGAGAGAAAGAGAGAGACTGGGTAATTTCCAGACTCGCATAGGGTTGAATTTTTATTTCAATAATTGGAGAGAGAGAGAGAGAGGGGGAGTGAGAGAGAAAGAGAGATACTAACACATGGCTCAATTTTAATTTAAATACTTCGCCGTAGGTGTCTTTAGCAGTTGAAAAAATAGGAGGACCCGGAGAAAACCCACGTGGTTTGACCGGTCCTTTTAAGACAAACATATGTTAATTGTTAATTTTATATCTACGTGAGCAGTACAAGGTGGGTGAATTTTGCAAGAAAAGCGGCGTTTCTGACTAGTCTTCCCCGATTTGCAAGTATTACCTGTTCCTTTACGTGCATGCAGATTTGTACATAACTGAACTTCGCGTGTTCCTCCGAACAACGTGGCAAACATTTCAATAGCCTCATTATCTGACAAACGAACAGAAAACATTGAGGTTTCATGACACAGTGGAATTGAACGTAGTTTTGTTCGCTTGGTAGGCTGGCGATATTAGGATGTCTGTCCCTAGTTACTTACACAGAAATGAAATGAAATGAAATTGAGTTCAACGTCCTACTGTTCTGCTCCTAAACTCCACCAAGGCCTGAGGCGGCAGTTGCTGGAGGGCCTATTTAAAATGGCGTGGGCCTAATTAATTTCGGGTAAGGGCCTATGTTGACTCCCGTTGGGCCTAAACCCCACCCCTAACATTCATTGTCTATGCGTGTTTGTTTTAAAAAATCTTTGGGCCTGAGGCTGCAGCCTCATCAGCATCACTGATAATCCGCTACTGCCTAAACTGGGATAATGAAGACGTACAAACGCCATACAGTGTGCTATAGGGAAATTTTGTCCGGGCAGAGGAGCTACGGTCTGCTCTAATATAGAATTCCAGATGCCAAGGACTATTTTAAACACGCGAATATGTACGCGGAGCCTCTGTCTTTCGTCCCATCCGAACGACTAAATAGCTGTCCTTCTCAGGCCCGCGTGCTAAACCAGAATAAACAAAGGAAATATACACGAATACAAAGGAGAGGGGTTTTACATAGGCTAGGCCTGTTCCCCAATCCCATTCAGACATCCTGAATAAAATATTGTTTATAAAAGAATTACAAAAAAGTCGTGTGTTTAACGTCACCAACGAATATGAAGAAAACGGACATACGGCATACAGTGTGCTAAGCTAAATAATGATAACAGTATGCCCATCTACTTACAACCACATGATTTGTGTATAATTTGTTTTAGAATTGCCCAAATTTGAAATAACCGTTGAATTACCTCCATATGGTTTGAGAACAGAAACTGAACTACATGGCACCGTGAAAGCTAAGTAAGTAGGATTATAAGTATACAAGGCTCAGTGGGATTACTGTAATATATCTGGGTTAGTAAGCTTACTATACAATATCAGGGTGAGTAATTATTAGTAGGCTGTACCAGGCTTAGTAGGTTTACTATATTAGTGTACCAAGCGTCTTAGGCTTATTGTACTAGTATACCAGGCTTAGTAGGCTTATTGTACTAGTATACCAGACTTAGTAGGCTTATTGTACTAGTATAACAGGCATGGTAGGCCTACTATTTTAGTATACCAAGCCACACATACAGCGTCATACCCACAAACCATGTTTATAGCACATCCATGGGCTCTTAAACTTTTCGTAATGAAATTTAAATGGATGAATTTTTGGGCGTGTTTTGAAGATTGGCAAAGACGTTACAAAATGCAGCTTAACTGATTCTGAATTCCACATTTCATCAGCAGCAACGGCAGCAGTTAACGCCCTTGTTCAAATGATGCAAGTTTTTTTTTTTTTTTTGGCATAGTTTAAAGGCAAATGTAATAAAAAAATTTAAGATATATTATTCGGTAAAAATGTTGTTTGTGTTGTTTCAGATATACATTCGGTAAAGACGTGGAAGGAATGGTAGATCTCAGAGCGTATAAAGGAAATATTAGAAATTCTTGTGGTCAGGAGGAGAGATATTTACAGCAAGTTTTCCCGGTATGTTGTCAAATAAAACAAAACTTATAATACCAAAACACTGTTCCCTCGCTGACTGATCCCTCTGTCTGTTCCTTCTAAGCTCGAAGTTATCGGGGGTTTGGATGGCCAAATTGTTAGCACGTGCGCGCTGTATCATAAGCTTTATGCCATCTACCTGTTGCCTCTAAGCTATCTTCCTACAAAATCGAAAGCCTTCTTTGTTTGGCCTCAAGATATGCTTTCAAGCTCGTTTTGGTCAGTCAAATTTTGTTTTTAATCTCAGCTTTTTTTCTGTTTTCAAGATAAATGGTGAAGCCAAATTTACGCTTTCTACTGCGGATTTGAAGAAAATTTCCAGTCAGTGGTCGAGTTTGTACAGCGTCAATATTGTTGCTAGGGTAACCGAGGAAAATACGGGAAAGATTCTGAACGGGACTGGATCAATCACGTTTCATGATAAGCCGTATAAACTATCGTTTTTATCAACCAGTGCTAATACCTTTAAACCGGGACTACCTTATAAGGCATATGTAAGTATAGATGATGCTTAACGTCCCAACGTACTTTTAGAGACATGAACCACGTGGACTTCCATACATGAGTCACGCGCCCCACCATACGTCGCACCAAACATTTAAAGACATGAACGACATGTTGTACTACACATAAACCCATCAAATACATGGAGACATGAGCGAAACGTCCCACTAAGCATAGGGACATGAGCGAAACGCCCTAACAAACATGTAGAGAGGCGTCAAACGTCCTACCAAACTCAAAAAGACGTGAACGAACGTATCAACTAAATACATAGAGATATAGGCCGAACATATAGAAGCGTTTGAGTATTTTCCTAAGGTTTCACCGATGACAGAATTGCAATTGACTATAAGGAAATTACTCAGGTACGTTTTGACAATACATATGGTCATTACACTACTGATATTACACGCATAAATTTCAGTAACATATGAAATGATAAAAGTCTAGCTCTTTGATGTCATCAATACACTTACTTTCTGACATCCGCCACATATGTATACGAAACTATCACTAGATATCAGCCACATATATATATACGAAACTATCACTAGGTGTCAGCTACATATGTATACAAAACTACCACTAGATATCAGCCACATATCTATACGAAACTATCGCTAGATATCAGCTACATATCTATACGAAACTATCACTAGATATCAGCTACATATCTATACGAAACTATCATTAGATATTAGCCACATATCTATACGAAACTATCACTAGATATTAGCCACATATCTATACGAAACTATCGCTAGATATCAGCTACATATCTATACGAAACTATCACTAGATATCAGCTACATATCTATACGAAACTATCATTAGATATTAGCCACATATCTATACGAAACTATCACTAGATATTAGCCACATATCTATACGAAACTATCGCTAGATATCAGCTACATATCTATACGAAACTATCACTAGATATCAGCTACATATCTATACGAAACTATCACTAGATATTAGCCACATATCTATACGAAACTATCACTAGATATTAGCCACATATGTATACGAAACTTTCGCTAGATTATGTAAAACCACAAAAAAATGTTTATTAGCCATGTGAATGATAATAGAGTAAAACTAAATTAAATGTTTGTTTTTAATAAAATATAAATTTATTGACAGGTGAAAATAACCACCCAAGATGACGTACCTGTGATGAACAGCACACGTGGTATTGAGGTATACACGTGCGTGGATTTTACACGTACGGTGTCAGATCAGAATCGTTATGCATGTTCAGAGTTTCAAGGAACGTACAATTTACCAACACAGTCTTTGATTCCCTCTAACGATGGCGTGGCTCAGATCGCCATTGAAGAAGTTCCCAGGAATACCACACAGATTAAAATAAGAGTAATATATTCTTTTTATTTAATTGGTTTTATTTTTATTTAATTCGGTTTATTTTTATTTAATTCGGTTTATTTTTGTAATTCCACGACAACACATAGTGCGACGTGTTGGTATATATCACATTTCAAACAATTTGATAAAAATACAGATCTATATTTCGTTTTTATTTTTATACTTCCGATGGCCTACACTACATGGAGATCTGGCAGTTTGTAATAGGAGGTCGCGTCGGGTTCATACGAGCGGCTTCTGAAGCTATGACGTAAGACATTGATTAATCAATCAGCATTGATGTTACTAGTGAATTACCCACAGTTCGGTACAAAACACGCCTAATGAATGAATGAATGAATGAAATGGGGTTTAACGTCCTACGCTTAAGCACCTTACCTGGGCCAATTGAAGACGGGCATACGCCAACAGTGTGCTATGAGGGAAATTTTGCCCGGGCAGCGGCGCTACGGCCTACTCTTATATCGAATTCCAACTGCCAAGGGATCTTTTACGTACACTCCAATTTGTACACGGGACCTCGGTTTTTCGTCCCATCCGAACGACTAGGCAGCTGTCCCTGTCAGGCCCTCCTTCTGCATCACTGACAAGGGGAAATCACGCCGGAAAATCGAGATGAACTTTCTCGGTCAATGCAGGGATCGAACACTCAACCTCCAGGCTAGCGAACCAGCGCCTTATCCACTTAGCCACCGTGATCCCCAAAAAACACGCCTAAAGCTCGCTGTAACTGACCGTTTCATTGGCTAATACCTCACACCATTCAGAACACGTCAACGATAACAACTCTTCCAGATCAAAGTGTAGTAAAGACAAGTAAACGGAAACTTTGAACTATAAAGACGAAACGAAAATAGGATCTGTGTTTTAATCAGATTGATTTTCAAGCTTCAGAGTCGTATAACTGGAATAAGTGTTTTAAATAGTATTAGGCCGTTTTATTTACAAACATGTGCGTGATATAACACCTTCTATAGGGTTGGTGTGTTGATTCTGCCCCAGCAATATATTGAACAGATTTAATTGTTTGGGTTGTACATAAAACTTTACCAGGTGTTTGGAATTGCAAGAAGGGCGAGCAGAAAACCGATTTACGTTTGACCCCCCTCCCCTGCACATAACCATAGAGACAGACAGTCTCAAAATGATCAAAGTTCTGCACGTATTTAACCTACGTTGTTCTAGAAGGAGCCTTGTATTATTTTATAAAATAACAGTTTGTTCTATTTACTAATTGTGTATTAAATGACTGGTATATATTATTATTATTGTAGGCGTGGTATAATAGTGTATTCCATGCGTGGTATAACATTGTGTATATATTACACACGTGGTATATATTATACTAGTGTATATATATATCTCTTATTACAGGCGTGGTATAATAGTATACTAGTAATTATATATATTTCTTATTACAGGCGTGGTATAATGATATTAGTGTAGAAAAATCTATTTATGCGGCTTCATCCCCAAGTAAAAACTTTATTCAGATTTCAACATTTGTCGAAGAAGCTGTATCAAAGGTAAGGTGGGTTGGTATTACAGTTAAGTTGGGCTGGTATTATAGGTAACAGGAGCATAAGTGTTATCAAGTGGTATCAAGACATTTCATATGGAAAGTAATCAAACTCCTTCGATTATATTAATATTTTACGTCCTAGTATCATAGATTACAAAATATTGCATTGTCAGTGCCATGATTAAATTATGATACAAGTAGTTTTCCATAGAGCTGTCACTAGGTGTCGGTACTTCTTCACCTGCCTGTCGTTTAGGATGGGGACATGAGACTGGTATAGTTTAGGATGCTGACATGAGACTGCCTGTCGTTTAGGATGGGGACATGAGACTGGTATAGTTTAGGATGCTGACATGAGACTGCCTGTCGTTTAGGATGGGGACATGAGACTGGTATAGTTTAGGATGCTGACATGAGACTGCCTGTCGTTTAGGATGGGGACATGAGACTGGTATAGTTTAGGATGCTGACATGAGACTGACTGTCGTTTAGGATGGGGACATGAGCCTGGCACAGTTTTAAGCGGTGTTTGTTTCTAATTGAGAATAAAACAAGAAGATTGGTGTAGTACGTATTATTGTAATTCTTAAATTCTCAACAAATCTTTTGGGGTTTATATTTTTTACAAAACATTGACGAGGGGTGTTGGGAAGGAATGGGTGTAAGAATGGGGAGGGAGTTTCAAATAATTAACCTATACGCCCCGACCTCGACCTTGTCGACACTTTTCATTTTGTATGAATATTTAGATAGAACTAGACTGAGATTATATAAGGGCAAGTTAGAATACAGTATGACCATATAAAGGTATACTAGAATACATGATGACCATATAAAGGTATACTAGAATACATGATGACCATATAAAGGTATACTAGAATACATGATGACCATATAAAGGTATACTAGGCGTGTCGAAGATGACCATATAAAGGTATACTAGGCGTCTCGATGATGAGGTAATAAAATTGTGGTTTTGTTGCAGGTTGACAGAACAGTGAAATTTGAAATACGATCAACAGAAGCCATTGGTACATTGTATTATATAGTAAGTTATTGCTTTGAGTAAACTTTTAAGAGGGAGAAAGAGAGGTTGAGAGAGGGCGGGGGGGGGGGGCTTGTGTCACAACTGCGATTGGATCGGGCTATGTAATATTGAGTTTTATAAAACTGGATGCGACTGGGAATTGCATGTAAAAGGCGACGTAAGCGATGTTGCCACCTGATGTGACAAAAGTAAAAAAACTTATTGCACAAGATGCAGCGACATAAGAGGTTTTGACCAGAATGTAATTAGTTTTGATGGAATGTTGAGGTATTCGTGGTTTTCTTCGTATTTTTTTTTAACAGAACCAGATTTTGTTTTAACGTATTGCTAACCTAAGACGATAGTGTCGCCAGTCTGGTGATCACGGGGTCATTTGCATACGATAGTAGTCAACATAAGTCCCCTAAGATTCCAGATGCAAGTAGTTGCATGCACGTACAAATCAACGTACACAGGCAACATAATTCGTCGACCGCCCCAGTTGCACACAATCGTATCGGATGACCAGGGCGACATAAGCGTCACTTTAGTTATCATCTGCTGGTATTTATGGAAGACCAAACAGCTCTTTATTCAGTGGTCTTAATCCTTATTTCTTAATTCATACCATAACAGCCCCGGGATTGTACAGCGCAGTGGACGCTTACGGCTGGCACCCGGATCCATTCACTTAATTGATTTGATAACTGTTTATTTTTTGCAATATCTATTTTCTGTCTTGTCCGCATGTTTATCTTGTAGATTTTTGTTTTTGAGTGTAAAGTGCGGACTGCCTGCACTTACTAATAGTCCTTTTTGAAATAAGTATTAAGGACTATGAATAAAGATTTGTTTGGTTTTCAATATATATTATCATGTAAAAATACAATTATTCTCCTCTAGAGTATTATGTAGTAACTTTTCACACTAATATTAATTGTATTTTGTCACAGATTAAAGCAAGAGGCTCTGTTCAGAAAGCAGAACAGTATAATATGCAGCAAACAACGAATGCTATTCTAAACCTGGATGTAACACCCAGTATGTCCCCCTCGGCGTATATCTTGGTTTATTACATGAGAGAAAATGGCGAAGTTGTTGCCGATGGGTTAACTTTCAATACAGACAGACTATTTAAAAATAAAGTAAGTAACATTTCTATAAATAGATTTTGTTTAAAATAGGGATCTAAATCTGCAAGGACCTGTATCCTTAGTATAGCGCACATACCTTCAGGATTTAACACCACGCTGTATCCTTATTATAGCCCACATACCTTCAGGATAAAACATAAACGTGCGGCATGCAGGACGGAGAGTCTGACAAGGACAGCTGATCATCTTTCGGATGGGAAGAAAAACCGAGGTCCCGTGAACACATTGACGTGCAAATAAAAATTTCCTATAATTCGATATAAGAGTAAGCTGTAGTGCCGCTGTCCGGACGAAATTTCCTCATAGCACACTGTATGGTGTATGCCCGTCTTCAATAGCCCAGCTCGGAGCAGAACAGTAGGACGTTAAACCCCATTTAATTTCATTTCCAATGTGTGGGACTTTATAAAATAAGCTAACACATGTTATCGTTTTCTACCTGTAGATTTTATTGTTTTCTACCTGTAGATTTTATTGTTTTCTACCTGTAGATTTTATTGTGTTCTAGCTGTAGATTTTATTGTTTTCTACCTGTAGATTTTATCGTTTTCTACCTGTAGATTGTATGGTTTTCTACCTGTAGATTTTATTGTTTTCTACCTGTAGATTTTATTGTTTTCTACCTGTAGATTTTATTGTTTTCTACCTGTAGATTTTATTGTGTTCCATCTGTAGATTTTATTGTTTTCTACCTGTAGATTTTATCGTTTTCTACCTGTAGATTGTATGGTTTTCTACCTGTAGATTTTATTGTTTTCTACCTGTAGATTTTATTGTTTTCTACCTGTAGATTTTATCGTTTTCTACCTGTAGATTTTATTGTTTTCTACCTGTAGATTTTATTGTGTTCCATCTGTAGATTTTATTGTGTTATACCTGTAGATTTTATTGTTTTCTACCTGTAGATTTTATTGTGTTCCATCTGTAGATTTTATTGTGTTCTACCTGTAGATTTCATTGTTTTCTACCTCTAGTTTTTATTATTTTCTACCTGTAGATTTTATTGTTTTCCACCTGTAGATTTTATTGTTTACTACCTGTAGTTTTTATTGTTTTTTACCTGTTGATTTCATTGTTTTCTAGCTGTAGATTTGTAGATTTTATCGTGTTCTACCTCTAATTACCTGTAGATTTTATAGTTTTCTACCTGTAAATTTTATTGTGTTCCATCTGTAAATTTTATTGTTTTCTACCTGTAGATTTTATTGTTTTCTACCTGTAGATTTTATTGTTTTCTACCTGTAGGTATCCGTAGATTTCAATAAGGAAGCAGTATCACCTCAAGATCGCGTCAGTCTCATCGTATCAGCTGAACCCAAATCTCAAGTATTCATGTTGGCAGTAGATCAGAGTGTTTTATTGTTAAAATCAGGCAATGATCTGACACCTAAAAAGGTGAGAGGTTTTTAGAATATGAATATTTATAGTCGATTTGATTGGCGTGGTTTCGAATCCCCAGTTGTACGTGGCAAGGAGAAGGATCGCCTGTCCAATCTCGTGGGTTTTCTCCTGCTCCTCCGGTTTACTTTCACTGCTAAAGGTCCCTACGCGCAAGCGAATTATTGAAAAAAAATTAAACCATATGTTAGTCCCGAGATGACCTAGTTTGTGTCGAGTGGACGTTAAACCCAATTTCTCTCTCTCTTTCTTATAGTGGATTTGAGACACCTGATCAATTCTAGAGGGTGTTCTAGATATAGTATGTACAGTTCTATGATCGTTAGTAACGTGACGTGGTTTTATTTCCCACTTGGGTTTTCTTTTTCACCGGGGAAGGGGGGTGTTTGATTGAGTCGACTGGAGTGGTTTCGAATCCCCGGTTTTACGTGGAAAAGAATAGGGTTTTCTCCGGTTCCCTCAGACCCCCACGCGCAATGATGTATCAATCTGAGTTGTACACATATACTATTTCGTTTCATTTAACATGTCTTTATTACACCATGATCTGGAAGGGTTGTTATCATTGACATATTCTGGGTGATGTAGGGGATTTAGTGTTGCAGTGTCTGTTACGGCGAGTTCTTGGCCTTTTGATGCACGGAACTGTGGGTAAATCACTAGAAACGTCAACGCTGATTTATTAATCAATGTCTGACGTCATATGGTCAAAACACGCTCGTTTGACCCATGGCGTAAACTCCCACTATAACTTGTCAGATCTACATGTCGTGTAGGCCATCAAAAGTATATAAAACGAAACGAAACATAGATTTGTATCAGATTACAGTTTTATTGAATTAAAATTGTACTATTGTATAAATACAATTATACTGTAAAGGGATGTATACAGTATATTGTACTATTGTATAACGAATGTTGTATTGAATGGTATGTAGTAGATATATATATAGTATATAACAAATGTTATATTGTGTAGGGTGTATACAGTATTATATTGTAGTATATTGTATAACGAATGTTATATTGAATGGGGTGTATATTATATATTGCATTGTACTCTATGTATGCAGTATATTATATTGTACTCAATGTATACAGAATGTTATATTGAATGGGGTATATATTATATATTATATTGTACTCTATGTATAACGAACGTTATATTGTAGAATATGTATACAGAATGTTATATTGTACTAGATGTATATCGTACTATATGTATAACGAACGTTATATTGTACTCTATGTATGCAGTATATTATATTGTATGAAATGTATACTACAGTATATTATATTGTAAAGCGATGTATAACGAACCTTATAATTGTATGAAATGTTTGATATTGACAGGTGAAGTTAGCTCTATCAAGTTTTAGTAATGTTCCTAATCCTATACATGAACATACCTGGTATTATGGCAGACAATCATCAGCTAAAAATGCCAAAGAGTTTTTCAGGGTAATGTATGACCGATTGAATTATATATATATAGCTAATCTTCAGGACAATGGGTTAGGGTTAGGGTTTTAGTTATATGTTTCTAATCTTCAGGGCAATGGATTAGGGTAAGGGTTCGATTTATGTTTCTAATGTGAATGCCTCATTAAAACAATGTGCATTCAGTTTTATAGTTGGGAGACAACAATTCTGAAATACATGTAATGGTGACTTGCAACATGTTGATGATTGGTGAAGGGTAAGGGTGAGGGTTAGGGTTAGGATGATTGGTGTAGGATTTAATATAACCGCAAGATACCTTTCCTTGGCGAAAATCATAAAATAGTCGGTCTAAGATGTGAAGGTTTGTTTTTTTGTCTAAATAACTGACTTCCGCTTATTCGTGTTAATTTTATAATAATCTAAAAAGAAATACTTTAATATTGACGTAAATTACAGTTCTTTAGTTCGTTCGCTCGGTACTTGGGTTTAACTTCCACTCCCACCTAGGGTGATATCGTAGACAGATATGCCGCTCCTTTAAATATAAGTGTAGCGTCATTTCCTCTGATAGGAATGAATCTGATTGGTTGAAGCGCAATTCCCTCCGATCGGAGGGAATCTGATTGGTTGTAGCGCCATTTCCTCTGATAGGAAGGAATCTGATTGGTTGTAGCGTCATTTTCTCTGATATGAAGGAATCTGATTGATTGAAGCGTCATCTCCTCTGATATGAAGGAATCTGATTGGTTGTAGCGCAATTCCCTCCGATCGGAGGGGATCTGATTGGTTGTAGCGCCATTTCCTCTGATAGGAAGGAATCTGATTGGTTGTAGCGTCATTTTCTCTGATATTAAGGAATCTGATTGGTTGAAGCGCAATTTCCTCTGATAGGAAGGAATCTGATTGGTTGAAGAATGTAGAAACAGGACGTGTTTATAAGCTGATTGGTCGATGTTGATTTGTATTTACAGGAAGCTGGTGTGTTAGTTATGACAGATACGCCATTTTTAACACATTACCAAACACGTGGTGGATCTCGGCGACAATATAGCCGGCCTTCTTCTACCAGTGAGTATACACAACCTTCCCACTGTACAGCCACTGTCATATCCCTTCCCTTCCCACTCTACGACCACTATCAACCACTGCCATTGTCCTTGCCGTAATACACTCTTCATACTATAGAAACGCTGTTATATCCCATCCCATATTACACCCATCTCATGTACAACCATGTGGATTGTCTGTTCTCTACAACTATCAAGGAGCCACCATTCCGCCCAACACTACTAACACGGCGACACTACTCCCTCCATTACGATTAACAAGGAGACTCCACACTGTCCTGCACAAATGGCAAGGCGACACCACCTTATCTTGTGTCATAGTAATGACTTTTTTTGCACCAAGCAAGATTTCTTCCTCGTATGTCAACTGGCATTGTTCCTTTGGGTGCACGCCGATGCGTACAGGGGTAGGCCTACATCTCGATATTTTGTGATATTCCGTACGACTAGGCTCTTTTTCGTTCATGACTGTCTGTCCTCCAGTATTCGGTCTTGAGCCATTTGAGAGGCGACACCACTAGAAACGTCAATGGCTAAAATCATAAGGTCAAAAGCCGCTCGTATTACACCTGACGCGACCTCCCACTACAACCGATCAGGTCTTAATGTAGTGTAGACCATCGAAAGTATTAAAAAATAAAACGAAATATAGATCTGTATTTTAATCAGATTGCATGCCAATATACACACGGTATTATGATTATTGATCCTGTCCGGACTAACGAGCTTAAAATATCGATCCTGTCCGGACTAACGACCTTAAAATATCGAGTCTGTCCGGATTAACGACGTTAAAATGTCAATCCTGTCCGGAATAACGAGCTTAAAATGTTGAGCCTGTCCGGACTAACGAGGTTAAAATGTCGACCCTGTCCGGACTAACCAGCTTAAAATATCGATACTGTCCGGACTAACCAGCTTAAAATATCGATACTGTCCGGACTAACCAGCTTAAAATATCGATCCCGTCCGGATTAACGAGGTTAAAATGTCGATCCCGTCCGGACTAACGAGGTTAAAATATCGATCCTGTCCGGATTAACGAGGTTAAAATGTTGAGCCTGTCCGGACTAACGAGGTTAAATGTCGAATCTGTCCGGATTAACGAGGTTAAAGTGTCGAGCCTGTCCGGATTAATGAGGTTAAAATATCAAGTCTGTATTAACGAGCCTGTCCGGATTAACCTGGTTAAGTGTTGACATATTACGCTATTTACACTTGTTAAAAATGTCAAGCTATGAAAATATAACACAATATAGTGTTTTTATATCTAATTTTAGCCCATATGATGTATGGTGGAGCGCCTGGTCATGGTGGACCATCAGGGCAACCTGCGGCTATTGGGGAAAGCGCGGACCTTTCATTTACAGATGCAGGTGGTCTAGTAGAGCCTGAACGAGTTAGGAATATTTTCCCAGAGACATGGTTGTGGACCAATGAGACTGTCGGGTAGGTAACATGTTATTGTCCTTCGAGTTTTAGCACTTTGTTTATGCTACCATGGTATACAGATGTACTCGGGTTTTCCTCTTATTCAAACGACTGGGCGTTTTATTTTATCGGGTTATCCTTTGGGAAGTCATACAGTACGAAGGGCCAGGTAAAATATCTAGTCGTTTGAATGGGTCGACAAACCCATATCTCATGTATAGCATTGTTAACACTTAAAGAATTCGTGACCGTTGGAATTTGAAATAAGAGTAGGTCGTATAGACCCGCTGTCAAGGCAAATCTCTCTGATAGGACACTACATATCCCAACTTATCAAAATGTTATTTCGTCATTGCCAGTAAAAATGTATTAATAATTTGTTATATTAGAGAGGTTTCGCAAGTTTACATTTACATTTAGACGGTTAAACGTCATCAGTTTTTGCGCACGTCATAAAAGTGTGACTGACGAATAGCAGCCTCCATAAATGTACGTTCGCAACACTTAGCTAAACATTGTTTAATTTTTATGACCCCGTCCATATTGTTTTCTCTAAATTGTGGTTTTCACCAACTAAATCACCAGAGAAGACTTTCTCCTTCGTGTAGATAAAATAAGAAAAGGCCGAGATAAAACACGTGCGTGCTTTACCAATCTAATCTTCAATAACCTAATCTGTAATGACGGCCTTTCAAGAACGTGGACCAAGTTTGTGGCGCCACTTACGAAGTGTAAATGTAACTGAATTTAGCAAAACGGCATAATGTACATTTACACTTTCGCTTATCTAAATCTAAATGTAAGTGTAACTGTTAAGTTGCGAAACCTCTCTTTTTAAACAGAGCTGATGGTAGAGTTGTCATAGAAGCTACTGCACCTGATACAGTCACGTCCTGGGTTGCCAGTGGTTTTGGAGTCCACAGTAAACTTGGTTTGGGCGTGGCCGACTCTACCAGCAAGGTATGTATTTGTAACGCTATTTCAATCTTCGACAAAAAGATATCGTTAGCAATTATGTTGAAAGCTTGTGTCAGTTAAAAAAATCGCTGATCGGCATTTTTTCACGGCTTAATCTTAACTCAAATTGACTCATTACGAAATCAAAACCAGGATATCACTGGTTGTATTTTCCTACTTGGATTCAATATTTTAGGTGGCCTAGTGGTCTAGAGTGCCGCGCTTTGACCTTTAGCTGGCCGGCCACCACTGGCTTGCGGCTGTTTCGAGCCCTGGTGTATACGTATGTGGCATTGAGATAGGGGCGCCTATTATTGAAATAAAATCAAACCATATGTTAATCCCGAAATGACCTAGTTTGTGTCGAGTGGACATTTCTCTCCTCTCCCCTCTCTCTCTCCCTCTCTCTCCCTCCCTCTCTCTCTCTCTCTGTCTCTGTCACACGCTTTTCATTTTGTCAATCCAGAAGTTTCCTCTAGTTAGCCTAAACGTTCTAATTTCTTCTGGAGTTTAAAAGACACTCATGATTTCGTTGGTTGAAATGAATTGAGACCGTTTGTCTTCTTTTGGTGACTATGTCTGATCGGTGACCGTAAAATCATTCACCTAAGTGCATTTTGTGTCTCCCCTACGCATTGTTTTTCAGATTGTCTACATGAAATTAGATAATTATTAAGTTTGAACTACTGCATGAAAGTTGATCTAATATTGGGCCTCGTGTGCCAGATGTTTTGACCAGCTAGAACAATATAAGGCCGATCAGTAGATTATTTTTTTCATTTAGCTCCATATTTATTTAGACACCATGTTTGTATGTTTTACAGATTTTGGTAGAGAAAAGTTTTTTTGTTAGCCTGAATTTACCACCATCAGTAAAATATGGAGAAGTTGTCACTATACAAGCCATTGTGTTTAATTATTTAGATCAAGATATACCGGTAAGATTTTATACTTTATTTTATTGTATTGTGCTTGATAACGATAAGAGTATACTTGTCGAAACGTCATGCTTTGTGAATAAACCAGTGATTGATTCCCATAAAAATTGTGTTCTGTTAATGTGTTTCCCAATCGCCAAATGCCACTAAAAGATTATATATTGTATTGTGTTGTATTATATTGTATTATTTTATATTACATTGTATTGTATTGTATTATATTACGCTGCACTGTAGATATACAAAAGGTCTTGTGCATGTGCCATCCCCTCGGTGTCCCATGAACCATTCCTGTAGTGCCCCATGTACCACCCCTTTGGTTCATCATGTGCCATTCCCTCGGTGTCTGGTGGGTGACATCGTTGGTAATGTACATGTCATACCGAGGGGAGGGTACCCCCATCTTGGTGTCCCATACACCCTCATCTCGGTGTCCCATGTGGAAGTAATGTAGAACTTAATTATAGTACTTACTTTAACAGGTGTTTATTTATTTAACAGGTGAAAGTAACTCTACCTAAATCATCCGATTATACGAACATAGAAATATCGAGTAATGGCGAGGAGTCGGATTCATCGGAGGAACAATCTTCAACCTTACTTGTATGTAGAACACCTTTATATAATTACCATGGTTACTTGTATGTAGTACATCTTTATATAATTACCATGGTTACTTGTATGTAGTACACCTTTATATATATTACCATGGTTACTTGTATGCCGTACATCTTTATATATATATATATATATAATTACCATGGTTACTTGTATGTAGTACATCTTTATATAGTTGCCATGGTTACTTGTATGTAGTATACCTTTATATAGTTTTCATGGTTACTTGTATGTAGTTCACCTTTATATAATTGCCATGGTTATTTGTATGTAGTACGTATTATTTATATAATCACATGGTCAATTCATTTAGAATGAATGAACGAAGACCATCGCAATATATAAAGATACATTATGGGAGATTAGATAAAGAACTGGCAGGTCTCACTATAATAGTTGAACAACTAGATCATGTAAAGACAATTTGCTGAAAATTTCAGACAAATTGATCCATTCTGAACCGAGAATTTAGCGATTAAATTGCGGGGCAAGTCTCGATCACCATTACTATAGTCGGTTTTATAAACAAACATATTCTCGATTATCCATTATTGATTTAATCAGTAGTAGTAGAACGGGGGGTTCTAATCCAGTAAATATCACAGGCTAGTGATGACACCGAGAGTTGATCATTGTCTAATTAATAATTCAGATAACATTTCAGGCCTAAAGAAAGGCCTGCAATATGCAGATTTACCTCTTGTTTAATTGGTGATATATTTAATACCATGACATCATTATTAATGTGACGTAATGCTGTATATAGGTGATATATTTAATACCATGACATCATTATTAATGCGACGTCATACTGTATATATGTGATATATTTTAAGTATCGAAATTCTAGGCACATGACATTTTGGAGTCAGACACGATCACTCAAAAGTTAACTTTGAGTTCTTTTATCCCATTGTATATATGAGAAGTGGGTCGGATCATCTTTGAATAATATTATTGACTTTGTATCGCAGGTGGAGAAGGATTCGACCACATCAGTGTATTTCCCGATACGACCCAAAACACGTGGTATGATAGATATTAAGGTTACAGCAAGCTCGTTCCTTGCAGCCGACGCCGTCAGGCGACAACTTAAAGTTACGGTAAGCCAAATTGTGTCCCTTGGTAGATCATAATAACCATCAACACGGCCATTTTGTTTACGATATCACTACAGGACCGTAACTAGCTCAGTGCAACGAGAGGGGGGGGGGGGGTGTTCTCGGGTGTGCTGTAAATTGTCGGGCTGTTTTTATTGACGACATTTTTTCACAGGGGGTGGGGGGAACCTTTTTGTAGCCCCCCCCCCCCCCCCGCCCCTAGTTCCGGTCTAACCCTAACTGGCCTGCATTACTGTTGTGGCGACTGACGTCAAACAATGAATAGACAGACACAACGAAGCCACAACTTGGATCTAGATCTGGTGACTAGTCGACCGGTTTTAATTCATGAAGGTAAAGAACCGTCTAGTCCTTCGGATGGACAGAAAGACCGAGGTCCCGTTTACACATTGGCGTGCACGTAAAATATCCCTTGGCAGTTTGAATTCAATATAAAAGAGTAGGCCGTACCGCCGCTGCCCGCGCAAAATTCCCCCAGCACACTGTACGGCGTATGCCCGTCTTCCATCAGTAGGACGTTAAACTCGATTTCATTTCACTTCATTTATTTCCATCGGCTGTATTCTGTGGGTTACCTGATTTACAAACATAAATTGATTATTTTTAGCCTGAAGGAATTCGACGAGAAACTAACCGAAATTTGATGATAAAATCAACACGTTTTGTGGGTTATCGGAAGGTTCTTTCATTAGATAGACCACGTGACGTAGTTCCTGATACCATGAAGATCAGAATCACTGCTACAGGTAGGTTTGTTTATATGTTTGTATAGCATCCAGCCCAATCCAGTCCCAATCATGTTTACATCCAGCCCAATCATGTATACATCCAGCCCAATCATGTTTACATCCAGGCCCATCCAGTTTATACGAGAGAGAGAGAGAAGGAGAGAAGAGTGAGAGGGGGGTTAACGTCCATTCAACACAACTAGGTCATTTTATGACTATATATGGTTTAATTTTATTTCAATGATTCGCTTGCGCGTAGGGGTCTTTAGCTGTGGGAGGAAACCGGAGTGGGAGGAGGAAACCCACGAGGTTGAGAAGGCGCCCCTATCTCCATACCACATACGCTCACACCAGGGCTCGAAACCACAGCCACAAGCTAGAGCTGGCCGGCCAGCTAGAGGTCGACGCGCGGCACTCTAGACAACTAGGCCATCCCAACCCCCTCCCCAATCACGTACACACGCTCACAGCTTGTTATCTTACAGACAGATTTTAACGACAAATACAGATTTTTAATTAAAAGTTTTCCGATAATGATATTTTAATATTAGTACTAACACCTATTTCAAATTTATCAGAATGTAAGACCTCGGGCAAATTTTCTAAAACATATGAAAGGTGAAAATTTGAGTGAAGTAAGTGTGGCGTCATCTCCCGTCAATCGAACGCTTGGGTCATCTAAAATTGAATTAAGATGTTATAACTTGATTAGGCGAATGGCTTGATGGTGTTCGGTGATGGGAATTATTCTTAGGCTTGGTAGAGTTAGACAATATTCGATGAGTTGAGACTTTGTCACACTATACATTTGCCTCTAAGTGAGGTAGAATCTTCTCACACTATATATTTCCCCCTAAGTGAGGTAGAATCTTCAAACACGATGTAGATGTTCTTTGGGTTCAATGATCATTAACCCTACACATTGACTGAGTTAGATGATCAGCATTGTCGTCTCAAGTTAACCCTTGTGCAAAAAACTCGCACGAAAAACCTTGTCGACATCAAGAGTTGAATGAATGAAATGGGGTTTAACGTCCAACGCTTAAGCACCTAACCTGGGCTAATTGAAGACGGGGACAGCAAGAGCTAATCTTTGCAGTATTGTACACGACGTAAAGTAGCTGACAATGTATAAAGTTCTTGGTAGACAGTATGAATCAGTTCCCCACAAATGTTAAGGATATGGTCGTTGGTCACTAAATACCCCTCCTTATATCCACACAAGAGTGGTAAGCAATTTTGTTCCTATATGTGCTTTGAATCCTCGATTAGTTTTGGATACACCTGTTTTTGTTTCTAGATTTAATATATTATATATGAATAAATATTGTATTACAGGAGATTTAATGGGATTGAGTTTAGATAATTTTGAAAATCTGATCCAACTACCTACTGGATGTGGTGAACAAAATCTCATGAAGTTTTCTCCGGTGGTTTATATTGCGGATTACCTGGAAGCATCCAATCAGATGGAAGATAACATCAAGGCAAAAATAATCGAAACTCTTGAACTAGGTAAATAAATACTAGCATTGTTTTAATAAAATAAAACCAAGTTCGAACAATCCCAAACCATAAGACATAATTCGAAGTCCTGAAAAACGGTATAGGCATAATAGTGTATTCAAGCGAAATAGTATATTCAAGCAAAATAGTGTATTCAAGCAAAATAGTGTATTCAAGCAAAATAGTGTATTCAAGCAAAATAGTGTATTCAGCAAATGGGCTGCTCATCGTGTACAAAATACAAGACAAACAATGCTTTTGTCTAGGTGTGCGCATGGCAAGGTGGGTTAATGCCCGTACAGTGTCGTGTCCTTCTATGCATCTTGGATTTGCAACCACCTAGCCTCTTTTACGTAGTTGAGAAAGATCTCGGTGTCCACTCGAACCCGAACGAATTGACGCAGTCTCCTGCTCAGTCCCACGGACTGTTAAGCCATATCCGGGATTAAAAAATCCATGCCTAGATTCGAACCCAGAACAATTCATTGGCCGTAGAGATAGACATAGTCATGCAATTGTCATGCAAGTAAAAGAACCCTTAGCCCTGTTGGAATTAAAACAAATCTCATTCCCACCCTTTTGTATTTGCCTTGAAATTACCTTAAATCCCAATCTGTGTATTTTGTTCTACGCATGTATTTTAATTGCAGGTTATCAGAAACAGCTTTCCTATCAACGTTATGATAAATCATATGGTCCGTTTGGAGATTCGGACGCTGCTGGAAGCATCTGGTATTTATACACCAATAACTCATTTTATACCCCCACGTATTGTGCCCGTCTGCACAGGCGAACGTTAATTATTGGCATGTGAACACAGGACGTAATGGGGGAATTTCGGGACTAACATGTGGTTTAATTTTATTTCAAGAATTACGCGAATTGGGGGACCTGGAGAAAACCCACGAGGTTGGACAGGCGCCCGTACAACCGGGGACTCTAAGCCACGCCAGTTGACTCAATGACAGACCTTATGATACAGCGGGCACGTGCTAACCATTCGGCCAAGCACCACCCCCCCCCTTCCGCCCTGATACGACCGTCAATCATTGGCATGTGAAAAAGATAAAGGCTACAGGGTTTAACAACATTTCGTGTGAATCATTTTCTAACTTAATAAATCACAGTGTTCTTGGACTTTCTATTCCTGAGATATATTACGTGTCCAGATAATCTCGACGTAACGGATCCTTATCTCATTAGGTTGACATCCACATTTTCCTTTTGGAAAAGCCGTCTTCTTTGACTAGATTTTTCTTCGAGACATAGCTGACTGCATTATTTAGCTGACTATATTATTTTAGAGACGTAGCTGACTGCATTATTTTAGGGACCTAGCTGACTGCATTATTTTAGAGACGTAGCTGACTGCATTATTTTAGAGACGTAGCTGACTATATCATTTTAGGGACATAGCTGACTGTATTATTTTCGAGACATAGCTGACTATATTATTTTAGAGACATAGCTGACTATATTATTCTAGAGACATATCTGACTCTATTATTTTCGAGACATAGCTGACTATATTATTTTCGAGACATAGCTGACTATGTTATTCTAGAGACATAGCTGACTATATTATTTTTGAGCTGAGTTACGTTATCTACTGAATGGTAAAAACAGCTGTCCAGTGAATAGAGGAGATAATAAATTTATTTTGTTTAGGTTGACTGCATCTGTTGCACGAAGTTTCCAACAAGCTAAAGATTATATTTATATAGACGATAAGACCACAGCGGATTCTATTAAATGGATTCTAGATCGACAGAACTTAGACGGTTCTTTTACAGAACAAGGTACCATTATAGATAGGAAATTACAGGTAAATTCACCCACAGAACACCCGGTACCACTTGTCTACTATGTTAAGTTAGAACCCACAGAACACCCGGTACCATTTGTCTACCATGATAAGTTAGGACCCACAGAACACCCGATACCACTTGTCTACCATGATAAGTTAGGACCCACAGAACACCCGGTACCACTTGTCTACCAAATTAAGTTAGGACGCACAGAACACCCGATACCACTTGTCTACCAAGTAAAGTTAGGACCCACAGAACACCCGATACCATTTGTCTACCATGTTAAGTTAGGACCCACAGAACACCCAATACCACTTGTCTCCATGTTAAGTTAGGACTCACAGAACACCCGATACCACTTGTCTACCAAGTAAAGTTAGGACCCACAGAACACCCGATACCATTTGTCTACCATGTTAAGTTAGGACCCACAGAACACCCGATAACACCTATTTACCTAGATAGGGATCACGGTGGCTAAGTGGATAAGGCGCTGGTTCGCTAGCCTGGAGGTTGAGTGTTCGATCCCTGCATTGGCCGAGAAAGTTCATCTCGATTATCCGGCGTGATTTCCCATTGTCAGTGATGCAGAAGGAGGGCCTGACAAGGACAGCTGCCTAGTCGTTCGGATGGGACGAAAAACCGAGGTCCCGTGTACAAATTGGAGTGCACGTAAAAGATCCCTTGGCAGTTGGAATTCGATATAAGAGTAGGCCGTAGCGCCGCTGCCCGGGCAAATTTTCCCTCATAGCACACTGTATGGCGTATGCCCGTCTTTAATCAGCCCAGGTTAGGTGCTTAAGCGTAGGACGTTAAACCCCATTTCATTCATTCATTCATTATTTACCTAGATAAGTTAGAACCCACAGAACACCCGGTACAACTTGTCTACCATGTTAAGTTAGGACCCACAGAACACCCGATACCATTTGTCTACCGAATTAAGTGAAGTAATCCTGTAGGAGAAAGAATTTCAAACTAAATACAAAGTTAACGTCATATTAAAATAATCAGATTATCCCAACCTTTGCTTCTCTGGCTTCACAACTTTTGGGTTTCCTGGTTAACCTGTTGGTCATTATGACTTGTTAAGACTATGTTGTATTCGGGTGGAGATGCGTGTCAACCAGAAAAAAACACAGCATACACTGCTTCATATACGACAACCACCACAGCCTCTTGACTGTTGGAGTCAAGCCCTGCACCTGATTTAGTTTAATACCATTTGTATCCCTTATCATGGCCCCCGGATCCATTCACTTAATATTTGTATATTTTTTGTCTTGTCCACAGGTTTATCTTGTAGATTTATTTGCGTGCAGTGCGGTCCTCCTGGACTTACTTATATGTTTAATTAAATTTAAAATTAAAAAGTCGATTGTTTAATTATTAAATATTATTTGTTTGTAGAGTTAGTTTAACGTCGTATGTATTAAAATTTAAAGGTAGATTGTTTAATTATTACATATTGTTTTGTTTGTAGAGTAATCCAGTTAGTCTAACATCGTATGTATTAATAGCTCTGTTAGATATTGATTCATCTCTATTAGAAATAAATAATCCCGGCTACACCGATATGGTAAGCTATGCTCTATATAATCGTATTATTTACCTTTAAATATTCTATCTCTACGACTACTCTACGGTTTCCTTCCACTACTAAAGACCCCTACGGGCGGGCGAATTATTGAGGTGAAATTAAACCATATGTTAGTCCCAAAATAACCTAGTTTTCGTCGAGTGGACTAGTGGTCTAGATTGCCGCACTTCGACCTCTAGTTAGTCGGCCACCTTTGGCTTGCGGCTGTGCTTTCAAGCCCTGGTGTGAGCGTATGTGGCATGGAGATAGGGGCGCCTTCTCAACCTCGTGGGTTTCCTCCGGGAACTCCGGTTTCCTTCCACTACTAAAGACCTCTACGGGTGGGAGAATTATTGCATAAAAAATTAAACTATATAATAGTCCTAAAATGACCTAGTTTGTGTCGAGTGGACGTTAAACCCCATTTCTTTCTCTCTATATATATATATGACTAATCGTATTATTAACCTTTAAATAGCATCATGCGTTATACTTTAATCTGACGAAGGGGTTAAGATTAATCTGTCGGATGCGATTTAGATCTTAAGTCCTATCAATGGATCAAGTATTGTGGTTTCTATCACACACTTGAACGTGACCAGGAGTGTACTAACCAGCCCAACATCGTCATATTCATGAAGCAATGGCCCGAGAAATCGCTCGCTGGTTTTTGGTGGATTGGCCTCTGATTCATTCTCCCCGTTCAAGATGATAGCCCTTCGTTTACTCTAGAGTCTTCCCGAAAACTTTCGACAGTGATTTAAGGTTGTACAAAAGATAAAAGCCATGTACGTCTCCATACAGTATTGTGTTGATCGTCTCGTTTGCGATATTCTGCTATGCACTGGGTATAATAAAATCGTGAGTCATGACGTAACGTTATGTAACGCGTAATATTATTGTTACACGGTTAGCTATTGGTTGTTAATCGGACTATTGACAAGTCAAAATTTGAAATAGAAATTTGCTTCATTTAAAGCCGTGTTTAGTGGGATTAGCTCTAATCAAACGAAACACTGAGGGGGTGTCTGAACATCGTGGGAATAGGGATACTTTTCATTGCTAAAGACCCCTACATACTAGCGATGTATTGATTATTTTTATTTCAGAGACATGTCTACAGGTTAGGTAATGTAACACAGAGAGCCACCCATTATCTCGAGGGCATGGTTAGGCGGGAAACAGATGTCTACAATATGGCGATATTAGCTCTAGCGTTAACTAGAGCTCAAAGTGAACAAGCTGATGACGCTTTGACTCTTGTAGCTAGAGAGCTAAAATCAGAAGGTTTGTATAACTTCTATCCAGCATCCGTCAATCTCACCCATCATCTGTCTGGTTACCCATCATCTGTCTGGTTACCCATCATCTGTCTGGTAACCATCATCTGTCTGGTAACCCATCATCTGTCTGGTAACCCATCATCTGTCTGATTACCCATCATCTGTCCGATTACCCATCATCTGTCTGATTACCCATCATCTGTCTGATTACCCATCATCATCTATAATGTAATGTAATATAATCTAATATAAATCTAATATAATTTTAAAAAATCTGATATAATCTAATATAATCTTATATAGACCTTATATAATCTAATATAATCTAATACAATCTAATATAATCTTATATAGACCTTATATAATCTAATATAATTTGATATAATCTAATATATTTTAATATAATCTAATATAATCTGATATAATCTAATGTAATATAATCTTATATGGTCTAATATAATGTAATATAATTTAATATAATCTAATATAATCTTAAAAAATCTAATATAATCTAATATAATCTTAAAAAATCTAATATAATCTAATATAATCTAATGTTTATTTTGTTTATGCAGGTGACATAAAATATCTGGACGTCGGCGGAGAAAAAGACTCGCAAATGCCATACTATAAGCACGTAATAGATTCACATGACATCATAGCTTCGTCATATCTTCTATTGACCTATGTTGAGAGACGTGAGCTAGAGAAAGGATATGACGTCATGAAGGCTGTGTTATCACGCAGAAATGGACATGGTGGTTTCCAGTCTTCTCGGGTACGGTATAATATATCCTCCTAATCCACCGGCCGATTTCACCTGAACAATGCATCGCGTGATCGATCATTACAGTTCCCAACATCACTAATCCACGATTAGTGTCGTAGTTCAACGGATTCCAACATGGCCGCCGTGTCAGACATTCCGTAGGGTCGGGGTTACGCTGGTTAAGTGGGTAAAACGCTGGCTCGCGAGTCTGGAGGTCGGGTGTTCGATCCCTGCGTTGACCGAGAAAGTTAATCTGTGATTCCCGTTTGTCAGTAATGCAGGACGAAGGGCTTGACAAGGACAGCTAAAACCGAGGTCCCGTGTACACATTGGCGTTCACGTAAAAAATCCGTTGACAGTTGGAATTCGATATACGAGTAGTTCTCAATGTCCCTGTGCGGGCGAAATTTCCCTCATAATACACTGTATAGTGTATGTCCGTCTTCATTAGCCAAGTTTAGGATCAGAATAATAGGACGTTAAACTCCATTTTAATGAAAAAAGAATATCTGGGAATAATTGGACCGTGTTGTTTATTTCTAGGGCCCTGTTTTAGCCCTTGAAGTTTGTTTATTTTGTTTATTTCTAGGATACCGTTATAGCCCTTGAAGTTTGTTTATTTTGTTTATTTCTAGGATACCGTTATAGCCCTTGAAGTTTGTTTATTTTGTTTATTTCTAGGATACCGTTATAGCCCTTGAAGTTTGTTTATTTTGTTTATTTCTAGGATACTGTTGTAGCCCTTAAAGCTTGTTTATTTTGTTTATTTCTAGGATACTGTTGTAGCCCTTGAAGCCCTGAGTCGATATGCCACTGTTTCCCGCCCTGATGACCTTGACCTGGATATCACGGTGACAAATAATCGGGGTACAGGCCAGGAAGAACTCAATATCAACAACAATAACGCTCTAATCATACAAAGCAAACAGGTAAACTATTCATTTGTTAATCAGCAAACGGGTAAACTATTCATTTTTTAATCAGCAAACAGGTAAACTATTCATTTGTTAATCAACAGATAGGCAAACTATTCATTTGTTAATCGACAAACAGTTAAACTATTCATTTGTTAATCAGCAAACAGGTAAACTATTCATTTGTTAATCGACAAACAGGTAAACTATTAATTTGTTAATCAACAAACCGATAAATTATTCATTTGTTAATCAACAAACAGGTAAACTATTCATTTGTTAATCGACAAACAGGTAAACTATTCATTTGTTAATCAGCAAACAGGTAAGCTATTCATTTGTTTATCAGCAAACAGGTAAACTATTCATGTGTTAATCAGCAAACAGGTAAAATATTCATTTGTTAATCAACAAACCGGTAAATTATTCATTTGTTAATCGGTAAACGGGTAAAGTAGTCATTTGTTAATCAACTTGAGGTAAACTATTCATTTGTTAATCATCAAACGGGTAAGCTGTTCATTTGTTAATCACCAAACAGGTAAGCTATTCATTTGTTAATCAGCAAACAGGTAAACTATTCATTTGTTAATCAGCAAACAGGTAAACTATTCATTTGTTAATCAGCAAACGGTAAACTATTCATTTGTTAATCAGCAAACAGGTAAACTATTCATTTGTTAATCAACAAACCGGTAAATTATTCATTTGTTAATCGGCAAACAGGTAAAGTAGTCATTTGTTAATCAACAAACAGGTAAACTATTCATTTGTTAATCATGAACTGGTTCGATGCACGTTAGAATCCTCGTCTTGTTTTTGAGGTGAGGCGCTTTAACAAAACCCCACGGCTTCTCTAAATCAAGTACAACCACAATTAAACTCCACATCGTTTGTCTATTTTTAGACGTGATGTCATATTTATATTTTACAGATTCAGTGGATGGAGGATTCTATAAATATTGTAGCTTCTGGTCCTGGTGTAGCATATCTAGATGTAAGTTGATTCCTCATAAATATTCATAACCCAACTCATAAATATTTATAATCCAACTCATAAATATTTATAATCAAACTCATTCCTCATAAATATTCATAATCCAACGCAACCCTCATAAATATTCATAAACCAACTCAATCCTCTTAAATATTCATAAACCAACTCAATCTAACTAATGTAACTCAATCTAACTAATGTCACATTTAGATAATGACCTCATAAATATTCATAACTCAACTCAATCCTCATAAATATTCATAATCCAACTCAATCTAACGAATGTAGGAGTTAGATAATGACCTCACCATTTTTTCTATTATAGCTAAACAAAAATATGGAATGTAACATAAAAATATTTAAAATTTCATTCAAATTACTTCATTCTAAGCCAAGTTATCACCGTTTTTCGTTTTGACAAGATGTGTTCTTAGTTGTATATGCTTTCCCATATTTTAATTAAATTCTTTTAAATGGCGAACCGTTCTAATCTAGTTTTAAAAAATCTCGTGTACCCAGTGCCTCCGAAGGTTGACTATTGTCTTGTTTTTTGTAAATACGTTTTAATGTCTAATTAATATTTTATAACATTTCTGACCTAAAGAAAGACCTGCAACAGGCGGATTTAGCTCTTGTATAATGCATGTTAAACTAAAGACGCGCATATTTACCGGACAATGGCGCTGCTGTAACACAATCTTACATATAAGAGCAGCAAGGCATAGTGTATAGAATACCTTTATTGAGTACATGGAATTAGACATACATATCGGGAGAAACTCTATTCTAAGACTGACTAACTGTCAGTTAATTCTGGCTTTATAAAGCATACAGTCATTAAGAATAATCATACATGACAGATTAACTTATTTGGAATTATAGTTTCTATAACTGCACCGCATCTTTCCTTTTAAGTCGCGAAGTTCTGCCGAGTGTTAAACACATAGAACATGTGTAGATTATAAGTAACATATGAATAAATAAGATATTTTAATGAGATTCGTGGCCAGAACCTGGATCGAACTAAGGATCATCGGGCTAATTAGTCAACATTTTGAAATTCTAACGTATTTCCGAAATTCTAACGTATTTCCGAAATTCTAACTTATTTCTGAAATTCTAACGCCTTTCTGAAATTCTAACGCCTTTCCGAAATTCTAACGCCTTTCCGAAATTCTAACGTATTTCCGAAATTCTAACGTATTTCCGAAATTTTAACTTATTTCTTAAATTCTAACGTATTTCTAAAATTCTAACGTATTTCTGAAATTCTAACGTATTTCTGAAATTATAACGTATTTGTGAAATTATAACGTATATGTGAAATTATAACATATTTGTGAAAATATAACGTATTTGTGAAACACCTTTTTAACTTGTCACATTACATTGGTGAATTTATTTCATGAAACATTTTATTTTTACAGATAAATATAGAATATTATGTAACAGGGCAGGATGTTAATGATAATTTTGATGTCAGTACAGTTTTATTAGATGATAATATCAATGGATTTACTCTCATGACGTGTTGCAAGTAAGCTCTACCTTTACACTCCCTCATTTCATTCTTTTGTATTCTTTTAGTAGTATTTAGAAACTGGATAAAAAAATACACATACTTATTAAAAAACAGCCACTGATTTATTTAGGCGATTTAAGAAGTTAGAAATTAGACGATGGAACGTTCGAATCTTGAATCTTGAATCTAATAGTCTTTTATTCATATCATTCGGGGGATCACGGTGGCTAAGTGGATAAGGCGCTGGTTCGATCCCTACATTGGCCGAGAAAGTTGATCTCGATTTTCCGACGTGATTTCCCCTTGTCAGTGATGCAGAAGGAGGACCTGACAAGGACAGCTGCCTAGTCGTTCGGATGGGACGAAAAACCGAGGTCCCGTGTGCACATTGGAGTGCACGTAAAAGATCCGTTGGCAGTTGTAATTGGATATAAGAGTAGACCGTAGCGCCACTGCCCGGGCAAAATTCCCCTCATAGCACACTGTATGGCGTATGCCCGTCTTCAATTAGCTCTGGTTAAGTGCATAACAGTAGGACGTTAAATCCCATTTCATTCATTCATTCATATCATTCGTATGTGTGCTAGTAAGACCTTCCATTATACTCCCTCGTATTTTTCATTTGATTTATTTATATTAACAACTTCCAGTAACAAACGTACGAATTTCCACCCAGTGTTGTATTTACTGAATGGTTATTTCATTTTTATACATAGTAAGAAATAGAAATAATTAAATGGGTTTTAACGTTCTACTGTTATAATGAAGACAGGCATACGCCATACGATTTTAACCGGGCAGCGGCACTGTGACCTACTCTTGTATCCGATTCCAATTGCATATGGATCCTTTACTTGCATGCCAATGTATACTCGACTAGATAGATGTTCTGCATCACTGACAAGGGGAAACTACTTCGGAAAATCCCGATGAACATTCTCGGCCAATGCAGGGATCGAACACCCAACGTACAGAGATAAAGGCTGGTTAATACAACTAGTTGTTTATACGTAAAGAGATAAAGGCTGGTTAATACAACTAGTTGTTTATACCCATGTTTATATTTATATCCCAGTATCCTAGCAATGATTTATATTTTACTACTTTCTCCAGTTTCTTTTATTTCATATTGAATAATTTAAATTATCAGAGTTTTAGATGGCGAACCAACTGGCATGACAACAGCGACTATTCAAATTCCAGCTGGCTTTAATCCCGATTTATCCAGTATCAATGTGGCAGGTGTAAGACGAGTAGAACGGTCCGGAAATGACGTCAATGTCTACTTTGATCAGGTAGGGAATGACAACTACCCAATAAAAGATGAATTTCCTATCGTCTCACTGTCATCAGACATTTTGAAAATTATTTTTCCTGATGTAAGAAATCTCGTGCTCAGAGATTTACGAAATAAAAGTTTTCAAAATGTCTCTTTAACACAATGTTCCGGTGTCAAGGATAGGTTGGTTATCCCTCGGTTTGGCCTTGGTGGATAAAAATAAAAATTCATCAATCTAAAAGCAAAAATATGGTGGCAAGAATAGGGGTAGCGGTAAGTTTAAATGACAAGAATTTTCATTTTCTGGATCAATATGCTTTTCGATATATATGTAGTGGAGGTCTATGGTAATACTATTTTTCGGTTTCAAATTATGACTGGTCAATACTCTGATTAACTTCCAATAGCTAACTGTGTAACAATATGGTTACGCTTTAAAACAGAGCTACAAATTAGACAACATATGTTTACATAACGTTCCCTCATGACTCACGATTTTATTATGCCCAATTGACCAGTGCATAGTAGAATATTGCAGAAAATCTAATTGTATGACAGACGAGGCTATCACCGCGAATACAATGTACACACTATTGTCTGGGGACAAACAGTACTTTCGCCATTTTTAAACCTTAAATCACTGCCCAAGGCTTTAGGGAAGACCTCAGATTAAACGAAGGGGATTGTCATCATGCTGCACTTGGGATAGAATGGATTGAACTGGAGGAATAGACACACTCTCTCAAAAGCGCAAGTATCAGAAGCCTATCCAGCAATGGGCAGAGGGGGGGGGGATAACTCGTGCCATTGCTTCAGGAATACTGTGCTATAGGGTGTATAATAAAAGTCTATATTTGGTAATACTGTGTTATATTGTACATATTGTAAGTCTATATTTGGTAACACTATGTTATATTGTATATTGTAAGTCTATATTTGGTAACACTATGTTATATTGTATATTGTAAGTCTATATTTGGTTGTATAAACTAAAGAATATGCGTCATATTGTTTCTAGTAAAAGTCTATATTTAGTTGTATACAGTAGGGTTAAGGTTAGGGTTAGTTAAAGTCTATATTTAGTTGTATATAGTAGGGTTAAGGTTAGGGTTAGTTAAAGTCTATATTTGGTTGTATACTAAAGATTGTTTTTATTTACAGATAGGTAAAACATCAACATGTTTAAATTTACAAGCATCTAGAACTAGCATGGTATCCAGTACTAAAGACTGTTATATACAATTTACAGATTATTATAAACCATGTAAGTTATTATTTATCACGAGCACAAGTGTTTGTCACGTTCCTATAAGTGTTTGTGACATTCTTTAATTGTGTGTGACCTTCCTGTAAGTGTTTGTGACGTTTCTGTAAGTATTTGTAACGTTTCTGTAAGTGTGTGTTTATGACGTTCCTTTAAGTGTCTGTCTGTGACGTTCCTGTAAGTGTTTGTGACGTTTCTGTAAGTATTTGTAACGTTTCTGTAAGTGTGTGTTTATGACGTTCCTTTAAGTGTCTGTCTGTGACGTTCCTGTAATTGTTTATGACGTTCCTATAATTGTTTGTGACGTTCCTTTAATTGTTTATGACGTTACTGTAAGTGTTTATGACGTTCCTTTAATTGTTTATGACGTTCCTGTAATTGTGTATGACGTCCCTTTAATTTTTTTTGACGTTCCTGTAAATTTTTGCCACGTTTCTGTATGTGTTTATGAAGTAGCTGTAAATGTTTACGACGACGTACATAAGTGATTGAACTGGAATATACAGGTCCCAATTCAGAAATATGCTCCGTCCGCTCTTTTATCTTTGTTTCCGAAGCTTATATTATAAACTGTTCAACATATCTTTACGTAGTTGTGTCTTTTGCTTGTTAACCATTTCTTGGATTTAATAAAGTTTTTTGTTTCTCTGGAAACAAACACGACCTATTGACCTACTGGTTTCTATAGAAACAAACATGACCTATTGACCTACTGGTTTTAGCGAGCAGACTAAACAGCCTGTGACCCCGCGGAACATTGACTAAATAACGTCCTGGTCAGATTACCTTTATTTTATTATATTGCATCTTTTTGTAGTCTTTTAATTGTTTTATATATTTTCTGTTTTACTGGTTTATGATTGTAAAGCGCTTCTGAACACCGTTGGTGGAATTAGCGCTGTATAAATGTTTTATTATTAATAATAATAATAATAATATTAATGAACTGATAAAACTTGTAAAAATATGGACTGATGTGAATGGTTCCACTTTCCCTCCCCCTTCACCCCCTCCACTCCAACCCACCCTTAATCAATCCACAACTGTTTCTTACTCTATCCTGATGTCTATTCAAGATATCTTTATGGAACGTTGTAAAACTGTGGGTTGGTGTGAATCGCCCCTCCCTATCTCATGATGTACCAATCATTAACGTGTCTAACTATATTCTGATATGTGTATTATTCCAGCTAAGTCTACTGCTGTATCTTACCCCCCCCCCCCCCACCATGAACTCTTTCTAACTATATCCTGATCTCTGTATTATTCCAGCTAAATCTACTACTGTATCGTATGTACCAAGACGATTAAAAGAATCTACAGTCTGTGATGTCTGTAATAAATGCTGCAATAGGTAAAACTGTTCATTAACTTTTAGATTCATTCATAACCCCCTCCATAGATCGGGCCCGTAGGCAGCTTATAAAATTAGTGGGGGCGGGGTCTACAGAATTTTTTGGAGGGGCTGAGGATGTAGCCACCTAAGAACACTCCTAAGAAATAATCATTTTTGGCGAAATATGGGGGTTGGGGCTACGAGCCCGCCATAGATATCCCATATTTTGTTTTGTGTGGATTATTTGACTCTGGCGATTTTACGGTGTCGATAATAAGTCATCTCCTGCTTTGCGTGTAGACCAGTGCCAGCACGTTAAAACATTGCCTGAAGGAAATACAAATTACGAATTGCTTTATAGCGCGGCCTTAAAAAACAAAATAGCATAGCGCCAGCCCCTTCTTCTTAACACTATTGGTGCAGAGCAGTTTGGCTTTAAACCCCATTTCATTTCGCTCTATAACTGGCATGGGAGGGACGTTGGCTTTATAATAGATAGATATGCAAGTAGTATTAACTGTATATACCAGTTTTGGACTTGAAATTTCCGTTATATCATATTTGTTCTTTTTGCCATCTCGAGTACCAGCATATTTTTGTGTTTACAAGTAGAATATATATCTCTAACTTGCGTCAGACCTGGTATATACCGTTATCAAGATATAACTCTAACTTGCGTCAGACCTGGTATATACCGTAATCACCATATAAATCTAACTTGCTTCAGATCTGGTATATACCGTAATCACGATATAACTCTAACTTGCTTCAGACCTGGTATACACCGTAATCATGACATTACTCTACTCTAACTTGCTTCAGACCTGGTATACACCGTAATCATGACATTACTCTACTCTAACTTGCTTCAGACCTGGTATATACCGTAATCACGACATAACTCTATGATTAATCTTGTTTCAGCTCCTAGACGGCCATCTTGTGTGACGAATGCTGGGTGACAAGTGGACAGATTCAGCAGAATAATAAAAACCATCTGTATAAATAAACAGAATAATTCATACACGACTCCATGTTTATTATATTTATTACAAGACAGGCTATTTTTGTTTACCCCCCCCCCCCCCGCCTAACACACACACACTTTATATTTCATTACAATAAGCAACAGTTTACCTTCATCAGACAATTGTGTGAGAAATCAGCTCAAATAATAAATATCAAAATATTCAAAGAAAAAACAATATATACGACTCATCTATGATAAACAAAATACGCAACTGTTTTAAAAAACAATCCTATTTTCGTGTTTGGTTTTATCCCGCAAAACACACACACACCTCTTACATTTCATGCCAATAAGCAACAGTAGTATACATATAACAAACAATTATATGGGAGTAAAATCGGTGATATAAATCTGCCCAAAAAAACAAATATTAAAATATTAAAATGTTCTAAAAAAACCAATATGCACAACTGTTCTAAAAAAAACAATATACAGTATTGTTAAAAAAAACAACCAATATACCAGAATATTCTAAGAAAAACAACAATATAAAACGGGCTTTATACGGCGGGTATTTGATTTTAATATGTTCTTTTGAAATCCGCTAATCGTCGCATGAGGAGAATTTTAATTGCGTGTACGGTATATAGAGAATCTCCTACTCGTCTTTTTATATCAAAAAATATCAACACTAGTTGATAAAGTAAACAAAAACCATCCGAGTAGGAGATTTTATTTATCACAAAATACTTTCTTACATGCACAAATTAATAAATATAATTATTTCCTATAGATTTCACTTTTACTGAACCTTGGTCCATTACAGCGTAGTGATACATCAATTATTTTTTTGACAGCAATTCAACCATTGCAAAGTCCTTTAAATAGGTCCGGTATTTTTATCAAGGTCCTTTAAAATTTTTAATTTTAAAAAAAGAAGTTACTTTTAATTTTAAAAAATGAACTGTTCTTAGAAAATAAAAAAAGTAGTTCCTTTTTAACTGACTAATCAAATTTGTGTAAAACGCAATAGATTATGAAATTTATCAAACAAGCGATATCTACATGTAGAATGTATTATTGGGTGATAAACTACAGTATTACGAAAGTGGCAGCTCTAAACAATTGTTCTGTTCTTAATATAATTACAAAGATATGATGATTTGAAAAAAATACCAAAGTTCGGCATCCACTGTAGATGAAGTAAACAATGCAGAGACATCAAAAAGTTTTGGTCAAAAACTTTTGATAGCTCTCTTTTTAATCCGATTGAATCTAGAGAAAGAGAGAGAAAAATGGGGGTTAACGTCCACTCAACACAACTAGGTCATTTCGGGACTAACATATGGTTTAATTTTATTTCAATAAATCGCTTGCGCGTAGGGGTCTTTAGTAGTCGGAGGAAACCGGAGTGCCCGAAGGAAACCCACGAGTTTGAGAAGGCGCCCGTATCTCCATGCCACATACGCTTACACCAGGGCTCGAAACCACAGCCGCAAGCCAGAGGTGACCGACTAGCTAGAGGTGGAAGCGCGACACTCTAGACCACTAGCCTCCCCCCGAATGTTTTTCGGCTGTAATATCATCACTTGTGGTTAGTTAGATTAGATTTTGGTTTGCTTAAAGATGCATTTTATAAGATTTAAATAAAGAGCTTATAGTTCTCTCGATAATAGTTCAAAAATAGATAATGGAATTGGAATATGTTACAAATTTCAGTCAAATTTATTCACTCTGAACCTAGTTATCTTCGTTTGCAGAACACTGTAACCTCGATTGTCATTGCTACAGTTGTTACGGCAATAAACAAAATCTCAATATTAACAACCAGTCGTATCTAATCCGTTTACAACAGCACTTTCCGATAATCTAGAGAGTTGATAACGGTCTTGGTTTGGAAATTAATGTCTAATTAATGATTAGTATAACATTTAAAGCCAACTGAAAGATCTGCGGCGGTCAGATTTAGCTCTTACATAATGAATTAAATGTTGAATAATTAGTATTTGTGAACAGATTAACGTCGACTAAGAAAATTAAAACAAAGAAATATTTTCCGCAACATGACGATTAACAACTTTAAATGTTTATCTATGTTAAACATGAATCTAAGATGGACGCAAAATACAGAATAATTCAGACACCAGGTTTATTTCCATGGAAACATAAAGCTGCCGCTTTGCCTGAACCGGAAACATTAAGCTGCCGCTTTGCCTGTACCGGAAACATTAAGCTGTAGCTTTGCCTGTCCCGAAAACATTAAGCTGTTGCTTTGCCTGGGAATTCTGCGTAGTGATTCCCGTCCTTCGGTGGTTTTGTTGTCATGGTTTTTACAACATGTACTGGTCCGTTTCTGGGTACGGGGTTTCTAGGTGCTGGTCCGTTTCTAGGTAGTACGGGGCGTGGTGTTCTGATGGTCTTGTATACAACAATGGCGAGTGCGACAGCAGAGATGGTACTGAGTATGATAACAACGATATACATTCCATGGTACTGCAATAGGGCAGATTTCATTCCACTATTTGGTTCTCCGACTTTCATATCTTGTTTGGTTTTCTGGCTGTCCACGATCGGTTGATCACGGTTAGAAATCTTGACCAATGCTTCCAGTAAACGGGAAACACTATTTCCAGTCGTCAGTGACGTGGGTCCGCCGGGTGGATCACGTGACATGGGTCCTCCATGTGGATCACGTGACATAAGTCCTCCAACGATATGGTGTGAACCCGTATTGTGTATGGGAATCAAGATCCCGTGGTTGGGTATTATGTTAAAGAAGGATCCCCCGTGGAACAAGTCAGCATCGGTTCCTTTCTGTATCTCCTCTTGTACGAATCCGTCTCCGGTGTCTTGTGAACCACTATTGTGTGCCGGTATCCTGATTGGTTGGCGGGACCATATATCAGATATGTCTTCTAGCTTTTTTACATGATTAGGCCCTTTAAAGGGTCGATTTACCCCCTCGTCTTTAAAGGGTCGATTTACCCCCTCGTCTCTATCGTTATTCTCCTTATATCCATGGTAATCGATTTGAGTGTCCGGTGAATCCAGTTTTTGTGAAGCTTTCGAGATTTGTTGGTAAGGTCGAATTACCCCGCCGTCTCTATCGTTTTTCTTCTCATATCCCCGGTAATCGATATGGTTGTCTGGTGAATCCATATTTTGTGGAGTTGTCGGGATTAGATGGTAGGATACTTGAGACATGTAATTGTCCGTACCTTTGTCAAGGTGGTAGGGTACTTGAGACATGTAATTATCCGTACCTTTGTCCAGTTTGTAGGGTACTTGAGACATGTAATTGTCCGTACCTTCGTCCTCACCTTTAATGTCTTTGGTTGTTTCCCAGGTTTTTTCCGCCCCATCACTATCTCCATTATAAATCTGAGAAGTACTCAGTTCATGGTAGCCTGAGATTGGGCAACTTAAACCCAGAATCAAGTTGATAACTAACAGCGATATTAAACCATCCATTCTGTTTCCCGTATGAGATGAAACTCTACGATTCAATTATTTTAACACGGCATGGCTCTACTCTCCAAATTAAAATTATACCAATCAGAGTCCACAACACGTATCAGATATTCTGTTCCAAATTATTATTTGCCAATCAGATTCCCCAACACATACCAGCTATTCATTCGACCAATCAGATTCCGCAACACAAATCAGCTATTCAGTTTCAGAAAATATCAATCTGGTTCTGACATATGAGATGGAATCGGGTTTAACGTCCTACTGCTTCAATCTGACTGCAGCTGACATATGAGATGAAATCGGGTTTAACGTCCTACTGCTATAATATGGCTGGGAGGCTGACATATGAGATGAACAGAGTCAGTTTCCACTGATCATTAAAGTTAGGCTCTGTGTGGATATTTAATACCTAGCTAGAATTCAGTTTATTACAATTTTAATGACTGTTTCAAGTAATATTAAAAAGGCTCGACTTTCGGTTTTATTAAAATTAATGGCCGATTTTATTGGATTTTTGTTGTTGATTTGTTTTCTGTGATACTAGATCCATCCCGTCTGCGTTTATCCAGTATTAGCAGAATAGAAGGACGTTAAACCTAATTTTCTTTCTTTTAAAATTAATCTCTACTGTTTTGGCGCTAGACTTTTTTCTTTTATAAAAAAAGCTGTATTGCGTTGGCGCTAGGCGTCTTTAATTTAAAATAAAGCTGTGTTGCTTTGGCGCTAGACTTCTTTCCTTACCATTTGAGAGAGAGAGAGAGGGAGAGGGAGAGAAAGAGAGGGAGATAGAGAGAAAAAGAGAATGGAGTCGCATAAGGTTGAATTTTTATTTTAAATAATTGGCTTTAGCTGTGGGAGGAAAACACGCGATGTTTGAGTCTCTATAATTATCTACATAAATCTTCTCACAAATTACGTGGGAAACCGGAGGAGCCGGAGAAAAATCTCGAGGCTGGAGACTCTACTATTATACATGTTTACATACAAATTACGTGGGAAACTGCCCAGAGAAGTATCTTTCTTGTTGTTCGGACCAAAACCCGAGGCTCCATGTACAGTTGGAATTTGAAAAAAGAGTAGGCAATAGCATCGCTGTTCAGACTAAAATATCCCTCGTAGAATGTGGCTATTCGTTTCAAGGTCCAGAAGTCGTCACATTCCCCTACACGTAAATCAAATGAAAATGAAATGAAATGGGGTTTAACGTCCTACTTCTCTGCTCCTAAACTGGGCCAATGAAGACGAGCATACGCCATACAGTGTGCTATGAGGGAAATTTGGCCTGGGAAGCGGCGCTACAGTCTACTTTTATATCGAATTCCAACTGCCAAAGGATATTTTACGTGTACGAAAATGTGTACACGGGACCTCGGTGTTTCGTCCCATCCGAACGACTAGACAACTGTCCTTGTCAGGTCCTCCGTCCTGCAACGTAAATAAAACATTTGCCAGTTAGTAAAATACGAGTAGACACAAACACCCAAAACCAATTTCGTTTATTCTATAACTAGGTGTGGTTGTCAGCATGGATCAAATTTAACAATTAATTTCTCTAGGATCATTATAAATCATATAATATTAATTTCACCAGGATCATTATAAATCATATAATACTGTGTATATTATTACTAGTCATCCAACACTGGAATATATTTAATTACTAGGTGAGGCTATAAACACTGATAAAATTGATGTTGAATTCTGTATAATTATTGTTTGTGCCCGCCAGGGATCTATAATTCAAGTACGTTTTAAAAATAGAAATAATGAAGTAAAAAATACGGTCTTCGTGTAATTATTAACTTCATAAATATAGGAAAGTTGTCTCAAATATTTTCAGTCGTTACCTTAAGTACAATCATTGCAAAAGAATAAACAAATATCAGCTCATACGACACTGATTAATAAAACAATAGCCAAACCTTCTAACGGAAGTAACTAGCAGTAAGTCAAATAGCGCATGCGATGTACAGCATAATGCTTCGTCCAATGACAGATACTGCAGAGTCAGTTATGCATATTATATATTATATACGATCTATGATATAACTACCCTTCTGACATCCAACACGACATGGAAGTCGGACCTCTAGGGGGAGGTAACCCCAATCATTGGCGCTGAAAAGAAGAGTTGCATCCCTTAATTGATGATAAGCAACCAAATCAACGTGTAACATTCAAAGAACTGCTATATTGATGAACAAATAATAATTCATATTGATGCCCAATTGATTTCTATGAACGCAGAACATATATCTGTACTGGCTAGGACACGTGACGCAATTTGACTACCTGTTGACACCGAGACATCATAGCACCGCCATTCCAAACTAACTGACCTACAGTCTCTTGTTTATAAATGACGTGGCACAGTTTGTGTTGAGAGGGTGTGTAATGTATGATAATTGTTGGGTAAAATCTCTTGATGAGTCTCTCTTCTTTCTGACGTAAGATTATTACCTACCCAGTGAGTTAATCTCTCTTCGGGAAAGTTCCCTGGGCTATTCCAGCGTACTTTCCCCATATCTTTGGTGCTGAACGTCGGGGGCGGGGGGCTTGCAAGAAACCGAGTGGTAAAGTCGTACGGCCCGGACGCAAAACCGAGATCCCATGTACACGTTTACTTGCGTGTAAAAAACCCCCGACAATAGGAATTCAAAATAAGAGTAGGTTGTAGCGCTGCTGTAGGACATTGAATGACGTAAGCCCGTATTCAATATCCAGGTTGTAGTAGAAAATGATATTTCTAAATGTTAAATAATCAATAGGGTTGTGAATTAAGTCGTAAACATAGACGGGTTGGGTGGAAGAATGTTTTAAAGCGTGTGCGTTACATCATAAGGTCTGCTATTGAGTCAATTGGGGGGGGCGTTTCCAGCTGAAGACCCTACGCGCAAGCGCGAAAGCGAATTATTGAAATAAAATTAAACCATATGTTAGTCCTGAAATAACCTAGTGTGTGTCGAGTGGACGTTATGCCCCATGTAAGTAGATTGTCCAAAAAAACAAACAAATAGACAATCAGTAAACTATGTTTCATCATCCATAGGTCACCAGGGGTCATTTACACCTCAAGCAACGTTCAGAGCGGACAAAACGTGACAAAAAGATTAAAACACGTTCTCGATTCATTGTTTGATGAAAAATACTTACGTTAAAGGGACAATAACACTCTTGCTGGCTTTACAGGTCCAGAAACAAAAATTAACCTTATTCTAACTACAAGATGTTTAAGTGTTCTACCTGTTGTGTAAATTATCAATTACATCCTATCCTACTTGTTCAGAGGGTTCGAAAATATGTTTAAATCCAAGCTGCATTTGAAAGTGCTTACGTAAGGCTTTTTAAACCATGTTACGGCATGTAGTTGAATTTTTCCAACTTTTAAAATTAGGTGTGTATCATTTTTTTATTAAAATATTGTAAAATAGTACAAATTGTTGACCAGAATAAAGATTGGAACATATTATTCAGTTACAACAAGAGTGTTATTGGGGCTTTAAGTTAAGTAAGGAAAACGATCTTTTGAAATTCATTTGTCGTATGACTGTAAGAATGCTAGAAATTCTAACAGTAGAAAGAATTTTACTCTTTATAAACCGTTTTACTTGAGTGCAGTCTGTACTTAAACTTAAAGGTACGCTTCATCTATAAATAATACACAGGAATTGTTTTACCTTGTAAAAAAACATAGAGGGTAAAAATAGCACAGGGTAAAAATGACACAGGGTACAATGACACATGGTAAAATGACACATGGGAAAATGACACAGGGGAAAAATGACACATGGACACAGGGGAAAAATGACACATGGGCACAGGGGAAAAATGACACATGGTAAAATGACACATGGTAAAATAGCACAGGGTAAAATAGCACGGATGTAAAGGAGACCGGGTAAATGATGGAACAGGATAAAAATGACACTTGGTAAAGGGGTAATAGGGCACGTAAAGTTGATTATATGCAATTGGTTTATAATCTAAGAAAATGTTTTGTTGTTGTTTTTTTAATGTGAAGTAAGAAGAAATGTTACATTGTATTATTTTTTGACCCGAAAAGGCTTTATTGAAATATGCATATATATATTTTTTTGTTCATTAAACAATATTTTATTTAAACTAGTGAATAGGGTTGGGGAACAGGACAGAGCCTATATCACCCCTCTTCAATAAATATGCATATTTAAGTATTAAAGGGATGATTCCGATTTGAACAGAGTCTCAAAAATAAAAGTCCAGTGCATAATACGGCGTGGAACATCGGTTTCCATTTCCAAATGACGCCTGACGGGTTTAAGTTCAAAACGTATCACATATATTGTGTTAGTTGCGCGACTCTACGAACGAGGATTTCTAGGGATTTTCACACGAAATTTAGCAGTTTTATTCTCCAAAATATTATCGGGATTGGCCCTTTCAGTACTATTACCGGTTTAGCATGTATTGAAATATGCATTAGAATTGTTTAGTGAATCATCACTAGAACATGCTAAAATATAATAGAATTGCATGTACTAAACGATTTCTCAACTGGTGTGGTTTCGATTCCCCGGTTGTACGTGACAAGCAGTAGGGTCGATCGCCTGTTCAACCTCATTCCTTCAACTGCTAAAGACCCTACGCAAAAGCAGATTATTGAAATAAAATTAAACCATATGTTAGTTTAGTCCCGAAATGACCTTGTTTGTGTCGAGTGGTATTAAACCCCATTTCACTCTCTCCTTCTCTCTCTCTCTCTGATATTGAAAATACCGAAGTTTGAAAGCGTACATAGTTAAACACAATCCTCCTCCTGTATAATAATATATACATGTACTAACATTCGATAGGCTATAGCTACACGATACTGTACTAAATAACCTCCTGTATTACCCTGTATATTATATATATACTAACACTTGATTACTTATATACATAGCTATATACCACAGTATATGACGTAGGTAGATTACATGACGTCAATATACATGACGTCAATACACAACTTTTTCACGTCCACGGGAAGTTTTTTAGAAATATTTTGCATTCATTTCATGATTATGTTCAATTTTTGTTTTGTCTTATTCCTGGATAGAAGTGGCACTGGCTGAGTTTTCTTCGTTTTTTAATACATACATAATTTATTTATGTACTCAAAGTTGTGTTTTGGTTTATTAATATTCGAGTGTCGAAGGAAACTATTTCTATTATTTTGTTCGGCATATAATGTACTGTGAATCACTGTCAATGAGAAGACCAAATTCTCGGGTGCGAACCTAATGCTCTGGGTAGTCTTAAGAAATTTGGGGGAGGGGGGCTAAATGGTGAGCATGCGCGCGCTGTATCATAAAGCCTGTCACTGAGTCAACTGGCGTGGTTTCGAATCCCAGGTTGTACGTGACAAGGAGTAGGGTCGCCTGTTCAACCTCGTGGTTTTTCTCCAGGTTCTCCGGTTCCCTCCCACTGCTAAAGACCCCTACGCGAATTATTGAAAAAAAAATAAACCTAGTTTGTTTCGAGTGGACGTTAAACTCAATTTCTCTCTATAAACTCAATGTAAACCCGCGATGTTGTTACCCATTTACCGTGGTTGGAATATAAACTCGCGATGTTGCTACACTTCTAACGTGTTTTCAATAGAAACTCGCGATGCTGCTACCCATCTACCATGGTCCAATAGAAACTCACGATGTTGCTACCCATCTGCCATAGTTCAATATATACCCGCGATGTTGTCACCCATTTACCGTGGTTGGAATATAAACTCGCGATGTTGCTACACTTCTAACGTGTTTTCAATAGAAACTCGCGATGTTGCTATCCATCTACCATGGTCCAATAGAAACTCGCGATGTCGTCCTGAACCTTCAAATCTCATCTTCTAATTTTTACTCGCCGAAAATATTCAACTGTATGCCAAACATAACTTACATTTCAAGTTGTTTTTAGAATGACGTCAGATCAAGAATTCGCGCAAAACGTCCATTAAAAATGTCTGTCGTATCACGAGAATTGTAAGAACAGGGAGAAGATGGCGGTCACGTGGTTGCATGTTAAAGCCCCAATACCACTCTTGTTGTAACTGAATAATATGTTCCAATCTTTATTCTGGTCAACAATTTGTACTATTTTACAATATTTCAATTAAAAAATGATACAAATTTCATCTTAACACACCTAATTTTAAAAACTGGAAAAATTCAACTACATGCCGTAACATGGTTTGAAAAGCCTTACGTAAGCACTTTCAAATGCAACTTGGATTTAAACATATTTGCGAACCCCCTGGACAAAGATAGGTTGTAATGGATAATTTACACAACAGGTAGGACACTTAAACATCTTGTAGTTAGAATAAGGCTAATTTTTTTCTGGACCTGTCAAGCCAGCAAGAGTGTTATTGTCCCTTTAAAAGGCGGTTTACGTATTAAAGTAGCTAAGTGCAGAATGTAGAGATATAGTAATGAAGTCACGAAGTTTTCTATTCAAATGTTTATTTATATCATGAATATAATTAACAACCCTGTTGGAAACATTTTAATAATAGACTGTCAGTGTATATATGTATATATAACCACAATGCGATGAAATAACTATGTATATATATATATCTAGTTATTCTCTTAAGTAGACAATGAAAGTTTATTTTCGTATAAGAATTGAAGATAAAACGTCGGGGCATCTACTCAGATTTATTTTCCTTCCTTCGTCTAAAGTAGGAGCCGTGGTGACTTAGTGAGTAGGGTGTTGGTTCGCTAACCTGGAGGTCACGTGTTTATTGGGATTTTCCAGCGAGGTTCCCCCTTGTCAGTTGTACAGGGCAGAGAGTCCGTCCATGAACAACCTATAGTCGAAGATCCGAGGTCCCGTGTACACATTGGTGTGCACGTAAAAGATCCCTTGGTAGTCGGAATTTAATATAACAGTAGGCTGTAGCGACGATGTCCGGCTAAAATATCCATCTTGGCACACTGTATGGCGTAAGTACGCCCGCCTCCATTGTCCCAGTCAGAGGAAACTATAAGAACGTTAAACCCCCATTTTATTTCATTTCGTCTAAAGTGTTGAGGGTAGAGATTAAGGGCTGAATATAAACCATGTTGAGTACAAGTGAAATATTCATTCGGTACCTGTTTGTTAACATCAAACCACCTGGCATGCGAAAACACAACGTTATGCCATGCGGATTGAACGATGTTCCTGTTTGCTTACATCTAATTACATCTAACCACCTGGCACAGAGAAAACCCAACGTTATGCCATGCGGATTGAACGATGCTCCTGTTTGTTTACATCTAACAACCTGGCAGAAGAAAACTCAACGTCATGCCATGCGGATTGTACGATGCTCCTGCCTCCTTATAACATTTCCTATAAAGTATCAGTATTTTATTTGATGGAAATAAAATAAAATGGGGTTTAACGTCCTACTGGGAGATGATTGGTTTGCAAACCCGTATAAAAAATACAAAGTAAATGAAGGATTTCTAGCTGAATACATCTTAATGTTTAATAGTGGAAGCAAGATATAAGAATATTCTTTACCGCAATTATATAGATAAATAGACAGGGGCCTGTTTCACGAAATTTTAACTAAGATAAAATCCGATTTTAGTAATTCGATTGGATAGTATTAGATTGATTTTAGCGCTTAGCCAATCAGATTTAAGTATGTACTAAAATTTGGATTTTATCTTAAGTTAAAATTTCGTGAAACAGGCCCCTGGTATCTGGGAAATTGTTTAATTACATTTGGTTAACGGGTTTGTGGGGGGGGGGTGCTGGTGGTTTTGTAATAATATGTCCATATCTGTATAGGTAGCGCAGGATAATTTTACAGGCATAGACATAGCAAACCATACAGAGAGAGAAACAGAACGACAGAACACTACACGGTAGAGATATTGTCTTTGACTTTAAAGTGGAGCACATTGACTTTTTAATCTCAGTTTATTTAATGATGGCTACCATTGAGATTCACCATGACAACCATCGTGTATTAAACACTTTAGACGGTTATAAGCCGGTTTAAACACATTGGGTGCCTTGACTACCAGAGAATCCTACGTTCACACTCACCATGACAACTAACTTGAATTAAATGGAATGAGCATACCGATCAACTTTAAGACGACCTGTTCAGGTTGCGAAGATCAGTCAGCTCAGAACAGCAGTCTTTTAGAAGACTGGCAGCGAACTGGTGGTTTTTAGGTTGCGTATATCGTATTATAACTGACAAATTATCTTTTACCTACACTCAAATTTGTACACATGATCTCGGTTCTCGTCCCATCCGAATAACTATACGTCGTTCCTCCGTGCTGCTTCACTGAACCACGTCGGAAATTCCGATGAACTTTCTAGGCTAGGATCGAACACCGGGATCGAACACGAGACCTCCAGATTAAAGAGCCAACGTCTTACTCGCTGAGCCACCGTGACCCAGGACAAGAGAGGGGGGAGAGGGGGGGAGAGTTAGACATAGAGGGGAGAGAGAGGGAGAGAGAGGTAGAGAGAGGAGGGAGAGAGAGAGTGAGGGAGGGAGATAGAGGGGGAGGGAGGGAGAGAAAGAGAGATAGAGATAGCGAGAGAGAGAGAGGGAAAGAGAGATAAAGATAGATAGAAATAAAGTTTAACGTCCACTCGACACAAACTATAATAGGTCATTTCGGGACTAAATGATTCAATTTTATTTCAACAATTCGCTTTTACCTAGGGATTTTTAGCAATGCGAGGAAACCGGGGGACCCGGGGAAAACCAACGAGGCTGGACAGGCAACCTTACTCCTTGTAACGTACAACAGGAGAATCGAAAACCACACTAGTTGACTCAAAGACAGACCTTATGATACAGCGCGCACGTTTTAACCATCCCCCCCACCCACCTCGACAAGTATGTAGAAGTAATGATACAAGATTTAGAAATAAAATGAGGTTAGGGTTAGAGTCCTATTGTTATGAACCTAACCTGGGCTAATGAAAGACGGGTATACGCCATACAGTGTGCTATGAGGGACTACGACCTACTCTTATATCGAATTCCAACTGCCAAGGGATTTTTTACGTGAATGCCATTGTGTACACGGGACCTTGGTTTTTCTTCCAATCCGAACGACTAGACAGCTGGCCTTATCAGACCCTCGGTTCTGCATCACTGTCAAGGGGAAACCACGCCGGAAAATCGAGATAAACTTTCTCGGCAAATGTAGGGATCGAATACTAGACCTCCAGGCGAGCCAGCGCCTTATCCGCTTAGCCACGTGATTCTCTGTATGCTACAAGGGTGAGTATAATACAAGTGAGTGTATCATATGTTATCTAGTTACCGTATGTAATGTATAACTCATATTAATAAACACTTGCATCACGTGACATATCTCAGGAATGTCATGAATTCTATTATCTTTATCATACAGTAGACGTCATCATCCAGCATAATTAATATACATAGACACGATTAACATAGTCTGCATATTAACCACACGCACAAAAACGCGTTTTCATTAACCCGTAATCTCACCCGTTAAACACTGCATTATGGAGAGAAATGGAGTCAAAATATTCATTCTCAGTAGACGAAACAGAGCATCGAGAGTTCACTTTTGAGTAAAATTAGTTTCCATCGAAATATTTTCAATTAATTTAATTGCCAGAAGCTCGTCAGTAGGAATGATTATCCAGTAATTAATAGTCTCGATTACTAGGTGATGTATGTACTATTGTTGTAGAGTAGTGATGTGAGGGGATCACGTGAAGAAGAAGTTGTGGAAAGAATACTGAATACAGATCATATAACCGAACTACGTGATACGTCGTTTATTTTATAACCCTTTTATTTTCTTCACACCTCGTCGATTTCTAATAACCCGGATCATATTCCTTCAACGTTTATTTTAATACCAGCTCCAACTACAAGGATTTCTAACAAATTAGGGATCTTCCTTAAAGTTGGTTTCAATAGTTAGCAATACCGGCTCCAAGTATTTCTAACAAATTAAGGACGTCTTCCCAAAGATTTAAATTGATGGATATTTCGAAGTCATTAAGGATTACGTGTATGGATTTCTGAACTCATTAAGGGTTTGTAATACCGGCTCCGGGTATTTCTAACAAATTAAGGATGCTTTCCCACCGATTTAAATTGGAGGATATTTCGAAGTCATCAAGGATAACGTGTACGGATTTCTGAACTCATTAAGGGTTATATCAATGGCTATTTCGAACAAATTCAGGGTGAGATCAAAGGATATTTCAAGGATTATAATATATAAAGATTCTTTATTTCGAATACAGTAAGGATTCTACAAAAAGATATTTCGAACCCGCTAAGTGACGGTTGTTTCGAACACGCTAAGTGACGGATGTTTCGATATTTCGAACCCGCTGAGTAACGTTTGTTTCAAATGAGGCTCAGTGACGGATATTTCGAACACGCTAAGTGACATATATTTCGAATATTTGAAGAATTATAATTACGCAAAGGGAACACAATAAATAAACAGAGCACAGCTGATATTCCCCGTGGAAGCCACCAACTTCTTCAGCTTCAGTAAATAGATACTTCCCGTAAAAGAAAATTAAACTATACTGGATTTCCAGGATTGAAGAAAAGAGGCTTCAGGAGTTATCGGTAAGATTTTATATTGTTACCATATCACGTTCACTTTATTTCCAGTTAATATATATTGTCGTCACCGTATACCCAGTGTCCGACAGTCTGCCCGCGTTGTTGTGGATACTCCACATGTCCGTGCTCTCCGTTACCACATAAATTGGTCAAAGGAGCCAAATCGCTAACATTTGGGACCTAGAATTCAGAAAAGTGGGTCGCAACGCATATAATACTGTCATATGAATGTATATGAATTGGTTTATTTTCAGTGGTTTTCGTTTTACTCCAATTTCAAATCAGTAATGTTCGGCGGAATATACCAGCAATCAATCAAGTGCAGATTTCTAGTGTCTAGTTATTCCAGTCTACATAACTCCGTTTGAATTAATGCAATGTGTCTAGCCTCGTCCCTCGAGTCCCTCAATACAACTGGGGCTGAAGCGCATTATGGTACACGATTCGTGTACCAATGTTTACAAAATTTATTTTATCTTAAATATCGGATATCATAAGCTCATCTTTTCCCGGTAAGTTTACACCATCAATGTTGATTTAAATTGACCAATAATTCGTGTTTTAGATGTCGAAGATTTTGGAGGATTTTGAGCTACAGCCCTTTAAATGTTGTGTTGGCGATACACAAAAGAGTTTTAGATTTAATTTTTAAAAAAAACATTACAGGAAACTGGTAAACAAAGGCTATCTCGTAATTATATATCAAATTATAACAAATTAAATTTGTCTAAAACATATCAATTTGTCTCACAAATATTATTAATGTTATAATTATATTAATAAATTAGTTTAACTCATAACTATGAATATATCAATTTATATCATAAATATTATTATTTAATATCATACATATTATCATACATATGTTTTTTATATCATGCATATATTAATTCGTCCCTCGATTTATAATAATAATAATAATAATAGATTTTTATAGCGCAAGATTACACTAAAGTTTCTAATGCGCTTCCAATTATCTACCACCGTGAAAGAACGAAATGTTAAACTCGCGTTTGAATTGGTCAACAGATTTAATCATTCGTAATTTTTTGGGAAGATTATTCCATAAGTAGGGGGCTGAGAACGAGAAAGCTCGTTTTCCTAGTTCTAATTTCACAGATGGAGTTAACAGTTTATTTTCTGATGATGATCTCAGGGTTCTTGTGTTGTTCTCGCATCGTTTCAACAACCGTTTTAAATATAAAGGCGATTTGTCATCCAATGCTTTATAAGTTTGCAGCAGGATTTTAAACACAATTCGTTTTTTAACAGACAGCCAGTGTAGGGAACGGAGTACTGGGGTGATATGATCAAATTTTCTTGTTTTAGTTAAAAGTCGTGCTGCAGAGTTTTGGATCTTTTGTAGTTTTTTAACTTGATAGTCAGGAATTCCATAGATCAGGGCATTGTGGTAGTCTAGTTTTGTCGTGATGAAGGCATGAATGAGATTTTCTGTTATTTCTGGAGTGAGATACTTTTGTATTCGGGAGATCTGTTTAAGGTGATAAAAAGCTATTGACTGTATATGACACTTGAATGATAGACTAGGGTCGATGGTAGCTCCAATATTCTTTGCTTTTAATGTAGGGATAATTGTTTCTTCTTGAAAATGAATGCTTATTTCAGTGAATTTGGATAGTTGCTGTTTAGTACCAAGAACCAAAAGTTCAGTTTTGTCAGGATTTAATTTTAGAAAGTGCCTAGTCATCCAGTCATGAATTTCAGCAAGACAGAGCTCTGTATCTTTAACTGTTTGTTTACAAGAATTGGTATCAAAGCACAAATATAACTGTGTGTCATCGGCAAATAAATGTATAATAATCCATAAATATATGAATTTATCACATAAGAATACTAATTTATGACATAAATATATGAATTTATCACATAAGAATACTAATTTGTCACATAAAAATACTAATTTATCACTTAGAAATACTAATTAAACACATACATATACCAATTTGTCTCAAAAATATATTAATTTGGCACATAGTTCTATTGATGTATCTAATAACGATAAAGATATGTTAGTGATTGGATATAATAATAATAATATTTTACAGCTGGAAGAAATTAAGCACGTCGTTTAATCCTAGTGATAATACACATATCAAACCTATTGCACTTCCCACAAAACCAATTTCACTTTCTACAAAACCAATTCATTACCTAAATTTCCCCTCATAGCACAATGTATGGCGTATGCCCGTCTTCAATTAGCTCTTGTTAAGTGCATAACAGTAGGACGTTGAACCCCATTTCATTCATTCATTTGCTATGTAAATGTTGGAATGGTTTCTTATCAAACATTTAATTTCCCTGAGGAATGACACCATATGTGGACTGTGGAACCGTCCCTTTAATTTCAATGAGGAATGGCAACATATGTTGACTGGGGAACCGCCCCTTTAATTTCCACGAGGAATGACAACAATTGTGGACTGTGGAACCGTTCCTTTAATCCATGTCACCGTATGTGGACTGTGGAACCGTGCCTTTAATCCATGTCACCGTATGTGGACTGTGGAACCGTACCTTTAATCCATGTCACCGTATGTGGACTGTGGAACCGTGCCTTTAATCCATGGCACCGTATGTGGACTGTGGAACCGTACCTTTAATCCATGTCACCGTATGTGGACTGTGGGACCTTGCCTTTAATCCCTGTCACCGTATGTGGACTGTGGGACCTTGCCTTTAATCCCTGTCACCGTATGTGGACTGTGGAACCATGCCTTTAATCCCTGTCACCGTATGTGGACTGTGGGACCTTGCCTTTAATCCCTGTCACCGTATGTGGACTGTGGAACCGTGCCTTTACTCCCTGACACCGTATGTGGACTGTGGAACCGTGCCTTTAATCCCTGTCACAGTATGTGGACTGTGGGACCTTGCCTTTAATCCCTGCCAACATATATGGACTGTGGAACCGTGTCTTTAATCCCTGTCCCAGAAATATAGCCTGTAGATAAATATGTGATAATCCCTTGCATTCTTATCATATGTTAAGTTTTTATCTACACTGACATACTACTAGTATATAGAATAATTAAGATAGTAAACACGGTGGTATTCAGGCCAGATATACACAGGTTTAAAGGGAGGGACAAGATATACACAGGTTTAAAGGGGGAACAAGATATACACAGGTTTAAAGGGACAAGATATACACAGGTTTAAAGGGGGAACAAGATATACAGGTTTAAAGGGACGATATATACAGGTTTAAAGGGATGAAGATATACACAGGTTTAAAGGGGGAACAAGATATACACAGGTTTAAAGGGGGAAGATATACACAGGTTTAAAGGGATGAAGATATACATAGGTTTAAAGGGACAAGATATACACAGGTTTAAAGGGAGGGACAAGATATACACAGGTTTAAAGGGGCAAGATATACACAGGTTTAAAGGGATGAAGATATACACAGGTTTAAAGGGACAAGATATACACAGGTTTAAAGGGACAGATATACACAGGTTTAAAGGGACTATACTTCACTCGAAACTGACGCTGTCTAGCTCTTAGCTCTAATTGAGAACATAAACGAAGCTAGTTTATCGACATTTGAATCCCCATTTTGACGAATTTTAATGGAAAACTCGAAGCAGACATCGAGACGTATTCTTCCCATTCTACTTTCATATGCAATGAAATTATCAGCATAATTTATAAGTAGACTGCGTTTTCAAAATGGCCGCCATTCAACGTAGATAGTTTTCGTCATATTGTAGCATGGAGATTTATTTTCTGTGTGGTTACTTGTGCAAAGCCCGAGAATTTTACCTGGGGTAACTAATCGTCATCGACCTCAACCTGTCTCGACGTGTGTTTACGTGCAAGCCAGTGTGTACACGGATGGAATTTGGTTTTGTTACCATCCGTACGACTAGACCTTTTCTTATCGACAGCTAATCTGGTCAGTTCGTGCGAAATCCAGAAAGTTTCCGCTCCGACCAACCCTGAGATCCAGAAGATTTACGTTCAACCCAACCCTGAAATCCTAATCAGAGACTTAAGGGAGAACGAAAAAATGATTAAAGGTAAAAATAGATAATTGAGGCTTTGAATTTCATCGTACCGACTTTAGTAATGATGATCGAGGCTAGCCTAAAATTCAAAAGCTAATAACTAAATGCCAGTCTGGAGAGGAGTCAACATAGGCCCAGCCTGTTCTCGAATCCTATTTCAAATGAAATAAAATATTGTTTACAAAAACAAATGCCAGTCAAGGATTATAGGTAATTTCTCGGTGGATCAATTTGATTGTAATTTTCAGCATATTCTTGTTACGTTATCTTTTATTTAACTATTAAAGCGAGGGGTGTCAACTCATTATCTAATCTCCCATAATGCTCCTTTAATATAAAACAAATCTATATTTTGTTTTAGAGGCATGTTAAATAATTTACTGGTTATACAATATTTTATAATATACAAATTATTTAGATTGATTAAAGATACATTACGGGAGATTGGATAACGAGTTGGCAATTCGCACTATTATAGTTAATAATTAGATAATGTAAAGGCAATTTGCTGAATATTTCAGTCAAATTGATCCACTATGAGCCGAGAATTGAAAGTTCCACTTAGTCTCGATAATCATACACTGTCGGTACGAAAAAAATCACAGTCTCGATTACCCATTTAATCATTAAATCGTGAAGGGAAGTTATGCCGCGAATCGGATCATAATCCAACAAATACTGCAGGCTAGCGTTGACATCGAGAGTTGAATATGGTCTGGATAAGTTAATTGATGCCCAATTAATAGTTTATATAACATGCCAGGCCTAAGGAAACACTTGCAATAGGCAGATTAAGCTCTTGCATGATGTATGTTTAAGAATTTTATAAAATTACTTATAAGAAAATACAGTTAATTAAATATACTTTCAATTCATTTGTCAAGTCAAACATCAGTGTATGAAACCATCAGTTTTTGTCACCACTGCTCTTCACTTGTAAATTTGCCTTGGTGTTTTTAGAAATAACAATTCATACACAAATATCTACTTCATTGAATCAAGGATTTTTTGAGTTTGATTTTGGAAGCTCTTCATGGCAAGACAATAAGCTGGTGATATTTTTCATTTCCATAAAAATGTTTTTTTTTTTGTGAAGTCATAAAGTAATGGGTAATAGTAATTAAGTACATTGCCAGAAATGAGAAAGTAATTGTAATGATTACATTTAAAAGGTAATTGTACTGGTCCGAGCCCTGCGTCCGGTTGACTAAATACTGTAGGCATATTGTCCACTGACTTCAAGTCGTTAAGGCTACCTATCTTGTCGGTTGACTCCTAAACATTGAATCTACATACGGTAGTTATCTTGTTGGTTGGCTTCTGTATTAAACGTTAAATATAAATATAATTTTATTCTAGCGTGAATTAAAGATGGGTTCCAAGCAAAGTATTTATCGGCTGGTTATTTCCTATAAAAGTATGGCAAATTTGGTATTTATGAAATGAAATGTATAGACACCCAATCTTACTAGAAAAATACAAGATTACGCGAAAATCGCCCATGGGGCAAGGACTGGGCAATATTGTCAGGGAATCATTAACTGTCAACCCGACAGGATTTGCTGGCTTATTGTCTGCTAGCTTAGGTCAGGGAGCAGTTGTTATTTCTTGCTCAAATGGTTAGGCGGTTTTGGGAACATTGCGGGTTGTCAACGTACAAAATACTCTGCAATTTAAAGGTGTAAAAAGAAATTGATAGAAATAATTAAGAATTTATTTAGGCCTCAATAATATGGTAAATGTAAAGTAAGTAATGATAGATACATTTTGAAATATGGACCCTCCCACAATGAAGTTAAGTTCGCAGAGATTGCGTTTAACAACAGCTTACTTACAACCATAGGTATCCCCGGCGAAAACAGGGTTTTGAAAGGGAATCGAAGCACAATTTTGATAGATTGGTTACTTTAAATATGTGTTTAGTCCAAAAATATCCTCAAATCATAAAGTTTATACCCGGGAATGCATCTTTAAGCCTTGAAAAATTAGATAGGTCCAAAAAATACAAATGGCGAGCAGATCTTTAAATTATATACACGCAGGTGCGGATCCAGGGGGGGGGGGGGTAAGGTTATGATGAAAATTCAGATTTCAAGAATAATTTAAACTTTTAATGGTATTTTTCGTATTGGAAATAATTTAACCCTTTACCACCTGTCGTAGGACGTTGAAGCCCCATCCCTACCCGCTTTAGTAATTTTTTTAAAACCTAAAAATATTTTTGTGGATAACTAAACCCAAATCATCTATAAAATATCATAAAACAAGAAATTATTTTAAAACTTGATCACTTGGGCCTGAAAGGGTTAATTTATGAACTGAGATCGACCCTATATTACGAAGCATTCTCAGACTTGGGTTAGGAATTTGCCCACTTTCAATCACTGTGTATGAGAACTATCTTTGATCTAGAAACACAACACTTTGCACATAGCTTCTTAATGGTGTATTTTAATTGATACATTAAAACAACAAGAGTTTAATTAAAATAAGGCAGACAATTTTAAGTAAATTTTTAACTGAAGTTTGAAAATGCTTTGTGAACTTGGGGCCGGGTTAGTGGTTGATCTATAGAGCGTTGAATTTATATACTGTAATAATATACAGCGCAGGCGCATCGGATGCAGCAAGGACTGACTCACTAATTAGGAGGTACCGGGTTCCATTTCCGTGTCGAGAAAATTCCTAGGGTTTCCAAAGAAGATAGAAATGAACGTGTCTAGTTGATCGCATGGTACGAAAAAACGATGTCGTATACATGTTATTAGTTAGAATTAAAACTGGGGTATAGTGAATCATAACTTGACGGATGACGTCACATCTCACATACGGATCTTGAATAATTCGGCAGATAAACAATATATATATATATATGATATATAATATGAATTAGGCCGGTAATAATACTTCCGTTAAACGGATTTCTCAATGGTTAAATGGTGCTTAAAGAGACATTTTGATGGGGGTCTGACAAGGAATGGATTCCAGTCCTTCGCATGAACCCAAAAATTACCAACACAGATACAAGAGCTTGGGGGGGGGGGCTGGTTAGGTGTGTGGATTATCTCCCTTGGTGCGGGGTTTTATTACAGCTTGATAAGATGTAATAATCGCGTCATTTTACAAGGGTAGCAAATTAGGCCTGAGGCTCTTTTCCAATTTGGCTTTGGCACAGATCGTGCGAATGATTTCGATCATTACTGCAGGAAGAAACCGAAGAACTCGGGGGGAAACCTGCCTGATCGGACGGGAGACCGAATATCCCTCTCACTTACAACGATAAAGTTCTTGCCCTGAGCTGGGATTGAACCCTCGTAACTCGTTGCATTGGTGAGAAGCCGCCTCTCTATCGCCACGGCTATCCGACCAGCGTACGGAGTTATAGCGAACCAAGCCTTATATTGAAGATGACACCACTGTAGACCCTGAACTGTTCAAGCTGTGAACGTCTGCACTCAATAGAACCTCGGAAGTTAGATTTTATTTGGATAATTCGCTTGTGTGTAGGGGTCTTAAGCCAAGGGAGGAAATCGGAGAGAAAACTCCTGAGGTTGGAAGGCGATCCTACTTCTTTTCACATTTTTTCAATGACAGACCTCGTGATCTAACGCGCATGCGTTAACTATTCGGCCTCCCATCCGCTGGTACGTAAATGACATGAAATGGGGTTTAACGTCCTACTATTATGGACCTATACTGGGCTAATGAAAACGGGTATACGCCATACAGAGTGCTATGACGGAAATTTTGCCGGGACAGCGGCACTACGGCCTACTCTTATATCGAATTCCAACTGTCAAGGGATCTTTTACGTGCACGTCAATGTGTACAACTGACCTCGGTTTTTCGTCCCATCCGTACGACAAGACAGTTGTATGTTGCAGTTGTCATCAAGATGTAGAATTATTGTCTCTTTAATTCTGATTGGGGGTGCGTCATTTCTGATCAGAGATGTTAATCTATGAGTGAATCAGATATTGAATCACCATGGTTTCCGTACTAATATCACCATGGTTTCCGTCCTAATATCCTGTACGGTTATACACAATCCCATTCATCTTATTCACGGGGAAGAATTTCGTTCATTAATTAAACACAATGAATGAGGTCGTCATAATCATAAATACTCCGTAAAATCATAATACAAACTTTCTCGCTTGGCAAACCAATTAATTTGTCTCCCTTGTGAAACCTCTGAAACCCCAAAATGTACCCTTGACCAGTATCTAACCTGGACCCTATAGTGTGTAACCTGGACCATATCTAACCTGGACCCTAGACCAGTGTGTAACACCTTCATTTTATTATAATTATATAATAATCTAAACTTGAACGGGACCATTCTTTATAATAATATATAAACTTGTGTAAAAATGAAACCCAACAAATTATTTAGTCATCTGTCTAAAACCTCGCTGTTGATGACATATCATGTGGTGTGACGCGCCAGCAGGGTAAGCTTACTCTTCCGGACACCTGTTACCACTGTTTGAGGTGTATTTTGTACACGGTGAACAGTCCATATGCTGATTACACTATTTTGCCATATTACACTATTTTGTCTATACCTTTTTTTTAGAACTTCGAATTTTGTCTAAAGGTTTGGATTTTTCGTTCTTGGTTTTATTTTATTGTACCTAGAAATAATGGCTACACTGAGGGAATTCACGTAATTGTTAAAATAATAAAAGCTACCTCCTAAGAGTTTTTCTCTGTGAGATATTTATCGTATACAAGGAATTCAAGCTATTTATATTTCCGTTGACCTAATGTTATTGATATTAGTTAATGTTATTCAATCGGGTTTATTAATAGTCGCCGTTTTATTCTATATTTAGTAACAATAATCGCCAGTCAATGAATCGAGAACGATATTGAACTTGTGTGGCATGCATTCAATCATAGATACCTTATATAAAGGAATTCTGATTATTGAATACTATTTAAAATGTCTTAATACGAACCATATTAGGACATCGAATTATAAAATATGCCTACATAATAAACTATTTACAGGGCTTTGTGTTGTTTGTGGCGGTGCAGGCACACGTTAAATTGTAGTCAATATTTTATCACCCATTAGCAGCTTAAATTGATATAATCATTAATACGTCACATATGTGTAATAGCACGTGGATTTTAGCGGGGAATTATCCAGGGGAGGTAAGTAACATCAGTAGCAGATGGTAGGCATACTCTGTCTTCTACATGACACCATCCACCTTGTGCATATAAATTTCGATTTTCAAATTTCTACCGTAAATTAAAACGTTAGGGTTTTCTTTACTTATTTTATATGACTAAACGTTTTTTTTTTTAGATCACTTCGCTCTCAAAATAAACGGTCACTTGTAGTTCCAAGATATAATTTAAAGTCATATGGGTATAGGTCCTTCAGTTCAGGATCAGCAGTCCACTCCAACCGATCAGTCCTTCTGGTACTCTCACTGGTCAGTCCTCCAAAGTACTCTTACACTTTAACGGAAAATGTTAAAAGTTATGAAAACTTCTATATTTATTTCTACATTTTATTAATGGGGAAAATAGAATTATAAAATGGTCCGAATAATATTATGTAAGTAGTAAACTAAACTGTCTCTCAATTGCCGTCGTCATTATCCCAGTTGGTGAAGAAGAGATGGACCTTATCGCTCGCCTGCCCGCCCGCCTGTTTTATATGGCGAAAAGTTGTTCGTACAGTGGCTCCCAATAATGGGAGTCCAGGCAGTGGGTTCCAATGATGTCTTTCAAACATTTTATTCAAATTTTGTGGATAGAATGGAGTTTAACGTCTCTCTGACACACTACGTCGGCCATTTTGTCTCTCTGCCTCACGCAATACGTCGGCCATTTTGAGAATAACAAACAGTAATATATGTGCAATGCTCGCCAAGAGAATATTGCTCGGGCAGTAGAAGGTTTGTCCACTCTTCGTCACAGCTGCCTTGTTGTTCGGATGGGACAAAAAACCGATGTCCCGTGTACACATAAGCGTGCACGTAAAAGATCCCTTGCCAGTTCGAATTCAGTTGCTGCCCGGCCAAAAACTTTCCTCATAGCACACTGTATGTCGTATGCCGGTCTTCAATTATCCCAGGATAGGTGCAGAAGCGTAGGACGTTAAACCCCATTTTATTAATTCCACTCTGTGTTGAGTAACAAATCAAGGGTTCTTGTACATACATCCCAACCAGTTTATGAGTACATGCCATCGATTGTCTCCAGTACTATAGGACACGTATACTCGGTGCCGGACTGGTGGACCGAAGGCCCACTTGCCATACCTGTGACAAGGCCCAAGAGCAAATGGCGGGCGAAGCCAGACTAGGAGCGCCGAAGGCGCGAGCGCTCGAGGGGGCCTGGCGGGCTCTCCCCCCAGAAAATTTTGAAAAAAAGACAGCCGCAAACCCATTTTCCAAGCACCTAAGGCCAGAGCAGCGGATGGAGATATATGGTCACCTGCGAGCACTTTAATCACACATCCTCGAATACGAATAGAGAAATCAAATTTGTCATAGTCAAGAATTCACAGAATTTCCTTTCCTTTCCCTGTTTCCTCTCCTCCCCTCTTTTACTACCTTTTCTTTTTCTTTTTTTTACTTTTTTCTTTTTCTTTTTTTCATTGAGGCTTAGGCCCATATTCTTTTTCGGCTTAGGCCCACTTGCCATTGGCAACTGGGCAAGTGGGCCCAGTCCGGCACTGCGTATACTACAGTGTATATTGTATTGTTTTTCAAGAATAGTATATTGTATATTGAGTATATGTATGTTCGACTGGACTGTAGATAGATGCTCCAAAATCCTAAACTTAATGAGAAAATTAACGGGCAGTACGTGGGGCGCCAATAGAGTTACACTAATGATGGTATATCGTGCTCTAATACGTTCTGTATTAGACTACGGCTCTTTGGCCTTCATGAACTGCGCGCCAAAACTCTTAAGCAAGCTTGACACCATCCAATACAAAGCTCTCTGTATTGCGATTGGCGTAGGGCTCGGGACTAGGCGAGAGGCACTACTACAAGAAGTCGGGGAGTTGCCCCTATCCCTAAGAAGAAAAGAACTGGCGACAAGGTATTGGGTGAAGATATCACAACTAGGTGAAAGACCCCCAACATTTCTCAGTCTACAAAAGACAAAATATGTAAGAGATCCCAAAAAGAAAACCTTCAGCCAGGGTATCAGAGAAACGATCAAGGAACTACGACTGGGGGAGCTCGTGATAAATAAACACCTCCCCCAGTTGTCGCCCCTTGGACGCTCCCTATACCGCTGGTCAATCTAGATCTACTACAGAAAACCGACAAGAAAAATAACCCCAGTGCTGCACGTGCTTTCTCTCTAGAACATTTGGAAGACAACTGGCCGTCTGATGACTGGGACCATGTGTACACGGATGGCTCACTCAATCCTGAAAGGGGCACCAGCTCGTTTGGAATATACCTGCCAAACGGGGAACAGGGAATAAGCAGGAAACTGCCCAATAACTGTTCGGTGTACACTGCAGAGCTTGTTGCCATTCGTGACGCTATTTCATGGATCTCCCATCAAAAGACCGGCAAGTTCGTCATTCCAAGCGATTCTCTGAGCAGTCTGATTTCAATCCAAAATGACAACTCGGAATCAAGACCAGAAGTCATTTTGGAAATCAGGCAGCTATATCAGAGGGTCCTAGAGAAGGGAAGCAAATTAGAGCTCGTGTGGATTCCATCACATGTCAACATTAAAGGAAACGAGGAGGCAGATCGACTCGCCAACGAGGGTCTCAAGGACACAGCTACACCCCGCCTCATAGACTACAGCACCACGGAAATCTACAGTATGGTCAAAAGACTTGACACATACAGATTCCGACTGGATGACGAGATCTACACCAAGACAACGACCAATCACCCTAGACGAGATATATGCAGACTCATATCGAAACTAAGGATGAAAGAGCGGCTGCGAGACTACAAACACCAAGTCATCGTCTGTGGGTGCGGAGAAGAGTGTACCACCAACCATGTCCTGGTAGACTGCGAGGTTTACAAGGAAGAGAGACGGGGCTTAGTGAGAATGATGGAGACCAACAACATATCATTCAACACTAAAAACCTACTCTTCCCTAGACCAGATCTGAAGCTACAAATCTTCGAAGAAATCCACACCCTAATGGACACAGTTGGACTAAGTAGATTAGTGAAATAAGAAAGGGCCACGGCTAGATAACGTCTCCATACAACGTAGGATGGTTGAGTAAAAACGTCCTCACGAAGGAAGCCCAACCATCCTATACATTTATTTTTATCTTTTTATTTTTTCTACTTATTTTTTATCTTAACTTTTTTATTTATACGACGTAGGGTGGGTAAGTAAAAACGTCCCCTCGAAGGAAGCCCAACCACCTTACAACTTTATTTTAATTTATTCATTTTACTTTATCTTTATTTTACTTTAATTTACTTTATTTTTATTTACTTTATTTTTATTAATTACCTTTAATTTATTTTAACTAATAAATTTTAATTCATTCATTTTACTTTATCTTTACTTTACTTTTAATTTAATTAACTTTATTTTATTACCTTCAATTTATTTGACTACAACTTTATTATACTCTCTTTATTTATTTAATTAAATATTAGTTTAATTTACTACTAACATCTACTAAACTGGCGGGATAGTGGAGTAAGAGGGAGTCATGATCAGACGGGCTCGGCATCTAAACACTATTCTGCCAAAACAAACACCAGTGGGATAGTGGAGTAAGGGGAGGCCACGAGAAGACAGGCCTGGCACCTAAACACAAATCCCACAAAGAAGACATCTACCAATCCAGAAACAGAAGAGATCATCTACCAACGATGTGTTTTTATTAAATAAAGGGAAGAACTTCCCACTAAAACCTAAATCCATGTCCGAAGGCCAAAATGGAAAGATTGCAAAATCATATTCTAAAAATCAGGAAGCAGCTTCGGCTCTCCGATGTCTTGTCTCACGTTTTTGTCGACGATATCACTTAGGTGGAAGCGGACGTTAAATAAAGCTATTTCACACACACGACCCCTTATTGAGCCATAAAAACCTTCAAATATTCTTCTGTTTGATACTATTATTATATTTAAATGAGGTATAAAATTCACAATAACACAACTATATGGATTTACTATTTTCTTAGTTTATTACCTGTAAGAGAATTTTGCATGTGATAAAGGTATCATACCTGTAAGAGTATTGAAACGTTGTGAGTGATGCAGGATGGTGGGCCTGACAACGATAGCTTTATAGTGGTTTGTATGGGTCGAAAAACCGAGGTCCTGTGTACACATTGGCGTGCACATAAAAGATCCGTTGGCAGTTGGAATTTGATATAAGAGTAGGCTGTAGCGCCGCTGCCCATTCAAAATTTCCCTCATAGCACACTGTATGGCGTATGCCTGTGCTCATTAGACAGTTGAATATTAAACTCCATTTGATCTCAATTAATTTCTGGTCGCAGCTTCAAACTTCAATATAATGTACGTAAAACTAGTGGGCTGTATCCTTGTATATTATTGATAGAAAGTTTCCGTATACCCCTCCCTCACACACCCCCCACACACTAAAATTAGTGGGCTGTATCCTTGTATATTATTGATAGAAAGTATACCCCTCCCTCACCCCCCCCCCCCCACACACTAAAATTAGTGGGCTGTATCCTTGTATATTATTGATAGAAAGTATACCCCTCCCTCACCCCCCCCCCCACACACTAAAATTAGTGAGCTGTATCCTTGTATATTATTGATAGAAAGTTTCCGTATACCCCCCCTCACCCCCCCACCCCACACACTAAAATTAGTGGGCTGTATCGTTGTATATTATTGATAGAAAGTTTCCGTATACCCCTCCCTCACCCCCCCCCCCCACACACACACTAAAATTAGTGGGCTGTATCCATGTATATTACTGTATCCATGTACATGTATATCACATGATATCCTGCAAGATATCAGTATGCAAAATGCACGTGATGTACAGTGTTAACGATGTAGTAGACATATATTATCAGGGAAATAGTACACGCCTCAATTAAGTATGTGTAAATGATGATGATGGCTAAACAAGACAGTAGATGATGGGGGTATATAAACTAACTAAGTAAACAGTATATGGTTAACACAGTACATGTAATATTAGGGGGGGGGGGTGTTATAGGACGTGTATTGTAAAGCTTGACATTGAGTCGACTGGCGTGGTTTCGAATCATCGGTTGTACGTGACAAGGGGATCACGGTGGCTAAGTGGATAAGGCGCTGGTTCGCTAGCGTGGAGGTCGAGTGTTCGATCCCTGCATAGGCCGAGAAAGTTCATCTCGATTTTCCGACGTGATTTCCTCTTGTCAGTGATGCAGAAGGAGGGCCTGACGAGGACAGCTGTCTAGTCGTTCGGATGGGACGAAAAACCGAGGTCCCGTGTACACATTGGAGTGCACGTAAAAGATCCCTTGGCAGTTTGAATTCGATATAAGAGTAGGTCGTAGCGCCGCTGCCCGGGCAAAAACTCCCCTCATAGCACACTGTATTGCGTATGCCCGTCTTCAATTAGCTTAGGTAAGGTGCTTAAGCGTAGGACGTTAAACCTCATTTCATTCATTTGTACGTGACAAGGAGTAGGGTCGCCTGTCCTCCGGTTTCCTCTCACTGCTAAAGGACCCATACGCGCAAGCGAATTATTGAAATAAAATTAAAACCATACGTTAGTCCCGAAATAACCTAGTTTGTGTCGAGTTGATGCTCAACCCTACTTCTCCCTCTCTCTCTCTCACATGTAACATTAACCCATCAATTATTACAAAACCAACCAGAGGTCGTCGTTTTATTCAGTATTATTCTAAACTATTTCGTTTCTCGACATAAATACGTAATTAAATATTTCAAATCCGCCCCGTTGACTCTTTTTAGTGTCGAATGGGGTTATATTTTGTAAACACGGACGAAGCACGCAATATTCCCCTTCAATGAGAAAATACTTTCTTGTATATTTGAGTGGCATATTCTCTGCTCACGTGGTCTAGCTATATAAAAATACAGCGGGCCAGTTCACTTTGGAATGTCAACAATGTTGGAGGGCGTGGCTTATGTCAATCACGTTATAACTCCCAATGTCGAGAAGAGTCTATTCAATCCAAGGGTTGCACAGGTTTGTATCATTTTACTCAATGTCCGCAAAATGGAAATTTAAAAAAAAAACTATCTAATTCCGTCAATCCGCGATTCTCTGTATTAAAGCACGGTTCTGTAAAACTAAAATTTAAAGGTATTAACCTAATTTGTAAATATTCGAGAACGAGGTCAGTTAAATATGTACAACCTAACCCCCCTCAATCGTGCCATATTGTAAGTTAGTCTAAAACCTTAGTAGTTGAAGGGAGAGTTCAGGGTTTGGAATATCAGCGAAGTTTTTCGCGTAAGTATTATCGATATTATTCCTGATTTATTGGTGGTAAAACAACCTGATTTCAGCTATCATTCGGAGTAATTTTTGTCCAACTTTACCCTTGTTAAGGTAGATTTTGGGCGACTTTCTGTTAGCTATATGTAACGGTCTAATAACAACTAAAATGGCCGCCGAAACAGACTTGCTTGTCAAACGCGGTTCATTCTTACAACATAGATATGTGTCATAGGCCTATAGGTATTTATTTTGTAGGCCTATAACTCCCACCGTTAATTAGTATATTATATAGGCCTACTGGATTCATATACCAGGAATGTCAACACGATCTACAAATAACAACTCGCTTCATCACAGAATAAAAATGTTACAAATTCTCAACGTATGTATCCCGATGATAGTTAGCAGGGTGGTTGGGGTTCATTCAAGCGATTCAGGTTAAGGTTAAAGCCATTCCGTCTGTCTTCGCTCGTCGTCCAAATGTCTTATTTTGATTTTATTTTAATTTAGCTGTGTTTGAGCGAGAACTTTAGATATTTTTATTTTGTGAAGCATGCAAGTTGTCGTGCAAACGTAGCCCCATGAGAAGTATTATTATATAAAATGCTCTCGGTAGAAGAATGCGCAGCCGTGTCGCAGGTATCTTTTTAAAGGGACGGTCGGTCGTATGTTCGGATAAAAAAATAATTTACAGGCCAATAAACATGTATATAACATTTAATTCACCATATATTTTATTTTATTATTTAATCAACAAAATATTTCCATACTAGAATACTATTTCAAGCTTTTAACTCATTGCTATGGTATACATGTAAATCTACAAATTCTCAAGTAATTATTTCAGAGCCGACAAATCCCTTTAAACCTATAAATGACCAATATTTTATTATAAAAAAATCATTTGTCTACAGTAGATAATTAGACTAAAAAGGTTTGGAGATAATTCAATCAGAGAGTTGAAAATGTGGTGATCTGTTAACAAGGGCTGAATAGGTGATGATCCCTCAACAAGGGCTGGATTAAAAGGATTAATTAGAAATTATTTTGGTCTGATTAATGGGGTCAAACAATGACCTTCAAGTTTGTTTAATCTGGTTTAATCTGTGACTGAAGATTGGATGATACAAATCAACAGACAGAACCTGATCTCTATAATATACATACAATTTACTTCACACAATATCACATGGGGTAGAATTTATTTAAAACAGTTATAAGGAATCATGTGTTAAACAAGGCAGAGTGTACCTGTACAGCTAGGATACATTCCTGGTCTCATGGATGTATATTTACATGTATGTGGGCCTCCATACATGTACAGCTAGGATACATACCCGGTCTCATAAGTATTCATGTACCGTACGTACATGTAGGCCTTAATACAGCTAGGATAAATTCCATGAGTATAATTGTATAAAATGTCTGTCTTGTTGGAATGTAGTTAGAAGAATTTAAAGGACAATACCGAACTGTTTATCTTTTTTCCAAGACTGTAGATGGAAACATTCATGACCAAAAAAAATATGAAAAAAATAATGATATTATAGGAAATGTATGATACGTGTATGATGTCATTACACTATGGTATGGTCGTCTGTCCAACCTCGTGGGGTTTCTCCTTGTCCTCCGGTTTCCTCCCACTGCTAAAGACCCCTAAGTGCAAGCGAATTATCAAGATAAATTTGAACCATATGTTAATCCCAGAATGACCTAGTTTGTGTCGAATGGACCTTAGACCCCATTTCTTTCTCTCTATCATTTCACTATGTTTTAATTAGTTTATTAACTGTATATTTTCAGTGTGCGCCAAGGTCAAGAAGTGTGTAAAAGACCGTTGTCTGCTAAAAGGAATTTTGTAAAAAAGCTCTGTAAATCACTGTCAAACCAAAAAGGAATTTGACATCACACCAAATAAGGACCACCAACGTTTGATCCCATTTTATGTGGTGGATTTGGATTATTAAATCTATTTCGCTTGAATCTCCCGCCAGAACTATTCTATGTTATTAACAACCTTGTCAGGAAACCATCAAGTTCAACAAAGTGTGAATAAGTGTGCATTAGTCAGTTATTAGTTCAGGATATATCAGTTAATATACCATGGTTATATGTTTATTGCCCAGTTGAATCATATTCCCCAAGAATCAACAACTGTGCGTTATTGTGTGTATTGACCTGGGAATATAGGTATAGGTTATACATATAACCCTACCCAACCAAGAATCAACCGTGGGTTATTGTGTGTATTGACCAGGGAATATCAGTACAGTGTATACTTGTGTGTATTGACCGGGGAATATAGGTATAGTGCCTATAGTATATACATATAACCATGTAAACTGGGTGTATAATGCACAGTTTTTACTGGATTCATGTACAATTTGTATATATGTATCAATCCAAGGATCTAGGATCTTTTTCTGTAGTTAATTTCGTGTGTTTGGAATTTCCCTATGAGTCGAAACGAAGAAGACTCCTCGGGTAGACGACCGCTACTCTTTACGTTCGTCGGAAATAACCGTCAAATGTTGCAGGAGATCCGCGACAATTTAAGTCACTTGCGGAAAACGGAAGGGGATGAGAGGAATACATTACAAGCTAATATCGAACTATCGCAAAGTACGCCCAATTTATTGGATAAATCTACGAGTGGGAAAATGACTCGGTTAAACTACCACCAGAAGGCGCTAGCGGAGATAGCGGAGAGTTTACGACCGTACCAGACCGTTAGTAGTGATACGAGTAGTACAAGTAGTGCATGTTCGACCGTTAACGGAGATGTCGACGTGAATCGTCAGATGTTGTCACAGCTGGTTCATCTAGGTCATGATGAGGTAAGATTATCTACTTATATCATATTTACTTTTTATAATCGATTAATACACAGAGGCGCCGGAACCCGGGTACCAGGGTATACAAATACAAATGGTGCTGTGCCCTTTTCTGGGGTATACATGTATACCCATGCCCTAATTATGAAAATTTTTAACCTTGTTCCTGATACTAAAAGTGTGAATAATCGGCTTTTGTCTCTTTCATTTTCATGTATTTTAAAGGGTTTTATGTTGGAATTTGGAATGCTAGAGGTGCTGTAAAAAGGGTTCTCGGAATTGACAAATTTTCTAGACCCCCCTTCCTCCACACACTACCTTTTGGTACCCTGGCCCTTGCATCGTTCCGGTGCCTCTGCTGGCACATACATGACAAACCCATGGACAGTATATACACAAGACACACCCGTGGACAGTATACACAAGACAAACCCATGGACAGTATAAACACAAGACAAACCCATGGAAAATAAATACAAGGACATTTCAAGCAATTGATAATTATCACTAAAAACACTGATCAAAAGACTAATCTGTGTCTGATGAAATGACAGGTTCCAAAATGTGCTTGACAAAACCTAATTTTTAACCTAATTTTGTGCCTGACAATATTTATGACAACAGACAGGTGTCTGTATCAAGGCCTAGTGTACAGGTGTCTGTCTGTATCAAGGCCTAGTGTACAGGTGTCTGTCTGTATCCAGGCCTAGTGTACAGACAGGTGTCTGTAATGAGGCCTACATGTTGGGTACAGGTGTCTGTAATGAGTGACATGGTGTAGTGTTAAATACTTGGATTGCATAATCAGCAAATGTGAAATGACATAAAAATAAAATTGATTTGTTTAAATAACATTTTTGATGTCAAAGTTCACCTAAGAGTCATTGGCCGTATTAATTTTATTATATCAGTCAGTATACATTGGTGTTGCAGGTTTTAGTTCAGTTTTTTTTTATTTTGAGGTTAAATATTTCATCATTACATTGAATAAATAAAAAACAAAAGTTGTCAGGATTAGGTTTGTTGAGAATATATTATATATATACAAATGTACAAGATTCATTGGTCTGTGTAAAATCATGAAATTGTCTAGATCACTTGGGTTTTCATAGTTGACAATAATCTTGAAAGATTCTGGACAGAACTTGAAGATACATGTACTGGATTGACGATAAGGCTAGATAGATGTACCTGCATGTGGTCACCCTCGACCCTCTTTGGACGACCAGTAAAATATGTGTAACCAAGCCTTGAAATAACTTCTATGGTTCAATCTGACATCATGTCATCAGGCTGAACTAATTTCCAGCCGGACATTTCTGATTTATAAAGTATGTTGTACCAAATACCGTATTTCCTCGAATACTACCCCGGGGTTCTATTTCGTTAAGCACCTCCCGACCCCCGGGCTCTATTCGAGGTCCGGGTTATAATCGAGGCCGGGTTGTATTTTTTCAGACCCGAATGAATGCTTCAAAATTGTCTATAGGAGTGACATTTTGGAAAAGTAAAACAAGCAGACAGGGTCGGTCTTGCAAAAACGAATTCTAAAATCTCTGTGCGTGACATGAGACAGTTCTACTTCCTGTGCAGGGGTCATCAATTAATTTATATTTTGACAGGGAGTATTCAGTTTTTACGTTAGACCCGGGTTATATTAGAGACCCGGGTTCTATTCAAGACCCGGGCTGTATTTATCTCAACACCCCCTTACCCCCGGGGTTCTATCCGAGGCCGGGGTTGTATTCGAGGAAATACGGTAATTGTTGAAATTTACCATGTTTAATCTTTATAATAGTACTTTCGATATACAAGTCGATACTTGTCAGGCCTTTGTCTTATACTCCACATGGATTTATAGATAATTTTTAAAAAATTACAACCCAAAAAAATAATCATCACAGTTGTAGTCGTATATTGAATTCAAACTTTGCTCTGGTCTTGAACTACTCACAGTATTCCAATAGAAATACAGTACTTGTTGACATTTCTAAATATATATATATCGTCTTGAAGCCTTGTGGTATTCCAATACAAATACTTGTTGACATTTCTAAATCTAGCTTGTACAACTTTTATTCATAAACTTAAACATAATCCCCATTCAAAATATAATCATAAATATTTCATTTTGATATTGTCTAGTGTTTGAATGAAAGATTTATTCAAATGGAAATTTTCATCACGCCATATACATGTACATGTACTTTAGTTTTCAGTTAAATCAACGAATTATACATACTGATAGGCATCTGCCGTTATCTATTTTTAGTAACATTCATCGTCATATGAATGTACATTGTATTACCACATGCACTTGTAAACAGTCCAAGTACAAGTATGTGAATTGTCTGTATTTATTGAAATGAACCAAGATGGCGATAAGAAAACTTGTATACAGTGTACCGGTACATATTATTTGTCTCCACTAGGAACAATTCTGGTATCATTTAGATTTGATGACGAAAGGAAAGAAATTGCGCTTACCATCTAGAATCTAATACACATATCCAGTTAATAGATTGCCTTTCAGAAAGTTGTTATACCGTTCCGACTTGACTGACTTGGATGAAGGTTTTCACCTTGACTAGAGGCCTTCATATCAATGCATGACTAGTGTTTTGGGGCGTTGATTTTTAATTCTGATAATTAACGATGGACTCAAATAGAAAAAGATAACCTACATCTTGTTTTTGCTAATGAAAATTACTATTTTTGACTTAATTTGTTATAAAAAATTGGTCAGACAATCGTGTCTGGATGAAACGCAATTTGATGTGTCAAAAGGAGTCAATGTCATTTCGGTCGAACATTGTCTGTGTTTGTCCGCTTATTTTAGGGAATTCATTTTACCTTAAAACATGTCTAAGCCCGGAAAATGAGACATTTTTATTTATAATAGTATGATTTAATACAAGTATACAGAGTACTATGATATTATTTACTTGATGCCTGTCTAGAGACCCACCCCACCCTTTTCTAACAGGTAAAATATTAGGAGATAAGTTTGATACAGGTGAGGAAGTATCTCGTTATCTCCCCCACCCCCTCCCTGCCCGATTCTAACAGGTAAATGATTAGAAGATAAGTTGTCCAGGTGAGGAAGTATCTCGTTATCTATTGATCACTTGACTCAAACAAATACAGGTGAAAATAATCAAATCACTTCCCTCCACAAATCTTTTTAAAATGTAAATAATTTTTTAAATTTGACATCTGATCTTATTTTCAAATTAATTGTACTAGTATATTGGGCCACAACTTATTTAAATTATCCACCTATCAGGTTAAAATGTAACAACATTGTCCAACCTGATGAATAAAATTCTGTTATAAATGAAGAATTTAATTAAGACTAATTGTTTTAAATCTGAATTTACCTGATTTTAATGGAGGGGGATTAATCAATAAGGAGAGGTTAGAAATGGATGGTGTTTTTAAGTTAAATTATTTCTATTAGTGTCAATATACATGTAGAGATTAGAGCCTACAAAGTGGTATATATAAATCTATGTCAACGTTGTATATGTACTTGAAGAGTAGAGGTACATATATTAATAACCCCTAGGGCCCTACATATTTCTAATCCCCTAGGGCCTAAATACTTCTAATCCCCTAGGGGCCTACATACTTCTAATTCCCTAGGGGCCTACATAACATACTTCTTATTCCCTCAAACTCCCTGTGGCTGTGTTCAAAGACCATTGAAATGATTTGAGCTTGTTAAAACACATGTTGACCACCGGGTAAAGGTGACATTCTTAACATTCCACACAAGCTTATCGACCATAAACACTGATAGAGTGGACAGAGTGGACAGAGTGGACATTGGGCACACTATTTACTGGTAATACTACAACATGTTATACATTGTAACTCACGGGTAATAACTCACAGTTGAAACAATGTATAAATACTATAGGCAGTAATAACTCACAGTTGAAACAATGTATAAATACTACAGGCAGTAATAACTCACAGTTCAAACAATGTACATGTATATACATGTACACTACAGGCTGTACAACATATATACTACAGAGGCCTGTTTCATGAAATTTTAACTATATAAAATCCAAATTTTAGTAATTTGATTAGATAATATTAAATTGATTTTAGTGCTTAGCCAATCAAAATTGAAATATCCACTAAAATTTAGATTTGATCTTAAGTTAAGATTTTGAGAAACCGGAAAAATTGTTGAAAAATATATTAAAAATAAAAGTATTTTTGTCCGCAAGCTATTATTACATTGCCAGTTTGTTGGCTCTAGGACAATTCGTCCCCGGAAAATTTGTTCTCGGACTATTGCCTCCTAGTACAATTCGTCCCCTAGGACAATTCGTTCCTTGACAACAATAATTCATGTTTTTGACTATTAATCACTAGGAGATCTATATAATTTCAATATTCCACAATACGTTACGTCATGACGAGCTACATGTAGTTGCTGTCATCATAAGCGGTCGGCAGTTCTTACAATGTAATACTCGCATTTTTACCTTGTGGCACTCGCTGCCACTCATCTTGCAAGAAAAAACAAACGTGTGTTGAATAAACTTTCTGTTATAATTTACAGAGCTTGTAAAGAATATTCTGATGAAGATTATGTTTTATGGATTTCATCTCACAAGGAACTACCTGTACAATAAAATATTGTTTAAATCAAGGAACTACCGTTACCTTTAATTGCACGATTATTGATATTTTAAATCTGTATCGATTGTAAATCTTCAAAACCCTTAATAAAATTAGCCACATCAATATTTTCTCAACAAACTTTTTTTTTGGAGGGGGGGGTTAAAGTATATTGGTGTTAATAATAATCAGTGAGTTACATATTAAAATATTAAAGTATATTAAAGTAGTTTCAATTGTCAGCTAGTTAGATATTAAAGTAGTTCTGGTCAAGTATATATACTGTAGGTGTAGGCCTATATCAGCTAGTTAGATATTAAAGTAGTTATGGTCAATGATCAGCTAGTTAGATATTAAAGTAGTTATGGTCAATGATCAGCTAGTTAGATATTAAAGTAGTTATGGTCAATGATCAGCTAGTTAGATATTAAAGTAGTTATGGTCAAGTAGTCGTATTAACCACCACATTCCATACATACTCTTCATACCTTGGTCATTCTATACATACTATCTATACATTCTATTTATACATTCTATCACAGGATTAATTATATACACCTTCTGTCCTTCTATACACCTTGGTCACTTCAAACAGATTAGAGAACAAAGCAACACACAGGTATTAAAACCTGCTTGATATACACCAATACAATACATCATCATACATCAACCCACCCCTGATTCATACCCACAACTATACAATACATCATCATACCCACCCCTGCTTTATATACACAACTATACAATACATCATACCAACCTCTGCTTTATATACATGTACAACCACTTCAACTAGTAAATTTACCTTAAAATAGGGTCACTGACCCCTGACCCCTGGTTATTCACTGATCATCTGAATTAATTGTTTCTGTACCTTTAAACATTCCTGAACCCTTTTTTATTATCAACTCTTTATTCTTGCTCTTAATAGAGGTTAAAATGAGCTGCAATAAATGAAGCACATGCCTTCAGCGGTTATCCCTCCCTCCCTTCTCTAGGAAGAACTACATTTAAAATTTGTTGGGTTTTTTTTGTATAAACAAATAAAGCACATGCCTTTGGTGGTTAGCCCTCCTTTCCTTCTCTGTCCAACCTTTTGGGTTTCCTCCTGGCACTCCAGTTTCCTTCCACGACTAAAGACCCTAACAAGCGAATTATTGAAATAAAATTAAACCATATGTTAGTCCCGAAATGACCTACATGTAGTTTGTGTTGAGTGGTTGTTAAACCCCATCTCTCTCTCCCTCCTTCCCTTCTCTCCCTGGAAGAACTAAGATTTATTGGGTTTTTGTATGAAATCATTGAAGCATGTGAACATCTGGCCCTAGTTTTATGTTTTGTTGTAGTTTAGTTTTAACAATATTTTATTGGTTTGAAAAGGATTAACAACAGGCAAATCCTATATAAGTTCTTTCCCATGGATACAGCAAATAATAAACGATAAATATATACATCTACATAAAAATAAATAAGATGAAGTATAGTATTTTATTGTCAACAGAAATGACTTTTTATGTTACTGTACTGTATTTAAATAGATGATTACATGTTTTAAGAGAGAGAGAGATGGGGTTTAACATTCGACTCGACACAAACTAGGTCATTTCGAGACTAACATATTATTTAATTTTATTCCAATAATCGATTATGTGTAGGGGGTCTTTAGCAGTGGAAGGAAACCTGAGGACCTGAAGAAAACCCACGAGGTTTGGACAGGTATTAAATGTATTTACATGTATAAATTCACATCTTTTCCGCTCGTGTTTTATTTCATGGGATTATATAATTTAGTAGACAAACGTTATGTAATCCATAAATACATATAGATATAGACTTTATTATCAAGTGTTGAATGAAGTTAAGGAAGGATGTTGAAACAAGTTTAATTTAATTTCCGGAGCGTATCTCATGTTTAAGATATTCACTTATTTGATAATTGTTGTGTTTGTGTGGAATCAAATTTGACTTAATTTTTGTTCCCCACCTTTCGAAGAAAGTTTGGACAATTAAAATGGTTTTGCCTGTCTCATTTTTTGGGACACAAAAACTTTTCTTCTAATTTTTTTTTTAAACAATATTTTATTCAGAAAATTTTGGATTGGGGAACAGGCTTCTAATTGAGGTAGAATGTTCGAACCTGGTGTAGGTGTTGATTAGATGAATGCCTTGATGCCTTGATGGAGTCAAATAATGAGCATTTTCTGCTTAGGGTAAGCAGAGTGATAAGCAATTTCATTGGTGAAACTTTGGAATGAACTGCGCATGTCACCATGATAATTTTAGAATACTATTAATACATGTGGGATTGTTTGTCTGTACTACGCGATCGACAGGCCCAACAATCAATTAAGAGAGAGAGAAATTGGGTTTAACATCCACTCAACACAACTAGGTCATTTCGGGACTAACATATGGTTCAATTTTATTTCAATAATTTGCTTGCGCGTAGGGGCCTTTAGCAGTGGAAGGAAACCCACGAGGTTGTGAAGGCGCCCCTATCTCCATGCCACATATGCTCACACCAGGGCTCGAAACCACAGCCGGCACAGCCCCAAGCCAGAGGTGGCCGACCAGCTCCCAATTAATTAAGAAATGTTTGTAGTTCATCCAAATCAAACAATTCTCTATATACGGTACGTTTGAAATATGATAGAAATAATCACTTGGGATAAACATTTCAAATTGACTAAAATACATTAAATCATACAGGCACCATTTTTAACCAAGTAGTAATTCACATGATCGATGACCTCCGGGTCAAACATTTATAGGACACGAACAGACGGCAGAGTCGAAAGCTGGATAGTGAGACTTGCACGGATAATGACAGTGTCAGTGTTAAACATATAATAAAATATTTATACAAAACGTATAGTTATTATTAAACATTGTAATATTTATATATTGATTGCCTATTTTTATATAGACAACATTGTTTATATTGATTGCCTATTTTTATATAGACAACATTGTTTCACCGGATTCATGATAAAACAAGCTCCAGGATATAAACAAGTAGCTGAAGTAGAACAAACTATTGATTGATCATATTGGAAATATTATTATAATAGATGTATAATATAATTAGTTTGTTCAATTGATGATCATTTCACCTCAGGTTGTTTAACTGTGTGTGGAGTACATCAATGATTATACAATACAATGTAGTAGTACTATATGGACATCCATTGATCTGTACATGTACACTGGAAATCCATACATTGGGTATATACTGTACATGTATTAGTAATATAGTACTGAACCCTTACACAGACAATTGGTCAAATACTCTTCGCCCGGGGCCCGAATTCATCAGAGGCTCAATTTGCCGGAGCCCAAATACATGTATAAGGGTCATGCTAGTTTATTTGATATCACATGTGGGGTTTTAGCGTGCTGATGTGAATCGACCGGGGCCAAAAAAATTCACGATGTGAATCTGGTTAATTTGATCCGACATGTGGGGGTGGATTGCCGCGACAACGCGTGATAGTCATCTTTGATTTTATTTATATATGGTAGATACAATGTAGATAATAGGACTTTATATCTCTCACTTTACTACACCAACTGGGCTAATGAAGATAGGCAGGTGGCATGATGTGTGTTACATACATGGACATCTGTTTGAGGGACTTTTTACCCAGACAGAATCCTCCCTGAGCACATTATATGTTTATCCAGACATTAAATCCACTGTTTTCCTGAATAATGACAGTATTCTGTAATTATGTGTAGTGTATACTAGACTCTGTAGATGTATGTACATGTAGTAGACACTGTTACATGTAGATACCAGTCATATACTAGACTCTGTATTCTAGTACCAGTATATACATGCACATGTAACAGTCATACTGTATTCTTGTTACATACTAGACTCTGTATAGACCAGTCATCCATGTACCAGATATATACAGTCATCTAGACTCTGTATTCAGTCATACTGTATTGTAGTTATAATATTGTATAACTCTATAGTTGTATATACATGTGTAAACATCAGGTACAACCCAGTATTTCAACCCCATCTGTTGTCAATATAACCGACACCTGGTGACGAATATTTCTAGAATTATTTCTTTTAATGTTTCCTCGATCAATGGCTATTTTTAACCCTTTCGTTTACCACGAGAATATGAATTATTACATGTATTATGTACATGTATATGTATTTGTATCTGACTAACACAACACAGGGGATCACGGTGGCTAAGTGGATAAGGCGCTGGTTCGCTAGCCTGGAGGTCGAGTGTTCAATCCCTGCATAGGCCGAGAAAGTTCATCTTGATTTTCCGGCGGGATTTCCCCTCGTCAGTGATGCAGAAGGAGGGCCTGACAAGGACAGCTGCCTAGTCGTCGGATGGGACAAAAAACCGAGGTCCCCTGTACACATTGGAGTGCACGTAAAAGACACCTTGGCAGTTGGAATTCTATATAAGAGTAGGCCGTAGCGCCGCTGCCCGGGCAAAAAATTTCCCTCATAGCACACTGTACAGCGTATGTCTGTCTTCAATTAGCCCAGGTTAGGTGCTTAAGCGTAGGACGTTAAACCCCATTTCATTCATTATCTGACTAACAAACCTCCACATGACAGTACTGACATTATACCCATAACAACAGAAATTTATTCCAGTCAATAAAATCCAATTATTGATTTGAATAAATTTGATCTATTGTTTTGTCCTGTGAGACGGAAGTCTATTTTTATCTAAAATGTTTATGTTTATCGTTAAAATGAAAACTGAGTGTTTTCTGTAAATTTATTGATAAAATCACAGGTCTTGTCTCTGTGTAGTAAACCAAGATAAGGTGGTGGCCTAAAGACGATCACTCTATGTGTATTATTGAGAATTGAGTACAGCATATATTGGTACATGTATTGAATTATCTTCTTGTGACCATGGCAACAAAACAATAACATTTTCATGTTGATCGTGTATTTATAAATAAATAATACATAGTAACATTTATTGAGTTGGATGACTAAATGGTTAGTGTGCATGCGCTGTTTCCTCCCACTGCCAAAGACCACTACACGCAAGCGAATAATAGAAATAAAATTAAAACCATATGTTAGTCCCGAAATGACCTAGAATATTGATTGAACGTTAAACCTCATTTCTCTCTCTCTCTTTATTGGCGTTGTAGTCTTCTACATCCTTTCAACATGTTCGTTTAGCATCTTACAACACATTGATTCTGAAAACATGAATTCACAATACTGTACAATAAATAAAAACATGAAAAATTAATTGAAATTCTATTGGCGTCCTTTGTATTCAAGCAAAATATCAATTTTCCACAGCTTACAATTAATGTATGCCTTACATGTACTTTGTATCCCACCCAGGGCAGGTTTATAACATGTTAAAGTTAACAGGGCTTCCAACCTCGTGATTGAATCATTTACATGTTATCAACTTTTACAATATTGTACGCAGCTCGCAAAGGATTATTAAATCTCTCAAATTACGATTTGAGTTGTTAATTAACAAAGTTTTGTACTGCCTCGTGTGAACATCATATAGAGTTTTATTGTGAGTTTCTGGTTTAGGGTGCCGCGCTTCGACCTCTAGCTAGCCGGCCACCTCGAGCTCTGGTGTGAGCTTATGTGGCATGGAGATAGGGGTGCCTTCTCAACCTCATGGGTTTCCTCCGGGCACTCTGGTTTGCTCCCACGCACATGTGTTCTACCTGGTTTAGGTGTTCTACCTGGTTTAGGTGTTCTACCTGGTTTAGGTGTTCTTCCTGGTTTAGGTGTTCTACCGGGTTTAGGTGTTCTACCGGGTTTAGGTGTTCTACCTGGTTTAGGTGTTCTACCTGGTTTAGGTGTTCTTCCTGGTTTAGGTGTTCTACCTGGTTTAGGTGTTCTATATGGTATAGGTGTTCTACCGGGTTTAGGTGTTCTACCGGGTTTAGGTGTTCTACCTGGTTTAGGTGTTCTACCTGGTTTAGGTGTTCTACCTGGTTTAGGTGTTCTACCTGGTGTAGGTGTTCTATATGGTATAGGTGTTCTACCGGGTTTAGGTGTTCTACCGGGTTTAGGTGTTCTACCTGGTTTAGGTGTTCTACCTGGTATAGGTGTTCTACCGGGTTTAGGTGTTCTACCTGGTTTAGGTGTTCTACCTGGTTTAGGTGTTCTACTGGGTTTAGGTGTTCTACCTGGTTTAGGTGTTCTACCTGGTTTAGGTGTTCTTCCTGGTTTAGGTGTTCTTCCTGGTTTAGGTGTTCTACCTGGTTTAGGTGTTCTATATGGTATAGGTGTTCTACCGGGTTTAGGTGTTCTACCTGGTTTAGGTGTTCTACCTGGTTTAGGTGTTCTACTGGGTTTAGGTGTTCTACCTGGTTTAGGTGTTCTACCTGGTTTAGGTGTTCTACCTGGTTTAGGTGTTCTACCTGGTTTAGGTGTTCTACCTGGTTTAGGTGTTCTTCCTGGTTTAGGTGTTCTACCTGGTTTAGGTGTTCTATATGGTATAGGTGTTCTACCGGGTTTAGGTGTTCTACTGGGTTTAGGTGTTCTACCTGGTTTAGGTGTTCTACCTGGTTTAGGTGTTCTACCTGGTGTAGGTGTTCTATATGGTATAGGTGTTTTATATGGTGTAGGTGTCAACTACCTTTTTCTAATACAAACTGGTTATCATTAAGTTAAAAACCATGTTGGTGGTCACAACTTTGTACATTTGTGGCAAACTGCATCCTATATGTACATGTACGCCTATAATGGTATAATTGATATACTTGTGGCAGACCATGCTGATACCACCTGTAAGATTCATATGGTTGTTGTAGTTTGTATAAGTTGTCAGTAGATATACACTTGTTTAAACAATACATTGGTTTAAAACATACACATGTAATGTCTACATGTTGAGATGATGACTAGTGCTGTCTATAAATAGAATCTCTCTGATTTATTGTAGCCTACATGCTTCTAGTATACAATATCATTATAGATAACAGCAGGTCTGGGTGGTGGGGGGTGGAGTCAGGGACAGGGTGCCATGGTATTAAGGTTCCATCAAACTTCATTAGGTTGCTTAGGTTGCTTGGTGTAGAAAAGTTAGCCATCTAACCCCATTTTATTTATAAAAACAGCTAACAGTCTTACTCTACAGGACAATTAGGTGTTGTGTATGAGACAGGGTATGTAGGTGCTGTGTATGTAGGCATTGTGTATGCTTATTATTTCTAGACCACCTGGTACCACTTCCTATAGGTAACAATTTTATAGACCACCTGATACCTGTACCTACCTGTAATCAGGTATGTGTGTAGACTCTACCTGTATATATACCCTACCTGTACTAGACATGTAATCAGGTATTTAATAGAGTTGTAACAACATGAGTCATACATCTATATATATATATATATACATGTATATTCACCTGGTATACACCTTGTTACATACACACTGGATAGTCGGAGTCTATCTTATAGTCACAGACAATAAGTCATACCTGTATAATAGTAATACATGTTGAACAACAATCATGTAAATACCTCTATGTATTATAATCATCGTAATACCCCTTCCTCTCCCCCTACCCCCTCCCCTCTCACCTCCCCTTCCCTCTCACCTCCCCCTCTCACCTCCCCCTCTCCGTCTCACCTCCCTTTCCCCCTCTCCCCTCCCCCTCTCCCCTCCCCCTCTTACCTCTCCCTCTTACCTCCCCCTCTCACCTCCCCCTCCCCCTCTCCCTCTCACCTCCCCCTCTCATTTCCCCCTCTCCCTCTCCCTCTTACCTCCCCCTCTCACCTCCCCCTCTCCCTCTCCCCTCCCCCCCTTACCTCCCCCTTTCCTTCCCTCCCTCCCCCTCTCCTTCCCTCCCCTCTCACCTCCCCCCTACCTCCCCTTCCCTCTCACCTCCCCCTACCTCTCCCTCCCCCACCTCGCCCTCTCCCATCCCCCTACCTCTCACCTACCTCTCCCTCCCTCTCTCACCTCGCCCTCTCCCTCCCCTACCTCTCGCCTCCCTCCTACCTCCCCTTCTCACCTCCCTCCCTCTCCCATCTTGTACATAGAGTAATCCCCAAGTACATAAAATAAACTAAACAAGACAACTGTAAATAAACTATAACCATGTAAACGCTTCCAACTCTGTAAAAATTCATGATTGTGTTGTTAAAATGTTCTCTATTCTGGAACTCTTTCTTTTTCTTGATATCTGTATTTCAAGAAACATCTGCAAGTTTGCGAGTAAATAAGTTACAAATTATGAAATTGAATCAATTTCCAGCGTGGTAGCTCAGTTTTCAAGGGTGGCAGTTCTAAGTTTGAAAGAATGCAAAGAAGAGTAGCAAAATGCCCTTCCTTAATGAACTGTGGGAAACATAGTCTAATGTAAAATGTATTTTGGTAGATTCACATATCATACATGTAGAAAACAGTATTCCTTGAAATTACGGTACTTCAACCAACAAATGAAGTGGAAAACACAGTGGAATGTAGACTATATTTTGGACTAATCAGGATGGGCATACGACATACAGCATACTCTTGTATCGAATTCCAACGGTCAAGGGATCTTTTACGTGCATGCCAATGTGCACACAGGACCCTGTTTTTCTTAACCATCCAAATGACTAGACAGTTGTCTTTGTCAGGCCCTCCGTCCTGCATCACTGACAAGAGGGGAACCACGCCGGAAAATCTTGATGATAATTTTTGTTTAATTATACTTACAGAGCCTTTATCACGTGACGTAACATCACGCGACTTCAATCGTTGGCTTAATGGCATGTGCATTGTTAACATAAGACATTACTGAACTGGACAGAATGGACAGAATGCTGGATTTTACTCATTTTAATACCCATTTACACTATATATAGGAAATAATTTTTCTTACAACTAAATACTTCAAACGTCTTCAGAGGCGGATCCAGGAAATCCAGTTAGGGGGGGGGGGCCCCTGGGAGTCCACTGAGAAATGTTTTGAAAAAAAACGGGGTGTCAGTGGTGATTTGTGGCGCATATCTATTTTTTTATACTGTTTTTTAGGGATTTGGCCCGGTCCCCCCCCCCCCCCTTGATCCGCCTCTGAACGTCTTTATTATTTTTCTAATTTGTTGGGGGGAAAAAAGTAATATTTTTGGCTCTTTTATTCGCATAGAGGTCATCCTTATCAGTGATTCACTACTGATCAGTATTTTACAGAGCTACAATGTACATGTAGGCCTAAGCTAGACCCAAGCTAGGTTGCTATAAAGGATAATGTAATAAAGATTATCTTTTATGGATTTCTTCTACCTTTAATTGTCTCATTATACATGTGTGGTTTATTTTTAATCTGTAGCAATTATTGATCTTCAAAACTCTTCACCGACGATTATCAACCATATCAATATTTCCAGCCCTAATCACAATGGGATGTACACATGTAACTTGTACAAAAAGATAGTAGGATTTTTATTGATCAGAATATTTTTGGTATAAAAATAAAAGTAGACAGACAGGTTGTATTCACAGAGATTGAATATACATGCACCAATAGTTGTATTAAAACATTACCTATTTAAAACAAACAAAATAATTCAACCCAGTGTTTCAATCTGGCCTCCTTCTGAAAGGACCTGACAATACAGGAGAGGATACAGTATAATTTTCAGTGTTTCTCAACATATTAGTCAGGGTTTCTAGAGATTTCAACCTCTCAACATATTAGTCAGGGTTTCTAGAGATCTCAACCTCTCCAGATAATATTCAGTGTTTCTAGAGATCTCAACCTCTCCAGATATTATTTATGACTAGAAAGAATGTTTAAGAAGTTATAAATAGCGATGACCTTGACTATTGATGAAGTAGACTTGATATTGTTGTTTACTTTCTATAGTTAATATTCATGGTATGTGGTAGGATATAAACAACACAAATATACAGCACCAACATACCAGAATAAACAGACCAAACATACCACAATAAACGGCTCCAACATACCACAATAAACAGCTCCAGTATACCAGATTAAACGGCCCCAAACATACCACAATACTAGAAAAATATACGGCTCCAACATACATGTACCAGAATATACGACTCCAACATACCAGAATAAACAGACCTAACATACCACAATAAAGGGCTCCAAAACAAGATTAAACGGCCCTAACATACAGGCAGAGCCCAAACATACCACAATAAACAGACACAACATACCAGAATAAACGGCCCCAACATACCGGAATAAATATCAAAGCCCCAACATACTTGAATAAATATTAAAGCCCCAACATATCACAATAAATATTAACGCCCCAACATACCACAATAAATATTAAAGCCCCAACATACATGTATCACAATAAATATTAAAGCCCCAACATATCACAATAAATATTAAAGCCCCAACATACACGTGTACATGTACTACGGTACCAGGAATAACATTAATGTTGGTGTATCACATCAGTGGATTTCTCTTCTAAATGTTGGTGTGTCAATTATCATGTTGATCGATTTCTGTTCTGAATGTCAGTTTATGCCGAGGTTTGCCGAGTGAGTGTATCATGTTAGTGGATTTCTCTTCTCAGTTTCTGTTTGTTTATTTTTGTTTTGATTCTGCTGCCGTTTATATTCAAACTTAAATCCAGAAAATGTAGGCTTGTTTAAGTTTTAATCAGGCTTTATGGAAGAGCTAAACTGCCTATAGCATGTCTTTCTTTAGGTTTGAAATGTTTATAAATTATTCATATACAATAACAAGACCATATTCAATTCTCGATGTGTTACTGTAACAATGGATAATCAAGACTTTGTTTATTATCGTAACAACGGTAACAATGACAGTTGAGGCTACACTATTCTTCGGATGCTGATTATGCGACACAGAGAATAATAATTTGACTGAAATTTTCAATGCATTCCCTTTCCATTATCTAGTTTTAACTATTATAGCAAGAACTGTCAGCTCTTTAATGTTATTATTGTTGATATTTTACAGGAGATAGCCAGTAGAGCATTAAAATTATGTAATAGTAGAAATATTGAAACTGCTGAGGCGGTATTATCTAGATTAAAGAAACATGTGGAAGGCAGGAATGGAAACAGTAAAATATCATCAGGTAAGTCTGTTGTCATTCGGGGGGTTGGGATGGCCTAGTGGTCTACAGTGCCGCGCTTCAACCTCTAGCTGGCCGGCCACCTCTGGCTTGCGGCTGTGGTTTCGAACCCTGATGTGAGCGTATGTGGCATGGAGATAGGGGCGCCTTCTCAACCTCGTGGGTTTCCTCCGGGCACTCCAGTTTCCTCCCACTGCTAAAGACCCCTACGCACAAGCGAATTATTGAAATAAAATTAAACCATATATTAGTCCCGAAATGACCTAGTTGTGTTGAGTGGACGTTAAACCCCATTTCTCTCCCTCTCTCTCTTTTCATTCTACTAGTTGATTTTAACACACAGAGAATAACAAGGTGCTGCAGTAGCCCATGTTCCTGAAGCAACAAGGGGGGTTGGATGGTCGAATGGTTAACACGTGCTGTATCATAAAGCCTGTCATTGAGTCAACTGGCTTGGGTTCAAATCTCCGGTTGTACGGTCACCTGTCCATCCTCGTGAGTTTTCTCCGGGTCCTCAGGTTTCCTCCCACTGCTAAAGTACCCTACCCGCAAGCCAATTATTCAAATAAAATTAAACCATGGTGCAAAAACCCAATTTCTCTCTCTCTCTTTAAATGCTAAACATTCATGAGTCCGACCAATTAGCTGGAGTCAGTGAGAAGTAAGGGTAAAATATAATTGACATTTGGAACAATCTTAGGCCCTGAGGTTAATTATGTGACATTGGGAACAATCGTAGCCTCTGAGGTTAATAATATGACATTTGGAACATTCGTAGGCGCTGAGGTTAATTATGTGACATTGGGGCTCTGAAATTATGTCAAATTGATGGTAATGAGAAATTCAGAAGTAACAATCGTAAATCCCACACGTACATTGTACATGTAGCCCAGTTTCAACAAATCATTGGCAGTTGGAATTCGATATAAGAGTAGGCCGTAGCACCGCTACATGTACCTGGGCAAAAAATTTTCCTCACAACACACTTTATGGCGTATGCCTGTGTTCAATTAACACAGGCTAGGTGCAGAAGAGAAGGACGTTAAACACCTTTTCATTTCATCTCTACAAATCAAATAATTTACATGTTTCTTGTTTTTATTTTACAGCGCTTGGGCAATATCCAAAAGTAAATCGTAAACCGAGTTTTGAAAGTAAATATGGTCCAAGTAGTCCTGCTGCATCCGATACTAATAGTGTCCGTTCAGATAGTCCTGGTCTTAACCCACATCCTCAACGCCATCTTATCATAGAGAACCTCAAACCATTGGCTAACGGACATCAGACTCCTCCTCCTTTACCACCTAGAGCGCCAATAGCACCACCATTAACGCCACCTAGAGGACAGACACCGCCCCCTGGTGACCTTCTTCAGGTTCCATATCAAGGGCAGATAAACAGTGGTATTCAATCAACGTCTCAACCTGCCGTTATTCCCGCGGGTCACGTTCAACATATGATCAAACTCATGTCTCCAACGGGAGTCCCGAGAGACAGCACCGCGGCCAATCAACAGGCTTTATTCCGCTCTCATTTTGTTCAACAGCAATCTCCATCTCCGACGAACCCAATTCCGAACGGCAATGCTTCCATAATTCCTCAACAAAGTATGAATCCGGTGACGTCGTTAAGTCGATCAGTTTACGGGCATAATGGACAGACAACTCGCCCCATGGCTCACCCGTTACAGAGAGGGACCCTCACGCATAACGGTACAACCAATACCATATCACAGTCATCGGGCGTCACAGCTCCACGCGTGAACATGAAGATGACGCACCCTCAGCCACATCCTCCGAATCAGTTCAGTCAACCTCCATCACGACAATCACCAAATGTAGTTCATATTCCCGGTAATGGTCACCATGAACATTCTCATCTGATAACATCACAAGTTGCTGCCGACTACGATATCCATGGCAACATGATGCAGAACAAGATTCCTACTTCCAATTTACCAAAACAAGTGACCGTGGCTCCTTCTCCTGTTCCGGCCGCAGTTCGGGCCTGGGGAACGAATCACGCACCAATTATCATGCACTCTGTAAAGAGTAAAGAAGTTCAGAAGCCTGTTCCTCAGACAGCCACGGTACCAACTGTTCCTCCTTCCTCTACACCCAACTACATATCTTCTGTTCAGACTCAAGTTAACGGAAACACGGTCGCTCAAAATATGACGGCACAACAAGTCAACAATAATAATAATAATAACTTACATAATGTCCAGATTCATTTTAAACGGCAGAATGGAATGAATATGTTGACTCCGGAACAGTTAGCGGCGTTACAATCACAACAAACTCAAATACAGATCCATATTCAAAATCAAGCTGCAGGAGTCCATAATCCCCAAAACCACATTCAGAGTGTTCAGATACAGAACATGCAACAGAACCTCCAGCAAGGTCTACAGCAGAACCTTCAACAAGGTCTGCAGCAGAACCTCCAGCAAGGTCTACAGCAGCAGAACCTCCAGCAAGGTCTACAGCCTAATTATGACTTCTATGTACCAAGATCCTGGCCGGACACACCTGGTTCTACACCACGATCTGATTCTCCTGTATCCCGGGCAACGAATCAATCTCCGCTCTCTGTGTTATCTACAACATCGTCTCCGTCAACTAATTCTGATATACCAGACAAACCCCCTCCTCCTTACCCTGGCAGATCGTATGCTACTTATGGACATTTACAAGGTCAAGGTCAACCACCATTACCTCCACGAGTGCCTTTACCACCACATGGTATGAAGCCGGCCCCTAGTTACCCTAACCCTCATCACATGGTTACCATCCCGCCCGGACAGATGCCCTGCGTTCACTCCCATCAATCTAATGCTCAACAACCCTCCACAATAGTTCATCCCAACGTCATGTCCAATCACCAGTGGTTGGAGAACGGTGGTGCGTTGGAGAAACCCCCTCCTCTCCCGCCTCCGCCCCAATCTCGGAATCCTCCGCCGCAAAATAAACTCAAAAATAATCAAAATAACTGTAATAACTGTCAACATTCCTTAGAACAAGGTGACGACACTGACACCGATACAGTGTCGTCTGACACGTCATGTCAAGAGACTCATCGTTGTATGTCGCCGATTCCAGAGAGACGTCCGGAAGCGCGAGAACGAGATCAGTTACGACGTGATACAAAAGTTCGTAATTATTCTCCGCAAGCTTTCAAATTTTTCATGGAGCAGCACGTAGAAAATGTGTTGAAATCTCACGATCAAAGATTACATCGCAGATATCAACTAGAAAACGAGATGACCAAGGTGGGACTCTCAGAAGAAGCTGCTACTCAGATGCGACGCATGTTACATCAAAAAGAATCAAATTATATCCGCTTAAAGCGCGCAAAAATGGACAAATTAATGTTCGATAAAATAACGACTTTAGGGGTGGGGGCATTTGGTGAAGTGACTTTGGTTTGTAAACGTGACCCTAAAACTCTGTATGCGATGAAAACACTGCGTAAAAACGATGTGATAAAACGTAATCAAGTGGCTCATGTGAAAGCGGAGAGAGATATTTTAGCGGAAGCCGACAATGAATGGGTCGTTAAATTATACTATTCATTTCAAGATCGTGATAACTTATATTTCGTGATGGATTACGTCCCTGGCGGTGATTTGATGGGACTGTTAATAAAAATGGAGATCTTGGAAGAAAGTTTGGCAAGGTTTTATATAGCTGAGTTAGTTCTGGCTATTGAAAGTGTTCATAAAATGGGATTTATACATCGCGATATTAAACCAGATAATATTCTAATAGATCGAGATGGTCATATTAAACTCACGGATTTTGGATTATGTACCGGATTTCGCTGGACCCATAATTCTAAATATTATCAAAAAGGTAGGTTGTTTATTTACTTTATAATCTGAACAGGCTTTGGATATAGAATTAGGTGGGGGATATCGGTGGCTAAGTAGGTAAGAGGCTGAAAGTCAGGTGTTCGATCCCTGCATTGACCGAGAAAGTTCAATGGCACGGAAAACTAAGGTCCCGTGTACACATTGGTTTGCATGTAAAAGATCCCTTAGCAGTTGGAATTCAATATAAGAGTAGGCTGCTGCCAAGACTATATTCTCCTCATAGCAGATGGTATGGCGAATGCCCATCTTCATCAGCACAGTTTAGGAGCAGAACAGTAGGGCGTTAAACCCCATTTCATTTTATTTGATAGAATTAGGTTCCCCCCCCCCCTCCTCTCTCGCTGAGACAAGATTGTGAAGTGAAAGGCCAGATATAATTTTCTTCCCAGGGTTTTTGCTTCAGTCATCTTTACAGGTGTTCACCAACTCAGTCAATTACTGAACATACAAATGTACCTTAATATCAAATTTACTGAACATACAAATGTACCTTAATATCAAATTTACTGAACATACTGTACATGTACCTCTAACGAATTTTAACTTTTAAAGTAGGTAATCAATACAGCTAAATTTTTAAATTTACAGTTGTCATGTAAAATAATTATAATTTTCTATTGAAAAAGTTATTTGTTACTCTGAGGTACATGTCATTAAAATATGTTTGAGATTTTGATTTGGACGGCCAGTATAACACAGTGTTTCGATAAGACCAGTTGTCATTAGTTAAATGGAAGTAGAAATTATGTACCGAATTTACAAACAAAATGTAATGATCTGGTTCAAACGTAGTTCTATATAGCCTCCAAGACTTGCTAAAAATGTTGATACAATATATGTATATTAATTATATTGTGAGGGGGGTGGAGGAGTAATGCAAGGTTCGTGAGCTTTAGTGGAGGCTACTGCATTGAAATAGTCGTTTTAGGCTACTGCATTTAAATAGTCGTTTTAGGCTACTGCATTTAAATAGTCGTTTTAGGCTACTGCATTTAAATAGTCGTTTTAGGCTACTGTATTGAAATAGTCGTTTTAGGCTACTGCATTGAAATAGTCGTTTTAGGCTACTGCATTTAAATAGTCGTTTTAGGCTACTGCATTTAAATAGTCGTTTTAGGCTACTGCATTTAAATAGTCGTTTTAGGCTACTGCATTTAAATAGTCGTTTTAGGCTACTGCATTTAAATAGTCGTTTTAGGCTACGTTTTTGTGTCGTGAAACACGATGCTGAACACAATTTTTATTTCTTACTCTTGCAATGTTGGTTTCACTTTCTTTTGCATGTTGGTTTCGAAACCCCTGTTGTACGTGGCAAGGAGTACATGTAGAGTGCCTGTCCAACCTCATGGGTTTTCTCCAGGTCTTCCAGTTTCCACCCACTACTAAAGACCTCTACACGCAAGCTAATAATTGAACAAAATTAAACCAAATGTTAGTCCTAAAATGACCAAGTTTGTTTCAGTGGACGTTAAACCCCATTTCTCTCTATTTCTCTCTCTCTCTCTCTCTCTCTCTCTTGTATTTATTAATTTTATAATGAAATGAGTAAAAATTGAGTCCTGTACTAACCATATTCCTGTATTTTCAGATGGAAGTCATGCTCGACAAGATTCTATGGAAGTCAGTAGCTGTAACTTGGATGAACATTGTCGCTGTGAAATTCTCAAACCTTTAGAACGTCGTCGAAACCGAGAACGACAAAGATGTCTAGCTCACTCATTAGTTGGTACACCCAATTATATCGCACCTGAGGTCCTCTTGCGGCAAGGTACAGTTAAATCTATTAGATTTATTATAAAACTATATGTTACATGTAGCAAGTGGTTGGAGGGGGGATCATACTACACACAGAACCAACAACAATACACATCTCAAGTTAATGTATCGGGGGGGGGGTGGGGGGGTCACACTACACACAGAACCAACAACAATACACATCTCAAGTTAATGTATCGGGGGGGGGGTGGGGGGGTCACACTACACACAGAACCAACAACAATACACATCTCAAGTTAATGTATCGGGATGGGGGTGGGGGGGTCACACTACACACAGAACCAACAACAATACACATCTCAAGTTAATGTATCGGGATGGGGGTGGGGGGGTCACACTACACACAGAACCAACAACAATACACATCTCAAGTTAATGTATCGGGATGGGGGTGGGGGGGTCACACTACACACAGAACCAACAACAATACACATCTCAAGTTAATGTATCGGGATGGGGGTGGGGGGGTCACACTACACACAGAACCAACAACAATACACATCTCAAGTTAATGTATCGGGATGGGGGTGGGGGGGTCACACTACACACAGAACCAACAACAATACACATCTCAAGTTAATGTATCGGGATGGGGGTGGGGGGGTCACACTACACACAGAACCAACAACAATACACATCTCAAGTTAATGTATTGGGATGGGGGTGGGGGGGTCACACTACACACAGAACCAACAACAATACACATCTCAAGTTAATGTATCGGGATGGGGGTGGGGGGGTCACACTACACACAGAACCAACAACAATACACATCTCAAGTTAATGTATCGGGATGGGGTGGGGGGGTCACACTACACACAGAACCAACAACAATACACATCTCAAGTTAATGTATCGGGGGGGGGGGGGGGGGGGGGGGGTCACACTACACACAGAACCAACAACAATACACATCTCAAGTTAATGTATCGGGATGGGGGTGGGGGGGTCACACTACACACAGAACCAACAACAATACACATCTCAAGTTAATGTATCGGGATGGGGGTGGGGGGGTCACACTACACACAGAACCAACAACAATACACATCTCAAGTTAATGTATCGGGATGGGGTGGGGGGGTCACACTACACACAGAACCAACAACAATACACATCTCAAGTTAATGTATCGGGATGGGGGTGGGGGGGTCACACTACACACAGAACCAACAACAATACACATCTCAAGTTAATGTATCGGGATGGGAGGGGGGGTAGTTGTTAGAACCAACTGCTCTGTTCTGTCCTAGTAATAATACAGGCTTTACTCAGAATATATACAAATATGATTTACAAGTCTTTAGAGGGATCAAAAATCTCTTGCAAACTTCTATATTGTTAAAGTACATGTAGACTCTCTCTATCTGACAAGAATGGACAAAAAAAACCAAGATCCCCTGTACACATCAGCCTGCAGGTAAAAGACCCCTTGACTTTCGGAATTCGATATAATAGTAGTCTGTCGTGCCTCTGCTCGGGCCAAAATTCCCTCATAGCACACTGTATGGTGTATGCCCTTTCTTTATTAGCCCAGTTAACACAACCATAGTACGTTAAACCCCATTTCATCCCCCTCTCTCTCTCCCTCTCCCTCTCTCTCTCTCCCTCTCTCTCCCTCTCTCTCTCTCTCTCTCTCTCCCTCTGTTGTTAAACTCGATTCCATCCCTCTCTGTCTCTCTCTCTTTCCCTCTCTCCCTCTCTCTCTCTCTCCCTATCTCTCTCTCTTTCCTTCTCTCCCTCTCTCCCTCTCTCTCTCTCTCCCTCTCTCTCTCTCCCTCTCTCTCAATATTGGTGTTTATAATTTCAGGTTATTCGTCTGTTTGTGATTGGTGGAGCGTTGGTGTGATATTATTTGAAATGTTAGTCGGACATCCACCATTTTATGCTCACACACCAATAGAAACTCAACAAAAGGTGAGTTGATTATTGATACAGGTTTATATTGAGTTGGTTTATACCGTAGACCCTTTCTAGTTGAAAACCATACGTTAGTCCAAAAATGACCTAGTTTGTTTCGAGTGAATGTTAAGCCCCATTAAGCTCTCTCTCTACAATGTACATTAGTCAACTGGCGTGGTTTCGAATACCCGGTTGTATGTGGTCACCAGTCCAACCTTGTCGTATTTCTCAGCAACCCCGTTTTAGTTTTACTCCCACTGCTAAAGACACATCCGCGCAATCAAATTATTGAAATAAAATTAAACCATATGCTAGTCCCGAAAGTTTGTGACGAGTGGACGTTAAATCCCATCTCTCTCCCTCTCAAGGAGAACTGGGGTTTTCAAGCCCTGTGCTGACTTTTTCCAGGGTGGTGTCTTTGGCAAACAAGAAAAATTTCTCTGGTCACTCGGATGAGAAAATACAATCAAACGGAGTGAATATTGACTTCCATGTAAAACAACCTTTAGCAATCAATACAGAATAGACGACTAGCACTGCACATGTGTGTAGAAACAAACCTATATGTTAGTCCCAAAATCACTATGGGATTGTGTCATCACCATGGTATTGTGTCCACATTACATTGATGACGTTAAGCTCACTACCTTTTTTCTTGGATTTTTTTTTTTTTGTTTATTGTAATAATTACTTGTCACATTATTTCATGAACATGTATTTTCTGAAAATAATATTTTTATTTTTGTTTGTAGGTTATCAACTGGAAGAGTACGTTAAAGATCCCATCAGAGTCCAAACTGTCGCAAGATTCAAAAGATTTAATCTTACAATTACTGTGTGGGGCCGAGGAACGTTTGGGTGTCAGTGGGGCATCTGAAGTCAAAAATCATAAATTCTTCGCTTCAATCAACATGGAAGGTTTACGAAAACAAATAGCACCATTTGTTCCCAAGATTCGATACGCTACGGACACGTCCAACTTCGATCCAGTAGATCCAGATAAATTACGGAACAGCGACTCCGAAGATTTAATGAGAAGACTCGATTCCAAAATGGAAAATGGCAAACATCCCGAACACGCATTCTTTGAATTCACATTTCGACGATTTTTTGATGATGCCGGACATCCGTGCCCCCTCCCAGACCCTAATTCACCAGTTTATGTTTAAATTGTTAAGTTTTTTTCAGTTGTTAAGAAAATACGCCAGCATATTTCCAAATTCACAAAAAAATGGTTCCAGAACCAGATTCCTGGATTTCAAAAACCAACCAACTGTTGCCAAAATCAAATTTATTTTTAAGAATTTTAGTTGTTTTTATTGAAATTTCTTCAGATTTTAAATTAAAGAAACAAAAAATCATGTCATTTATAAAAATAAAACAGTTTTTTTGAGATTGGAATGATTTGCAAATTTTAGAAAAGAAAGTGCTGTGTTTTTTATTTATTTTTAATTTTTTTAAAAAGCCAAGGGTGGGGGATGGGGGCAACAGGTCCTAGTTGGATTCCACATTTTGTAAAATCTTAAACAAGAAAAACTCTGAAAAGAGAAAAACAAAAGAAACTTATAAATCAAGAGTCCGTGAAGGACAAGAGAAACTCAAAACCAAAGGCCTCTTGAATGAATTGTACCCTAATTTTGGCGACAAGATTTGGACTACGAATTTATTTGAGGCTTTTTTCGACGTTAACCTAACGAGTCCGACGACATATTGTAACGAATATTATGATGTGATTTATCAGAGCTCATAACGATAACCAGTATTGGTGTGTAAACCTTGGCGCAATCATATACAGACCCTGACGTTAAATACAAGATGGAGATTGATGAAACGAAATAAGATTTGATTACAAAATGTTAAATGGGAATTCAACTAGTTGACTTTCAATAATATGGATGTTCGGATCATACCTTATATGGATGTTCGGATCATACCTTATAAGGATGTCCGGATCATACTTTATTTTATTGTCCATTAAATGGAATAAAAAACCGAGGGTAGTGTTGAATCAGAAATAAAATTATTTATGGCAGAAACAAGCTAAAACCGTGAAATGTAATAAGCACCATTTTCATACTTTGATAGGCCTAGTGCCTAGTAGCCTACTCAAATATTTTGGTAACTATTTTAGAAATTGTCAAAGTATATGAAAATCTTATATCTATATTCATTTACATTTCAAAGTTATAATGAGAATTTAAGAATTCTACAAATAAAATAGCGAGATATATGAAAATCTTATATCTAAATTTATTTATATTTCAAAGTTATAATGAGAATTTAGGAATTCTTCAAATAAAATAGGAAGATTATTTTGATTGTTTTATTGAAGAATGTCACTAGACACTACCCTATGAGAGATATTCATTGTTTTGTTAATGTATTATAGTTGATCAAGGTCAAAGTTCAAGTTGACAGATAATTCTTGTCTTGTTTTATTATGTCTATATAAGGCAGATGGAGACTTGTCCTGTTTTATTATGTCTATATAAGGCAGATCGAGACTCGTCTGTTTTATTATGTCTATATAAGGCAGGTCGAGAATCATCTGTTTTTGTGTAATTATGTATGTAAAGTATATATAAATATTCTGCTTATATAGAGGCTTAATCACCCATGCTGTTGACACGTGCGTGGACGCTTGTATGTAGAATTGTAACAATGTAAATATATATATATAAATATTGTGTCAAGCTAACTGCAGTAGATGGTTTTTATAGAAAGTTTCAATGTACAGATCGAACTGTGTATTACTGAATACCAGGTTAAGCTATATGAATGAATATTCTGTGTTCAATAAGTGTTCATATGTACATAGCGAAATACATCTCCCCAGTCTTTTGTACATTAGTCAGCCAGAATATATGTTAAAGGGAGATAACCGTGTATATTGAGCTATATAAGGGAGGTAATCCTGTATATGAAAGAGAACTGTACGAGATAATAACAAGGTAATATTCTATAAAATAAAATAAACTGTTGTGATATTATCATATCCTATATTATTTTATACTTTTCACCTCCCCATGTCAGTGGCAATAGACCTACTCCAACCTCCCCATGTTATTGACAGTTTGTTAGTAGCAACATTTCCTTCTCCCTTATATTATTTTATTCTTTTCACCTCCCCATGTCAGTGGCATTAGGCCTATCTCCCCCTACCTGTCTCTAGTGGCGTGCAGGGAGGAAAACAGAGGGGTGTCCGCCTGTCTCTAATGCTCGCTGGGAGGGGTGACCACCACGTTTCTAGTGGTGTTGTGAGAGGGGTGACAACCATGTCTGTAGTGGTGTGGTGGGAGGGGTGACCACCCCGTCTCTAGTTGTGTGCAGGGAGGGGTGACCATCCCATCTCTAGTGGCTTGGTGGGAGGGGTGACCACCCTATTTTTAGTGGTGTGCTGGGAGGGGTGACTACCCCATCTCTAGTGGCTTGGTGGGAGGGGTGACCACCCTATTTTTAGTGGTGTGCTGGGAGGGGTGACTACCCCATCTCTAGCGGCTTGGTGGGAGGGAAACAGAGGGGTGACCACCCAATCTCTAGTGTCCTGCAGGGAGGGGTGACCACCCCGTCTCTAGTGGTATGCAGGGAGGGTTGACAAGCCCGTCTCTAGTGGCTTGGTGGGAGGGGTGACTACCCCATTTCTAGTGGTGTGCTGAAGGGGTGACCACCCAATTTCTAGTGGCGTGCTGAGAGGGGTGACCACCCCATTTCTAGTGGTGTGCTGGGAGGGGTGACCACCCCATTTCTAGTGGTGTGCTGAGAGGGGTGACCACCCATTTCTAGTGGCGTGCTGGGAGGGGTGACTTACCAATTTCTAGTGGTGTGCTGGGAGGGTGACCACCCCATTTCTAGTGGCGTGCTGAAGGGGTGACCACCCATTTCTAGTGGCGTGCTGGGAGGGGTGACTTACCAATTTCTAGTGGCGTGCTGAGAGGGCTGACCAACCCATTTCTAGTGGTGTGCTGAGAGGGGTGACCACCCCATTTCTAGTGGTGTGCTGGGAGGGGTGACCACCCCATTTCTAGTGGTGTGCTGGGAGAGATGACCACCCCATTTCTAGTGGTGTGCTGAGAGGGGTGACCACCCCATTTCTAGTGGTGTGCTGGGAGGGGTGACCACCCCATTTCTAGTGGCGTGCTGAGAGGGGTGACCACCCCATTTCTAGTGGTGTGCTGGGAGGGATGACTTACCAATTTCTAGTGGTGTGCTGGGAGGGTGACCACCCAATTTCTAGTGGCGTGCTGAGAGGGCTGACCAACCCATTTCTAGTGGTGTGCTGAGAGGGGTGACCACCCCATTTCTAGTGGTGTGCTGGGAGGGGTGACCACCCCATTTCTAGTGGTGTGCTGGGAGAGATGACCACCCCATTTCTAGTGGTGTGCTGAGAGGGGTGACCACCCCATTTCTAGTGGTGTGCTGGGAGGGGTGACCACCCCATTTCTAGTGGCGTGCTGAGAGGGGTGACCACCCCATTTCTAGTGGTGTGCTGGGAGGGATGACTTACCAATTTCTAGTGGTGTGCTGGGAGGGTGACCACCCCATTTCTAGTGGTGTGCTGAGAGGGGTGACCACCCCATTTCTAGTGGCGTGCTGAGAGGGGTGACCACCCCATTTCTAGTGGTGTGCTGGGAGGGATGACTTACCAATTTCTAGTGGTGTGCTGGGAGGGTGACCACCCCATTTCTAGTGGCGTGCTGAAGGGGTGACCACCCCATTTCTAGTGGTGTGCTGGGAGGGGTGACCACCCATTTCTAGTGGTGTGCTGGGAGGGGTGACCACCCCATTTCTAGTGGTGTGCTGGGAGAGATGACCACCCCATTTCTAGTGGTGTGCTGGGAGGGTGACTACCCTATCTCTAGTGGTGTGCTGGGAGGGGTGACCACCCCATTTCTAGTGGCGTGCTGAGAGGGGTGACCACCCCATTTCTAGTGGTGTGCTGGGAGGGATGACTTACCAATTTCTAGTGGTGTGCTGGGAGGGTGACCACCCCATTTCTAGTGGCGTGCTGAAGGGGTGACCACCCCATTTCTAGTGGTGTGCTGGGAGGGGTGACCACCCATTTCTAGTGGCGTGCTGGGAGGGGTGACTTAGCAATTTCTAGTGGCGTGCTGAGAGGGCTGACCACCCCATTTCTAGTGGTGTGCTGAGAGGGGTGACCACCCCATTTCTAGTGGTGTGCTGGGAGGGGTGACCACCCCATTTCTAGTGGTGTGCTGGGAGAGATGACCACCCCATTTCTAGTGGTGTGCTGGGAGGGTGACTACCCTATCTCTAGTGGTGTGCTGGGAGGGGTGACCACCCCATTTCTAGTGGCGTGCTGAGAGGGGTGACCACCCCATTTCTAGTGGTGTGCTGGGAGGGGTGACCACCCCATTTCTAGTGGCGTGCTGGGAGGGGTGACTTACCAATTTCAAGTGGCGTGCTGAGAGGGGTGACCACCCCATTTCTAGTGGTGTGCTGAGAGGGGTGACCACCCCATTTCTAGTGGTGTGCTGGGAGGGGTGACCACCCCATTTCTAGTGGCGTGCTGAGAGGGGTGACCACCCCATTTCTAGTGGTGTGCTGGGAGGGGTGACCACCCCATTTCTAGTGGCGTGCTGGGAGGGGTGACTTACCAATTTCAAGTGGCGTGCTGAGAGGGGTGACCACCCCATTTCTAGTGGCGTGCTGAAGGGGTGACCACCCCATTTCTAGTGGTGTGCTGGGAGGGGTGACCACCCCATTTCTAGTGGCGTGCTGGGAGGGGTGACTTACCAATTTCTAGTGGCGTGCTGAGAGGGGTGACCACCCCATTTCTAGTGGTGTGCTGGGAGGGGTGACCACCCCATTTCTAGTGGTGTACTGAGAGGGGTGACCACCCCATTTCTAGTGGTGTGCTGGGAGGGTGACTACCCTATCTCTAGTGGCGTGGTGGGGTGGAAACAGAGGGGTGACCATCCCGTCTCTAGTGGTGTGGTGGGGTGGAAACAGAGGGGTGACCGTCCCGTCTCTAGTGGTGTGGTGGGGGTGGAAACCGAGGGGTGACCGTCCCGTCTCTAGTGGTGTTTAGGGAGGGAAACAGAGGGGTGGCCACCCCGTCTCTAGTGCGTGCTGGGAGGGAATGACCACCCTGTTTCTAGTGGCATGTTGGGAGGGGTGACCACCCCATTTCTAGTGGCGTGCTGAGAGGGGTGACCACCCCATTTCTAGTGGTGTGCTGGGAGGGGTGACCACCCCATTTCTAGTGGTGTACTGAGAGGGGTGACCACCCCATTTCTAGTGGTGTGCTGGGAGGGGTGACCACCCCATTTCTAGTGGTGTACTGGGAGGGGTGACCACCCCATTTCTAGTGGCGTGCTGAAGGGGTGACCACCCCATTTCTAGTGGTGTGCTGGGAGGGGTGACCACCCCATTTCTGGTGGTGTGCTGGGAGGGGTGACCACCCTATCTCTAGTGGTGTTTAGGGAGGTAAACAGAGGGGTGGCCATCCCGTCTCTAGTGGTGTGGTGGGGTGGAAACAGAGGGGTGACCGTCCCGTCTCTAGTGGTGTTTAGGGAGGTAAACAGAGGGGTAACCATCCCGTCTCTAGTGGTGTGGTGGGGTGGAAACAGAGGGGTGACCGTCCCGTCTCTAGTGGTGTTTAGGGAGGTAAACAGAGGGGTAACCGTCCCGTCTCTAGTGGTGTTTAGGGAGGGAAACAGAGGGGTGGCCACCCCGTCTCCAGTGGTGTTTAGGGAGGGAAACAGAGGGGTGGCCACCCCGTATCTAGTGGTGTTTAGGGAGGGAAACAGAGGGGTGGCCACTCCGTATCTAGTGGTGTTTAGGGATGGAAACGGAGGGGTTACCACCCTGTCTCTAGTGGTGTGCAGGGGTGGAAAGAGAGGGGTGACAACCCCGCTTCTAGTGGGGTGCAGGGAGAGAAACAGGGTTGACCAGCCCGTCTCTAGTGGCCTGCAGGGAGGGAAAGAGAGGGAATGACCAACTCGTTTCTAATGGTGTGCTGGTAGGGAAAGAGAGGGGAGACCACCCGTCTCTAGTGGCCTGCAGGGAGGGAAAGAGAGGGAATGACCAACTCGTTTCTAATGGTGTGCTGGTAGGGAAAGAGAGGGGAGACCACCCGTCTCTAGTGGCCTGCAGGGAGGGAAAGAGAGGGGAGACCACCCGTCTCTAGTGGTGTGCGGGAAGGGAAAGAGAGGGGAGACCACCCGTCTCTAGTGGTGTGCGGGAAGGGAAAGAGAGGGGAGACCACCCGTCTCTAGTGGTGTGTGGGAAGGGAAAGAGAGGGGTGACCACCTCGTCTCTAGTGGTGTGCTGGGAGGAGTGACCACCCCGTCTCTAGTGGTGTGCGGGAAGGGAAAGAGAGGGGTGACCACCTCGTCTCTAGTGGTGTGCTGGGAGGAGTGACCACCTCGCATTTAGTGGTGTGCAGGGGGGGGGGGGAAACACGGGTGACCATCCCGTTTTTAGTGGTTGCAGGGAGGGAAACAGAGGTGACCACCCCGTTTCTAGTGGCGTGCGGGTAGGGAATAAGAAGGGTGAACACCCCGTCTGTAGTGGCGTGCAGGGAGGGAAACAGACAGGTAACCACCCCGTCCGTCTCTAGTAGTGTGCAGGGCGGGAAACGGGTGTGACAATCCGTCTCTAGGGGCGTACAGGGAGAGGAATAGAGAGAGCGACCACCCAGATCAAAATACATTCAAGTGGACATGCAAGCAACCCCTTGATTACATCTCGTTAAAACATTTGGGGCACGCAAATGAATTAGTAAGTCTGATTGATTGATGTCCCTGTCGTCCCTGACGAACGATTTATAATAATAATAATAATCTCGTCATTTTACAAGAGTAGCAAATTAGGCCTGAGGCCTGTTTTCGATTTGGCCCTTGGCACAGATCGTGCGAATGATTTCGATCATTACTGCAGAAAGAAACCGAAGAACTCGGGGGAAACCTGCCTGATCGGACGGGAGACCGAATATCCCTCTCACTTACAACGATAAAGTTCATGCCCTGAGCTGGGATTGAACCCTCGTTGCATTGGCGAGAAACCGCCTCTCTTTCGCCACGACTATCCGACCAGCTGATTTAACACCCCGTCGTTACTCAACACCCCAACTATCTTCAGAAGATGCATGTACAGAGCAGGTCTGGAAATAACGGATAAAGAAAGAGAGAGAGAGAGAGAGAGAAATGGTGTTTTACGTCCACTGAACACAACTAGGTCATTTCGGGACTAACATGTGCTTTAATTTTATTTCAATAATTCGCTTGCGCGTAAGGGTCTTTAGCAGTGAGAGGAAACCGGAGTACCAGGAAGAAGCCCACGAGGTTGAGAAGGCGCCCCTACTACCTGCCACACCACGGCTCGAACCCACAGCCACAAGCCAGAGGTGGCCGGCCAGCAAGAGGTCATCCCAACCCCCCTAACGAATAAAGATGTACCTGACAAAATGTTAGGCACTTATGAAATAGTACCTGACGTTTTCAACTTAGCCCCGGACATGTAATAATATCAATGACAGGCACCAGAGATTTTGTGCCTGACAAAGTCTGAATCTGTGTCTGACATTGTCTGTGACAGGTGCCTTATTTCCAGGCTTGGTACAATGGTTTGTGTGTTGGGGGGGGGGGGGCTGACCTACCTCCTAACATTCCCGGCTACATCTCGGAGCTTACCGTGTAGAGCTTTCTATTTGACTGTTGCAGATGCAGTCACAAATAATAATCAATACCCGAACAATGTCACCCAAAGCAGTGTGACTCCAGGCAATGTTTTAATCCATAGTCAACTCGGTACACATTCGTGGTATTCAATTAAATGAAAAGTAAAATTAGTGTGTTATTGGACTCCGTGCACTAAATTTTTTCTACTAGATGATTTTTTGCCTAACAGAGTGGCTCCAGACAAAACAGAAAAGTAAAATTAGTGTTTTACTAGACTTCGGACTCTTAAATTTGCCAACTGCGGAAAGTCAGATTGCCCACAAGTTGACGGCACAACTGCCTCCTCCCCTTCCTACTGTTTGTTACCTACATTCTTTATAATAACCCGAACATTGTATCTAAGTGAGTAGAAATATTATCTCCACCTTCGCTGGACCAACACCCACCCCATCCCCCTACCCCCTCCCCCCTCGCTGCGCAAATTCCCGAACATGCAGAAGCTCTAGTTGCCACAATCTGATTAAACACAGATCTTCTTCTTCTGTTGGGTGTTTAACGTCCGCTTCCACTTAAGTGATATCGCAGACAAGACACACAGATCTTATTTCGTTTCGTTTTCATAGTTCACAATTTCGTCTTTGTCTTTTAAGACAGGGGGATCATGTGGGTAATATACTGGCTTGCTAGCCTGGAGGTCGGGTGTTCGATACCTGCATTGGCCGAGAAAGTTGGCGTGGTTCCCCCTTGTCAGTGATGCAGACAGAGGGCCTAACAAGGACAGCTTCTTAGTCGTTCGGATGGCACGGAAAACTGAGGTCTCGTGTACACATTGGCGTGCACGTAAACTTTCCCTTGGCAGTTGGAATTCAGTTGCTGCCCGGGCAAAAATTTCCTCATAGCACACTGTATGGCGTATGCCCGTCTTCAATTAGTCAAGGTTAGGTGCAGAAGCGTGAACGTTAAACCCCATTTCATTCATTAGTCTTTACTACACTAAGATCTGGAAGAGTTGTTTTGAGTGATGTGATGGATTAGCCAATGAAGCGGTCTGTTACGGCGAGTTCTTGGCCTGTGGGTGAACCACTAGAACGTTGTCGCTGATTGATTAATCAATTTCTGACGTTACAGGGTCAAAAGCCGCTTATTTTCACCCCAGACGTAAACTCCCACTATAACTGGTCAGATCTAAATGTAGTGTAGGCCATCGAAAGTATAAAAAAAACTCGAAACGATATTTAGATCTGTATTAATCAGATTGTAGTTGCCATAACGTCATACTGAATAACTTGGCCCAAGACAAAAAATAAACCGAGTTTAACGTCCTACTTTTCTGCATCAACCGGGATAATACGGCGTTTAGTTTTCAATGGAGGAATGTCGGAGAATCTTTAACGATCGCGAGTGACCTCTGTGTTTCATCCCATCCGAACTTCCTGCACCACTGGCAAGGACAACCCAGGCTGACAAATCCCGAGACACTTTCTCGAGTCAGGAACCCCTTGGTTAGAGATCCAATCAACTCCCGTATATAGCTTTCCCCGAACATACCGAATCAGCGCCCGTAGATTACCGGGACATACCGAATCAGCGCCCGTAGATTACCGGGACATACCGAATCAGCGTCCGTAGCTTTCCGGAACATACCGAATCAGCGTCCGTAGCTTTCCGGAACATACCGAATTAGCGTCCGTAGCTTCCCGGAACATACCGAATCAGAATGGGAATAATTGGAAGAAACCACGTGACTATGGAAGACGAGTTTATTTGATTGGACAGGAATGATGAATATAATACAATAGGAATAATTATGACGTATAGAAGACTAAAACCAATAAAACAATGACGTCAATAAAATGATAAATATTTGATAAAAGGAGATATGGAGACTCGATGCTGTCAATTCGATTTGTTCGTGTGTTGGTATTCCATCATTCTCGTCCGAGCCGTCACCACAATTATCATATTCATCTTTCAATAGGCTATTAACAATACAACCGCCATTAGCACATGCAGTCTCGTTACTGTTACACGTATCTGTAATAATAATATTGATAATCATAATCATAATGATGATAATGATGATAATGATGATGATGATGATGATGATGATGATGATGATGATGATGATGATGATGATGATGATGATGATGATGATGATGATGATGATGACGATACGGCTGCACCAGACAGGCAAATGGAGACAGAAATATGCCATACAGTGTGCTATGCGGATCTTTTCGACTTCCTGTACTTCGCAAATGTGTACTCTGGACCACAGTTTTCGTTTCGTCTTAACGACTACATGCCTTTCCATGCAAACCCCAAAGAGAAATCTCGAGGAACTTTCTCGACCAATACCGGGATCGGACCCCGGCCATACTTGAATAGGTGGATTTTTGAAGATAATTAGCCTCGTCTCTATAACGACCCTAACCCATAAAACAACTATTTGGAATCTGTTCCATGCTTTTAAAGATGAGCAGCTGATTTTCTTGTGATATAATTAATGTTGATTGCTTACCGTAATTTGTGTTAGTAACTATAAAATTAAAATAACCATAAATTTCATTTGGATCGACTTTATACATTGTAATGGTCATATACTGCGATTTAAAATTTAATATCGGTCTCCTGTCGTCACAAACAGCATCGCTGACTGAAAAATAAAATAAAACATTCCTCACAGCTAGATAAACGGGTTTATGTCCTATTTAACGGTTATCTCCCTTTCTACATGTGATATGAAATGGGGTTTGATGTTCCACTTTTTTGCTTCGACAGGAGTAATGAAGACGGGCGGAAGGCAATATGCTACGAGGGAAATTTTGTGCGGAGGGCGGCGCTACGGTCTACTGTTATTAATTCAATGTGTACACGGGACATTGGTTTTCCGAACGACTAGACACTATCCATACCACTAACATGGGCGAACCACGATAAAAAAATTGTGGGTATATTACTTGTTACAGAATGGAATGGGGGTATAATATTCGGGATATCGCACCAGATTATACACACTCGGATAATGTGTTTCCAAATGTCAAGGGTCTGTGGAGGGAACTCGGGATTTCGCACCACCCTAACGACTAGAAAGACTCGGATAACCACCATCCCTAGAAACCTAGGTCCGGTCTTCAATAATCATTAAATACTTTAAGAAATCCAAATTAAAGTTTTCTTGTCATATATACCCCCAACCCCTCTTAAAGCTGGAAGCGAACAACATAGAGAATGTTTGGGTTCTTTAGCAGATGGAGGAAGCTAGCTTCTTGTCACTTACAGGTTTGAACAAATTGCCGACCATAAAAAAACACTAGATATACAAATACAGTGTCCGTCAATTTTACAGCACCCCTGAGAACACCCCACCCCCTTCCTCTCGTTACTCTGAGCTAGTTACGGCCCTGACTATTTTTTTTATAAACAAAATTTTATTCACATTATTTTGTATCTGGATATTAAACCACCCCTCTCCCTGTCAGATATAGATACATATATTTATATCTTAGAATCAAATAATCAAAGTACACGTGCAAGTATCAGGCGCGGATCCAAAGGGGGGGGGGTACCCCCCCCCCCTGCTCAGCCACAAATATTTTTTAAAAAAAATTGAACACTTTTTATGAGAAAAAAATTCACGTCCGCCCAGGCTTGACAATATGAAGGGGCCGAGAAACTTAAATTTAAAATCCTGAATCTGACCCTAAAATTGCGAGTTTGTATACATTGAGTTGTGTCATAACTTTCATTCCATTGTGGACAAAAACAAATAGTCACTGGAACATGCCCTTACCGCGAAACAGTAGAAGGTAGACCTACACTACAGCGATCAAGTGCAGGTAAAATACTTTCGACAGGTCGTCATTCGTAAGACCTTTTTTATACGCGCATTTAAAACAATAGCTGCGTGAGACGTTACACCTGGTGAGTTTAAAATCGGGTAATAAGAGATTAACAATAACCTAAATTCAGCATCAATCGATTTATTTAACTAGCCTAATTGTCGAATTCCCTTCCTTTCGTTTCTCCTTTTTCTTGCACATCAAGTAAGGCACAAAGTTTGGAATAAAACACATAATGTCGCCAGGAGGGTAAGTTCGATTAATGGTTTTTGCTCTTCATATTGTAAAATGTTAAGAACATAATATGGTATGTGAAGGGAGCATTCCCCTACAAGATTTTATGGACATTATTTATGCGATTTTATTGGCAATTTTTAGACCTATAGTCTTGAAATTTAGCTTCCGGAAATACGTCAGAATGCACCAAATTGAATATAAATTACCAATTTTTTCTGGGGGAGGCCCCCATACCCCCATCACAATGTTTAGCGCCTACGGCAATTAGTTAAGCAGTTATCCAGCCTAGCCCCCCCCCTTCAAAAAAATCCTGGATCCGCCCCTGAGTATGATTATTGTGAAAATATATTCACAAATAGTGTTTATAGTTGTCCCTAGAACCGTCTGGTGATTTCGAAGAATTAATGGACAGTTTTAAAATATTGAGTGACCATGTCACTTGCCTTAATAACAAACACATGATATAAATGGCTATGCTACATAATAAAGGACAGGAATAAGTCCAACTCCACCCAACCCAACCTTATATATAATAAAGGGCAGGAGTAAGACCAGCCCCACCCTACCCAACCTTATATATTATAAAGGGCGGGTGTAAGACTAGCCCCATCCAACCTTATATATTATGCAGGGTAAGAGTAAGACCAGCCCCACCCTACCCAACCTTATATATTATAAAGGGTAAGAGTAAGACCAGCCCCACCCTACCCAACCTTATATATTATAAAGGGCGGGTGTAAGACCAGCCCCACCCAACCTTATATATTATAAAGGGTAAGAGTAAGACCAGCCCCACCCTACCCAACCTTATATGTTATAAAGGACAGGTGTAAGACCAGCCCCATCCAACCTTATATATTATAAAGGGCAGGAATAAGACCAGCCCCACCCCACTCAACCTTATATATTATAAAGGGCGGTAATAAGACCAGCCCCACCCAACCTTATAAATAAATAATTTAACTGTATAACTTACACTGTAATTCATGATTGTCGTAATAGAAGAAATTCACCGAACCGACATCACAAGGTAGATTAAGATCTATAAAATTAACTTTAAACCCTCTGTTAGATAGCGGTGAATAATGTTCGGCTGTATGTAGAGTAACTTCACAATCTGCTCGTATATTTGTTCCTTCTTCTAGACGCATCACAGTTGATTCTTGTATAACAACAGGTTTACCACATTCTGCATTCAGGTCACCTGTTTAATTAAATATACAATTATTTACTAAAGCATTATTTTTTATTAGTCCAATTAGTTTACAACAGGTTTACCACATTCCGTATTCAGATCACCTGCTCAAATATATCATTCAAACATCATTATAGTTATATTCACATATAGGCTAGATTATTAAACATTTCAATATTATTGTTTGAGAATTTTATGAGATAAAATGAAATGAAATGGGCTTTAGGTCACCTACTCAAATATACAATTCAAAAATTATATTCCCATGACTATATCTGATCCAGGCTATGGAATAAATTACCATCAAAAGTAAGGCCTTTTAAATCGAATCTAAAAACTTTTTTATTTAAACATTTTATTGAATTTACTACTGACTTTATAACTTAATATTTATTTCTTTTACGCTATTTTTATTGTTATACTTTAATGTGTGCCAATTTATTGGGTTTTTATTATTATTCCAATTAGTTTCATCTGCATTTTATCGAATTGTAAAGCGTATCTGAGCACTTTGTTAATGGTGTGCTATAGAAATACAGCAAAATAATAATATTAAAATAATATTAATTTTTGAATATTTAAATATCAATGCAAGAGAATCTTCCGACTTAGATTTATTGAGATAAAAAGGAGGCAAAACAAAATATTTGATCTAACACTTGGTGGTAACTTGTTTATCTCTTTGTTACAGGATGTAAAATGTTGCCAACTCTTCAAGTCACCACCCTATATTAGACAATATAATACGAGATGTGTAGCTGATATTCCTCGTAGTAATTCAAATAGTTTATTTATCTCCATGGAATTGAACACGCCTGCTTAATTCCTTAATTTGTAGAGTTCGGTTTTTGTTTACACATAAACCCAGTGTTCAAGGGACAATAACACTCTTGCTGGCTTGACAGGTCCAGAAAAAAAATAGCCCTATTCTAACTACAAGATGTTTAAATGTCCTACCTGTTGTGTAAATTATCCATTACAACCTATCTTACTTGTCCAGAGGATTCGAAAATATGTTTAAATCAAAGTTGCATTTGAAAGTGCTTACGTAAGGCTTTTCAAACCATGTTACGGCATGTAGTTGAATTTTTAAAATAAGGTGTGTTAAGATGAAATTTGTATCATTTTTTAATTGAAATATTGTAAATAGTACAAATTGTTGACGAGAATAAAGATTGGGGCATATTATTTAGTTACAACAAGAGTGGTATTGGGGCTTTAATTTAGTCACTTCCACTAAGACGTTTATTCTATATTTCTAAATAGAATCCATGCAAATGTAGCCCTATCTTATACGTCATGTAACTTCCCGGTGCCAATTCTTGCAATTCCAAAACATTATCCGTTAAATAAAAATAAATAAAATTAGAGACTTACGTATTTCAACGTATGCTGAAACTACAATTAAACTGGTCAAGACTTCAACCATACACAGAGTAAAGGCAGACATTTTGAAATATTATTTTGGGTCACATCATATCGCCTGCCATTTTGATAAGTCTATAACGCATAGCAACTCCAGTATTTTATCGTCGATCACGTGACACCGATAGATTATCAGGAGCCTGATTAGACACGATGAACCTTCGTATCAAGATTTGAATGTGACTAATATAATGACCTGTATTAGAGACAACACCCTGTCACCCTGTCTTACACCATTACATATACCTTATTTACATGGCAGCACCTAGTGGGTTGGGTGACCACGCAGAGCACCTATTGGGATGTATGGTCCCGTACAGCACCTAGTGGGTTGTATGGCCCCGTACAAAACCTAGTGGGATGGGTGGCCCCGTACAGTACCTAGTGGGTTGTATGGCCCCGTACAAAACCTGGTGGTTTGGCTGGCCCCGTACAGCACCTGGTGGGTTGGATGGCCCCGTACAGCACCTACTGAGATGGGTGGCCCCGTACAGCACCCACTGAGATGGGTGGCCCCGTACAGCACCTACTGAGATGGGTGGCCCCGTACAGCACCTACTGAGATGGGTGGCCCCGTACAGCACCTACTGAGATGGGTGGCCCCGTACAGCACCTACTGAGATGGGTGGCCCCGTACAGCACCTGGTGGGTTGGGTGATCCCGTGTACTGCTGTGTACATGACAGCACCTAGTGGCTTATGTAGCCCCGTAGAGGGAGGTTCGACGTCCATTCGACACAAACTAGGTCATTCCGGGATTACGATAATTTGATTTCAATAAAACGCTTAGAAGTAGAGATTTTAGCAGTGGGGGGGGGGGGGGGGCGGAGCAACCGGAGAAAACCCAAGAGGCTGGACAGAACACCCAACTCGTTGTCACGTACAGGCAGGGAATCGAAACCACGCCATTTGACCCAATGACCGACCATAACCAACGCGCACGCCCTAACTATTCGACCCCCGCCATTTTTATAGCAGTCACCACGTTCTGCTCAATGAACCACTAAATACTATTAACTCAATCATTGGATATATTTTTGTTTTATTGTTACATCTTATTTACAAAGTTTCCATAAATTTCTACCAACTAGTAGAATAAAAGTCATGGGTTTATTTACAAAACAAAACAAATTAGGATGAGAATAATAACTGACGAGGAAAATAAAAATAAATACACACACATTAAAAATAATGTTTATACGAATTAATGTGGTATACTGTTGAATGACTAAAGAGCCATGGAAGACCAAACAACTCTTTATTCAGTGGTCTGAGTCCTTATTTCTTAATTCATAGTTCTTAATTCCCTTTTCTTCATTTGCATAGTAATATTAAAATATGTACAGTAATATTAACATTTGTATCTTAAAATGAATATTTGTTTTACAAATCAGACATTTGTCATATCAGATTTGTAAAACGTTTTTTAATTGTATTTTAATATAAAGATAAATTCCATTTTAGAACACTGAATATAGAGCAGTTTGGTCTTCCATAAAGTCTCTCCTAGATGCTGGTGTCTGTTGGTTTGGTTTGTGTGACGTCATACTAGCGTTTTGACTTGTTGATACATAATTTCGAGACACTACTTTCAGAACGCAATTACCTTGAATAAACGATAAGTGTCTTGTTATATTATCGGCAGAAGCGGACGTAAAATAAAGCTATTTCACACACATTGGTGTTTATTTCGGGTAGTGGTGTGTAACTGTGGTAACCTACTGCTAAATTAAACCACAATGATACCAAAATTATAGAATGAATTTAAAAAAAAAGAATCTACCCCATAACAGACGTACGAACGAGAATGGATGCCTGAAATTGATTTATTTGCTATCGTTGCTTGTTGAAAGATTGGCCATCATTAACACACAGTGCCATGTCTAATTTTCCTGAATACCATCCACACGACACTAAGAACGATAACTCCGGCAACTGATCCGACTACAACACCAGATATAGCTGCAGTGGTCCAAAACCCAATACATTCACTATCTGATTCGTCTGAGCCGTCACGACAATTGTTGTAATCATCACATACTACATCGCGATCAACACACGCCTGGTTGTCACACAAGAATCCACCATAATCTTCATAACAAGCACCTGCAAGGAGTAAACATTAAATAACCTTTATAACACGCATCTATAAGGAGTAAACATTAAATAATCTTCAAAACAAGCACCTGTAAGGAGAAAACATTAAATAATCTTCATAACACGCATCTATAAGGGGTAAACATTAAATAATCTTCAAAACAAGCACCTGTAAGGAGAAAACATTAAATAATCTTCATAACACGCACCTGTTAGGAGAAAACATTAAATAATCTTCATAACACGCACCTGTAGGGAGAAAACATTAAATAATCTTCATAACACGCACCTGTTAGGAGAAAACATTAAATAATCTTCATAACAAGCACCTGTAGGGAGAAAACATTAAATAATCTTCAAAACAAGCACCTGTAAGGAGAAAACATTAAATAATCTTCATAACACGCACCTGTTAGGAGAAAACATTAAATAATCTTCATAACACGCACCTGTAGGGAGAAAACATTAAATAATCTTCATAACACGCACCTGTTAGGAGAAAACATTAAATAATCTTCATAACAAGCACCTGTAGGGAGAAAACATTAAATAATCTTCATAACACGCACCTGTTAGGAGAAAACATTAAATAATCTTCATAACAAGCACCGCCTATCAGCAGAACACTCGACAATAACTAGCCAATTTCGGAACTATCAGATTGTTCAAATTTATTCCAATAGTTTGTATGTGCTTCAGTGTCTTTAGCCGTTGAATGAAACCGGAGTACCCGGAGAAATCTCACGAGGATTCCAGATAAAATAGCAGATATAGACTTCCCCATCCAATACTATACAAAGTAGTCTATGCTAGGCAACAATATAGGCCAAATAATGATTAAAAGGGTTATATCCCTAATATAAAAATTGACACAGATGAGTCGCAACTCATATAATACTGTAATATGAAGGTATATAAACTGATTTACATTCAGTCGCTCCCGTTTTTATAACTCTCATTTCAAATCAGTTATGTTCGGTTAAACACACCAGAAATCTCAAACGAATGGCGACCTTTAGAGTCTGGTTATTTCTGTTTACAAAGTATTTATTGAGCATTCTCTCCAGAAAGGAATATGACGTCATCGTTTGGCATGAATTGTTGAATATGTCTAGCCTATTTCTTCGAGTCCCTTGTTAAAAAGGATCTGAAATGCATTATGATACACGATTCGTGTACCAATGGTAAAATATTGGATAACAGAAGCCCATCTTTTCCCAGTAAGATCACAACATCAGTGTTGATTTAAATTGACAAATAAATCGTGCTTTCAATGTCGAAGACTATGGATGATAATGATATTGAATAACTTATTCAAAACCCTGTCACACGACGTTATAGACTGTTGAATATTCCTTTGACATGTGAATAGATGCCTAAATAATAATTCATATAACATTTGAAGCCACCACACAAACCTGCACTACTGTCTGAACCATGGTAAACGAATTTCTTCGACTAATTATTACAACCATGAAAACAAGTTCTCTCTTGAAAAATTGGAAAATGTACTTGTAATTTGTGATTATTATTGAACGGGAGTTGATTACAAACACAAAGGTAAGTGTATAATAACCAAAGTTAACTAGTTTGTTCATAATAGAACAAATCCGTTTATTATTTACCATGGCTCAGAGAGTAGGCAGATTTAGCTTTAATTGTTAACAAATCAATTTGAGTTCATTATAGCGTGGATGTAGCAGCAAAACAAAAAAGAATTATCAAGAAAATGAAAATGCAGATTAACTTAATACAATCCTCCTGCACAAGTTACTCACCTTTATCTATTTTTGTGGCTAATATTTCAAATGATGCTGTATACATTTGTGGATAGATCTTGTGAAATTTTTATGTTATGGTTTCTTCCGTCGATCGGAAAATTTGTTCTGGAATTTCGTCACCACAAATAGAATCACCACCTAAAAAAAAATGAAAGTGATTTGAAGTTTTTACAAATTTTCCACGGGCTATTTTTAAGGCTTTGTTAAAGGGACAGTCCCGAATTGAACAGGGTTTCAAAAATAAAAGTCCGAGCACGTATGAAATTTAAACGCCAAAATATAGAAGAATGGTGTATGTACCCTGACTCAAAATCTCACCTCAAAATATTGAGTCGTTTGGACGTGAGCGTTAAAACAGCTTATCCGGACACGTAACCCTTTTAAGATTTCGCGTAATTTCTTTCGTTGGGTGAGCCGATAATCGATTTCCGTTCCCCTAGAGGTCTACACGGTGAATTGTCCATGTGCTGTACTTGATAACAAAAAGTAAATTCCACCGACACGCTATTTTTATAAAATAAGTCTGGTTTTATCCAATCACCGCATAATACAGCTTGGGACACCGGACTCAACTTCCAGATAAAGACTGGCGGGTTAAAGTTGTTTGAAAACGTATCACATTATATTGTGTTAGTTGCTCGGCCCTAAGGTAGGGGATTTTAAGAATTTTAACACAAAATAAAGCAGTTTTATTCTCAAAAACATTATCGGGACTGACCCTTTAAAGAAGATTTGTTAGGTTATTAGTATTTAAAAATATAACATGGATTATTTGCAATGGCGTACAACGAATTGAAAGAAAGTTGCAATCTGATATTATAGAGATGGTGTCAGGTAACCGGAAGTGCATACATAACGTCAAGTAACCGGAAGTTCCAAAATAACGCCAAGTAGCCGGAAGTGTAGACAAGTAGCCGAATATGCATAGAATGAACGGAGTCGTCCATCTTCGAATATCCGCTGTCAAAATTTGTCCCTTAATTAATGTAATTGATTAAATGGCACGTGTAGATAAACTTACTTGCTGAAACCAATTTATCATCGTAATCACCAAGTTGTAGAATCTCTACCGAGCCTTGTTCACATGCTATATTTAAACCAAGGAAAGATAACTCTATGTTGATCTTGTCTTTATAAATATAATAATCAGAAAAAGCCTGTATATGGACTTCACAATCTTCTGGCATCTTCATGACCATATATGGTTCAAGTATAAACCGGACACCATTTCTTACTATGACTAGTTCACCACACAGCGTGTTCATGTACTCTGTAATATAAATATATATATATAAAATAACACAAATTAGAATTTAATACATTTCTTACTATGCCTAATTCACCACACAGCGTGTTCATGTATTCTGTAATATTTATATAAAATAACACGAATTAGAATTTAATATTGTTCCATTTCTTACTATGACCAGTTCACCGCACAGCGTGTTCATGTATTCTGTAATGTTTATATAAAATATAACACGAATAAGAATTTAATGTTGATTCATTTCAATCTATGTTGCTGACCGTGAAAGTATAGGCATGTTTCCCGACGTCTACGGGGCCATTTGTAAAGAGAACACTTGGTGAACAAAAGAAAAATATGTCAGACAAGGGGTTGGGGGCTGGATGCCCGAATGGTTAGCACGGTGTACTCCCATTTCGACTACGTCCCATTTCGACTACAGCTTATAACAACAGATTATATATGAGGGTGAGTTTATCCCGGGCTGCGACGTTTTCTTCCATGTACAGCTCTCAAGTTTTTATCGTCCTATCTGAAGAACTAGATACAGGGATTGGAACGAAGAAAATTCAATTGAACCTCGGAAGAAGTTTAGGTTCAGTTAACCCAACCCACCCTAACCCTAAACAATCATCCCAGCATATATTTAACATCCTGTGAACGAAACGTTCGTCTACCACAATTTCAACCAGTGTTATCATAATAAAAAAAATTATCCCTTTATATATTGTTAAAATTCACTAAACGTTTAGCGTTAGTGCTAATATTACGATGAAACATTTGGTACAAGTTACCTCCCCTTACATTAATTCTACTTACTCACTTCCCTGGAATCAGGAATAACTCCGTGTAAACAAACCAACAGGACAGAAAGTTGTAACAGATACACAGTCGCCATTTTGTTTATAGATATTAATAAAAACACGTCTGATTCATTGAATGTCCCATATTGACATTGTATTATCTTATCATTATCACGTGATTCTACCTTAACCGTCAACACCATATTTAAATTATCAAATTAACATAGATGTACTTGCAGGGACGGTCTGGGGTCATATTTGACGAATTTCCCCTAATTTAATCCCGTACGAGAAAAGGGCCCTGAAGCTTACCAACTTCAAAATTTCCAGACAATCTGGAAGCAGAGTGGCCAGGTGTGGATATTTTCAGTTACTATTCAATAACTGGGGGTTGGATGGCAGAATGGTTAACACGTGCGCGCTGTATTATTAGGTCTGTAACTGGGTCAACTGGCGTGGTTTCGAATCCCCGATTGTGCGTGCCAGAGAGTAGGATCGCCTGCTCGACCTCGTGTTTTCTCCTGGTCCTCCGGTTTCCTCCCACCGATAAAGACTCGCAAGCGAATTATTGAAATAAATTATACCATATGTTAGTCCCGAAATTACTCCGTTTGGACTCTCTATCTATCTCTTTTGAAGTTGGCCTTTATGCAACAGGTAAATCTGCCTATTGCAGGTCTTTCTTTAGACTGGATTGGTATATACATTATTAATTAGACATTAATGAACATTACAAAACCATAATCAATTCTAGATGGCATTAAGTAGATTAGAACGGTCCAACCATATTTTGATTTAATAGTTTGTATTGTATGGACGTTAAACTCCATGTCGCTCTCTGTTCGTCTCTGGATAACAATGCACTTGGTATTGCATATCAAACGATAAAGCCCTAAAAATATAACGTTTTAAAAAAAGACTGAAATTCAGATTATGCTGTTTGGAGAGGTAGACAGTGTACGAGTAAAACAATTGAAAAGAGGTTCAACTTGCACGTGCTACAGTTCTATGGAAGGGTATGGATGTCAATATTAAATGCTGTGCCCCTGGGAATCGAGGCATGTAATTATCGCCCTTAGGCTATAAGGAATACATATCCTAAGTTCAATAACAATTTATTATGTATCGTGGCGTGTAGGTACCTCACAGAGACACAAAGATACATGGGTGTGGCTCTGTCTCTGGGGGTGGACAATCACCAAATAACAACAGGGACATCCTTAGGGCATAAGCAAATTCAAAATGACCTGTTAATAAAGTGTTTTATAACGTCGCACCACACGAAACTTGAAAGTTGGTTATTTAGAGTTAGTTGTCTCTCCTGGGAAATGTTATATTTACGTCATTTCTATAATTAATTTTTCAAAAATATCAATTAAATGTTAAATAATTCAAGTCAAAAATTTCCAGGATATCATGCTCATATTTTTAGAAGTTATATTTTCCTTTTACCAGCACAAATATACATGTATTAAATAAATAATTTAAAAGGAAAGACAGCTGACGGGCGCCTTAACTGAGTTGTCTTTTCTTGGGAAAATTATTTATATTTCTTGTTTCGAGAAAGATCGGTCGTTTCCGTATGTTAATAAGTCACGTGGTATTCAACATTTTCATATTGACAAAGTGCTCTGCGCAAGATGCTATGTTGAAAGCGTAAAGGACAAATGAGATGTGGCAGAGCGCAAATGTAAAGAGTAATGAGATAAATGTTAATATGTAGAAATCTTTAAAAAAAAACATCATTTTGCAATGAGACAAATGATAATATTTTGCAATAAAACATTTGTCATTTGACACATTACATTTGCTGTTTTACATTTTACTTTGGCCTTAGAGGTATTTTGACTTTATCATTACCGGTAATAGGTATTTGTACATTGTACTTTATCATTACCGGTAATAGGTATTTGTACATTGTACTTTTCACACGTAATCAATGGAAAAGATATTTAAGCACAGCATTTAATATTGACACCGATACCCTTCCATACAGTTCTGCTCCGACGGTCACTTGAACCCATAGAGGTGTATATATTGACTAGAGTGTATTGTGGTCACCTGATCGCGTGCCGACTATGGAGGCTGGCGGCCATTTTACAACCGGTAAGATTTAGCCTACGTTGGCATATACCAACATGCCGGAGAGTTGTTGTTGTTTTGGTTAATTCAATGTCAGACGAAAAGGGAGGGGATTATCATTTTATAAGTGAGTAGGATAAGTTAAAAGTGATTTAATAGAAATAGTACAATCTTGATAATTGTGTAAAAAAAAAAGTTTAATAAACACGGCGAGAAGACGTCGAACACTCGATGTTTGTTTGAGGCCGGTAACCGGGCGGGTCTATTCACCTATATAATTAGTACTGATACTTTTATTATGTAATCATTACAAGGTCCGTGTGATTAGTGAACTTCTTAATTAATGTATTTTTTAATTAGTATGGAAATTGCGCATATTATATATATATATATACACACATCTGTCATTGTACACAAAATATCGCAGGGAGTAAGTCAGCTTATTGGGGTGGAGTGTTTAATTACAGACATGCACTCACTGGCGAGTAGTTGCTTTGTTATCGGTTAGTTGTACTCCCTCGGATTTAATTAATTAGGTCGACATTGTGTACACAGATACAGTATATAGTGAACATTTCTTGCAATCTCAGTTTGTTTCTTTTTTTTCTTCTTCAGAAACCCGCTTAAAACCCCCGAACTAGTTTGGGTTTTGTTTTTGTTTTTGTTTTTTTAAAAAGGCTAATAATAAGAAGGACAAAGTCTTGTAAACTACTTTCCCAGTCAAATTTTGTAACAAAAAAATTAGGCCTGATATTTTTTTTAATCGCTGCTACTACGAACATCTCATTAAGTTTGTCTTATTTTTTGGTGTAAAATTTAATATACCGCTGTATTTTTCAACCAATGAGAAATAGACACTAAATCATGGAAATTGAAATCCATATACCGGTAGGCCTACCAACGCCTTGCTAGCCCTATTTATATTTCCCTTAAAAATAAAAAATAGAAAAATCCCATCGACATCAGATATTATTCTACCGGTAAATGATAGAAGTCCTCGTTATTTTAAAGATCTATTTTATTGCTTTATTTATCTACTACGAAAACCTCATTAATTTTGTTTTATTTTTTTGTAAAATTTAATATACCGCTGTATTTTTCAACCAAAGCTACCAAGGCCTTGCTAGTCCTGTTTTTTTTTCTCTTTTTAAAAAAAAAAATTTCCCATCGGCATCAGATTTCATTCTTCTGGTAAATGATAGAAGTCCTCGATTATTTTGAAAATCTATTTTTTTCTTTATTTATAATTTATCACCTGTATGACGCTATAGGTAATATCATTCCGTCAATCAAGCAGTCCTTTCATTTTAAATCGTTCAACAAATTATTTAGATCTATCCAAAATAAAGTTGTATGTGACGTCCACTTTGCTCAATTAATAAAATAAACATAATTTCGTCAGGTATGCATGTACAATTTACACCATGCCACCCAAGGTATTCATCATCATCATGATTTACTTTTAATAATAGTAAAGCCCCAAAAATATGCCAGTGAGTTGGCCAAAACGATGTTGTTTTTAGGACAGTAAGGTAAGGCCTTTCGACCATCATTTTTTTGGTTGATATTGTTGAATTAGAACTGCTTTTTTAATGGACTTTTCCGCCCTCTGTCAGACTATTTCCCTTTATTTACATAGCGTTCATCCGGGCACTTCCGTCATTCTTTACCGGTTAGAACATGGCGGCCGGTCTCCAGTGACGGCACACGGCGATAACGTTACGTCAATGGGGATCACGTGACCACAATACACTCTAGTCAATATATACACCTCTATGCTTGAACCGCAGTTGAATAAAACAGCTTTTTATCTCAATTCAAGGGAGATAAATCTTGTATGGGGGCAGACCAACATTAGGATGCAGACCACCATTAATTTCCCCGTTGACTTCCATGTTAATTCGGCCTTTTTGCCCACCTCCAACTTTTCCCACAATTTTCGTTGGGCTGAATGCTTTTCACTATAGTAAAGGAATCAATGAACATGTTTTGCACTTAAATACCGCACCGTAGCTAACCTGATAACTCTAGTCCAAAACACCAACACAAATGTCCATGCAAAGTGGGGGGGGGGGTACAGAGAGAGAATTACTATAAATAGACGCACTACAATTTGTTGGTACTGAGATGGTGAAATTTAATGGTGGTCCGCCTCCATTAATTCTACACCCTCTCCGTTGGTCGATATGAATTATGATCTGCTTATACATCGTCAAATAGAGAGAGAGAGCGAGAGAGAGAGAGAGAGAGAGGGAAATCGGGGTTTAACGTCCACGAGACATTTCGGGACTATTATATGGTTAATTTTATTTCAATAATTTGTTTGCACGTAGGGGTCTTTAGCAGTAGGAGGAAACCGGAGGACCCGAAGATAACCCACGAGGTTGTCGCGTACAACCGGGGATTCGAAGCCACGCTAGTTGACTCAATGACAAGCTGTATGATACAGCGCACGCACGCTAACCATTCAACCCCCCCCCCCCGGCCGTAGGGGTATACAAGAATGGCCGTTAATCAATAGGGGATTATATTATAAGTGGGGTTTGCTTGTTTATATCCAATTCATAACATCTTTCTAAATGATGTGTAAGCATTTTCTACTCTCATGTGTAGCGGTTGTGCATACTTAAAAAGGTGTTAGACCGCTGCCCTGAATAATAAGGTTTGGACATTTAATTGGGTGCAAGGTCAAGGGTAGATAATTTTGACCGGACAGCAGCGTGCCTGTCTAAAAGTCCCTGTGTTCCAATTTTAAAATCGCCAATTCGTACATGACAATGGTTTGATTCCATATCCTTTGTCCCCCGTATCCTTTTGCTGACAGTCAGGTAGTGCCCCATCTGACCGGACCGGGCATAACCGTTAGACCACGGGACATTCATGTCAACTGACCAGTGTCCCGACAATTCGTTCACCATTGCCCCCTGTCATGTTGAAGAAAAGGGAGAGGGTGTGAACATACTCTCTGCTGTAGGTCTGTATAACTACACTGACAATAGATTTATTTACTCCACACAGTACAAGAACAGCCATCAGTTAAACAATGATCAGACATTTATTTCATTTTAAAAAGTTTATTGAATAGAAATTCATATATTTATAAATATATAAACAAAACTTCTACTTCGTCTTTTAAATAGTATTGGTATATCGTAAACAGCTTCAGGAACGGAAACATCTGGTCCAAGAACAATAACTCTCTCCAGGATTGATATAACCGGAAATGGATGTTGTCGTTTACACCGATATAGAATTTACCATCCTGATTTTAAGCTTACTCCGTTTCTTACCTTCTCAATTAAACGTCTGGGCCATTTTTCTCAAAATTTTAACTAAAGATCAAATCCAAATTTTAGTAGATACTTAAATTTTGATTGGCTAAACACTAAAATCGATCTAATATTATCCAATCAAATTACTTAAATTTGGATTGATCTTAGTTAAAATGTCGTGAAACAGGCCCCTGGCATCTAACTCTGTCTAACTTATAGGCCCTACATGTATATACTAACCTTATTCACATCTAACTCTGGATAACTTACAGTCCTCATTCACATCTAATTTTTCTTTAATTCATTGATCTTATACCTATTATACCTATAAAATATTCCACCCCAAACCCCGTCGCTATTTTACTAACAAATTACTTTATAGTGACTGATATATTTTTGTCAGTGATATCGCTTCATGTAGGTTAACTGTGTATAACATAATATACAAACTACTTCTAACAGGACACAATATCAAACTTACTCGACTAATCTTTACCTTCACATATACGATTAGACTGTACAATATCTACATAGCTAGGCGTTATACACAGGCTTGTCTATATAGTTACTGTACAATCTATACACGGCTAATCTATGTCTGTTCACTGGCGCATATCACACGCAGTATAATTAGCCAACGTTCTTATTCGACTGAAACACGTCTATTTATTGATATATTTATAGATCTGATCAGGCGATACATGGTTGATCTCATATAAACACAGCTGATTTCTACTTTTAACTATATAAAAACTCACCTTAATCTGAAGATTATTGTAGATTAAAACCCCAGACCCCAGGTTAATTAACAAAGCTGAACACCTGTATTAAATAGAGAACTGTTCTAGTCTGAGTGAATCAAACTGAGGTCCTTGGTTAACACGTCAACCCCCATAGCACTGGAATCAGCGATGGCGGGGGCGCTACTGACGTATTACCTCAGACCGGGACCAGTTAGACTGTTCCGTGAAGTTTTCCAGAGTTAGAAAGCCCCGGAAAGAAACGAAGTAAGCTTTGTAAATCCGAAGGAAGTTCTTTCGGAATAGACGACAACACCCATTTCCAGTCGGCCATTTTGTCCACGGTGTAACCCGGGTAACCGTCCGGTAATGGGTTGTTCTACTCTCGTTCTCACAGAGTGTTGTTCCACTGATTGCAAGGTGTCGACCTCTTATATATCCAACGTGACGTCATGTTGCTATGTATAAAACATGTCTACGCTGCATAAATACAGCGATCGGATTGGTCAGTGATGAATCACTTCGCGTGACAACGCTATTAATAGCAGTCATGTGACTGTTGTTAGCTGATGCAACTTGATGTAAACAAACTAATCGATACGATAACACGTGACCTGAATCAAACTAGCTGTAAGTTGTAAGTGATTGATTCGAGGTTAATCACGATAAAGGAATGTCATAGAAATATCTCTATTGATCTATTATAGAAAAACTACCCGACAAAATCTCTTAATAATTAGACATTAATATAATGTAGGCCACTCTTTATAGGCTATATATGCTCAACATTAAATATCTGATATCAAGTCCAGTTGACACGTTGGGAGTGGAGGGGGGGGGGGGGTTGAGAATGACGTAGATGTAACCTGGAGAACCATCAATGATATTAATTAACCAGAACGTATTATCGTTTGTACATGGGTGGATTGTTCCCTTAAAAATATACAAAAATAACCTACTCTTAGGGTCATTTTTCGGGGATGAGGTTGGGGGGCCTAGTGGTCTAGAATGTCACGCTGTGAGCTCTAGGTGGCCGGTCACCTCTGAGATGCGATCGTGGTTTCAATCCCCTGTGTGTTTGCTAAGATAATAATATAATATAAGACAACTTGCCTGCGATATCCCACTCGGTGGAAGCGGACTTTAAGCACTAATAGAAGAAAAAAGGCCAACCTCGCCCAATCAGCGATAATTATTTGGGTGACATAACCTGTATTGAAGCGATGTGCACAACGATAGACCGTCGTTTTGTCAGAGGATCTAAGGAAATGTTTGAATCCAAACAGTTTTGTCTGATTTCGCTTTTATTTTGGCAACGATTTGATTCCACTCCAGACTATAAATTTATGCCATGATATTCTTCTACAGAAAATAATATCCTGATCCCCAAAAAAATATTATTATATCATTTCGCTTCCCGTTAAACACAATAGGGGGTCACGATTGCTAAATGGGTAAGACGCTGGCTCACTAGCCTGGAGGTCGGGTGTTCGATCCATGCATTGGCCGAGAAAGTTCATTCAGATTTTCCGGCGCGGTCCCCCTCGTCAGTTATGCAGGACGGATGACCAGACAAGGACAACTGTCTAGTCGTTCGGATGGAACACATTTGCGTGCGTGTAAAAGATAGAAGAGTAGGCCGTAGTGCCGCTGTCCGGGCAAAATTAGCCCATTTCGGAGCAGATCAGTAGGACGTTAAACCCCATTTCATTTCCCTGGAGCACGGGCTTAAAGATTAACGTATTATACTCTTCTGTATCAATCGGAATGAGAAGGGACATCTGCCACAATATCTGGTGTAAGGGATATTTTGCCTGAGCAGTGGCGTTTAGCCTATTTCCGCCGATTTCCAAGGTCGACAGTATCTCAATAAAGACATTATTTATGGAAAACAATTACTATGGGTTGTTTTAGTAAGACGTTTCAAAAAGATTTCACAAGTCGTTATCAACTATATACACAAATAGATAAAATGAAATATTCAAACAGTGTGTTATTTGATTATGTTACAATTACTAATTGCCATTCAAAGAATTTTTGTCCATGGATAGCTCATTATATGCCCAGTAAATCTACATGGATTTTGTCACAAGGGACAAGTCTATAGAGAACAGAGAAGATCACAGATTTGTTTAGAAAACACAGCAATATTAAATGAATGAAATTGAGTTTAACGTCATACTGTTCAGCTCCTAAACTTAGCTAATGAAGACGGACAAGGGATCTTTTAGGTACACGCCAATGTGTATACACGAGTCCTCGGATTTTCGTCCCATTCGAACGGCTAGACAGCTGTCCTTGTCAGGCCCTCCTTCATGCATCACTGACAAGGGGAAACCACGCCAGAAAATCTGGATGAACACCCGACCTCCAGGCTAGCGACACCAGTAACAACCAAGAAACAAAGGATAAACGTGTATAATATGTTTATTATCTGAGTTTATTTCAGATAACGTGCCTATTATTTGAGAAACACTCAAAATTGTTATATATTTCATGTAAATCATAATAAGGAAAAGAAAAATATTAGTGACTTTATCAAAGTAACGTCCGGTCTGAATAATTCCGCGACTTCATTAATCTAATCGACGTCTGCAGCCTCAAAATTTACCCGCGAAGAATTTTTTCGGTCATTTCTCTCAAAATCGTATTTCTCGGGATATATAAGGTATTTTGATTGTAAAATTAAACATTGCGACATAAGAGCCTATCGTAATCTTTTTAAATAGGAGGCAGACCACCATTAAATTTCACCGTCTCAGTATCTACAAATTGTAGTTCGTCTATTTATAACAATTCTCTTTGTGTCTCTTTTCTCCCCTTTTGCACGCTCATTGTTGTTGATTTTTGGTCTAGAATGGACAAAAGGGATTTGAAATAAACATTTTCCACCAGGTTTTGGTAAATATGCACGATTTTGAGGCGGAAGAATAACAGAGTTATCAGGTTGGTTACGGTGAATAGTTACATGTTTCTAGTATGCGTCTCCAATTTTGTATATCTCAAAATTTTGGTGGTCAGACATGACCATTTGTTTCTCTGTGTATCGAGAAAAGCATTCAGTCCAGAATTAACATGGAAGTCAAGTCAATGGGAAATTAATGGCAGTCGGCCTCAGAATAATGGGTTACTTCCCTTGAAAACTGGAAATTATGAACGAGTGGACATTATTGACACGGCCGGTATCTGAGAACAATAATAAATTTTATAGTGGTTTATGTTTAATCAACGAGCTAGAGAGAGACGAGATTAAATAACAGTATAAAGAAAAGACGGAAATATCATATTAATTGCTTTACAGACTTTTTATTGTTTTTAAGACATTGTTCACGGGTATAAGAAATGTGATCAAAAAAATTAATTAATTTAAATATTATAAACTATATAGTTATATTTAACCAATGATGTAATATCGTAAAAATTATATTAAATCTTATAACGGTTGTTCAATGTATTACTCAAAACGATCAAGTCGGTATTTCGATCTCATGGCCTTTTAGTCGTCCAAATAGCAAACTGCCTCCCCACACTTTATCCCTGAAAAATACAAAATATGTCTACATATTATCAATGAACAATCCAATAAATCTTAGTGTGGGAGAATTCACCCGTTTTATTTGCGGCCGTGTGCGTGTCACTCGGCAAACTTCGGCAGATCCCGGTACCCTACATCTAGCCTATGCAATTGCGATGCGGTACCGGTTTACTTATGAGGGAAACGTGCCGCATTTAGAAAGAAGTTATCAAAATTGCGTCGTTCGACGAGTGTGTAGAATTTTCAGTGCAAACTTGTCCTTGTGACGACCTGTCTAAAGAAAATCGGATCAACTTGAAAGAAAAACAGCTTCAATGTCAATGTCGGTCTCGGAGTTAGGACTTAGGGAGGGAGATGCGGGGGAAGAGACGGCGGCAGGAGTTGGGGAGAGAGGGCCAGGGAAAGAGGCTATATATACAATGACGTCTAAAGGAGGTAACTACACCCCTGCGTGGTTTCGCGGCCGAGTCGCCCTCTCAAGGAATTTCAGTGCCTGCCCGTCTCGTGCTGGAATTCCTCGGACCGACCGCGTGCCCGTCTCGGAGCTGGAGAGAGAGAGAGAGAGGAAGGGGAAGATACGGCCGGGTCGAGGCAGCCGTTTCTCGAGACGGCCGATGCGCGTGGCTTCTGTGGGGTCTTCTGCGAGGTGACCCGTCCGCCCTTTACTGCTGCTGTCACCGATCCGTGGCACCCGCCGTTGACTTGGCTTGACTTGGAATGTCACAGATCCATTCCGTACCGCCCGCCTATGGCTTGACTTGGAGAGTCTTTACACGAGCTGGAAATTCCTCGGGCCGGTCGAGTGCCCGTCTCCGAGTCGGAGAGAGACGGAGAGAGAGAGGGGGCAGACAGGGAAAGATGCGACCGGGGCTAGATAGACTATTCGTTTGAATTGTCATTTAGACACTTTCAAATTTCCATGACGTGTCACTACAATATTAGGTCACACTTTGTATGTAGTTTGTATCAATGTCCAAAAGCCGTCAGACTGGGGCCGCCAATTTAATATCTGAGGCAGTGGAGCAAACAGCTGTGGTCTAAAACCCAAATAGCAAATTTATATTACCTCGGGTAAATAGCTCTATAAAACAAGTTATATTCTACTGGGTCGAAACAACTATTTAAACTTGCAATTAGGACGAAACGACCCCAAGCCAAATTATCACCCCTGTTGCATTTCGTATATTCCAAATAACTAGGTCAAGCATGTCTGTCTTCAATACCGCGAAGTAAACAAAACACGATTTATCACGAGAGAAATGATATATGGCTTGCTCGGAAATTAGTTAACGTGAGGTAGAAAGTACAGGGATGTCAATTCCAGGTAGGTCGTTAAGTTATAACCATTTTAATTAAAAATTGAAGAAATGGTAAGCAATTTTCGAGTCGTAGTGTCGTTTGGAACAGACAGTAGTTTTAATAAAAAAAATATGAACTGTTCTTTGAAAATGAAAAAAAAGAACTGTTCTTTGAAAATGAAAAAAAAAAAGAACTGTTCTTTGAAAAAACCAAAAAGTAGTTAGTTTTTAACTGATTAATCCTACTGTAAAATGGATTATTGGGTGATAAACATCATACTGTATATACAACGATCGGTAATGATAAATAGATTAGTGAATATTTACCTGCACCGAGTCCATTAATACATCGGTATTCTGGACAATCACTGTCGCTACACAGGGAACAAACGATCCACATATTTGTGTAGCACGTTTACCTGGAGGCCCGTGAAAGGGCACGTTACAGCATTAAGGGTCAGGGGGTCAAGGCGCTACAATAGAATTGTGTTTCATAAGATAAAGGGGTAACATAGTCAGAATGACACAAATACAAAATCGAATTAGGCCTAATCAGAGAACGTAGGATAATGTTACCAGGTGTTCCTAGTGATCACAAGGCATCTATCCATTACATAGGATAAAGCATATAGCATAGTAATAATAATAAAAACAGGCGTGCAATGATTAACCTATATCTGTATAATAACCCTAACCCAACCCAAAGTAATAATAATAAAAACCTATATATCCTATATATATGTATTATACCTACCCCGACACGTTCCATTTACACATCTTGAATTTGTAGAGCAGAAGCTTCCCCCGCATGGTTCACCTGAAACAATTAAGTTTAATAATTACAAGAACTAGATCTACTACAACGTGTTTCTGGTTTCTATCTATACAGTTTATCTCACGAAGGTGATACCTGAACACATTCATTAGATCATTACTTGCATACATCAGCCATAGAAAGGGTTGGGTACACTTTAGATTCTACAATTAACGAATTATTCAAATAAAATTGTATCATAAGTGAGTCACGAACTGATCTTATTTAACTCCACCCGTCATAAAACACAAAGGTAATATTCATAGTCGGTATCAGGTAAAACAAGTCACATTCTAGAAGTAAAAATACCCTGGTTTGTTCAGTAAACCAATCATCACTTGGAACTCTTAATATCTTATAAATATGTGATGTTCTAGGAGTAAACCCACCCGGCCTTTGAAATTACCGTATCAAAATTTAGAAAGTTAAGGGAAACGGCTGAGGTTTGGCAACATATCTCAAACTGGCATTCTGTGAGTATGGCTAACGATGCTTCCTTATTGGTCTCCTATAAAGTCTTCAAAACGATTTATTCTTTACCATGACGTTTATGTTAAAAGTAAATCAACCGTGATAAATCTTGATCTGTATCTTCTCAAAGTATATCTCTGTCATTAAGATTTAAATCAGTATAGAGTTTGATCTCTGTATACTCGTAGCATATCTATATGGATGCCTTTGGGTCGTCAATGTTTGGGAATTACAATTGCAAAATACTTAAGCATATCACAAATTGTAATGGAACAACCTTTGAAAAATTTCAGCAATTTGTTCATGAAATTTATGTTCATGTTCCAAAGGTCTGACATGCTGCCCATTACAACTAAAATGAGGGTGGGAGAAAATGTGGTAATCATCAATCTCAAGAAAACAGTAATGTTTTGATAAGTGTATATAATACTGATAACTCTAGGCATTTGTAACTCACGCACTATACCCTACACATGTAACTAACCAGCGGGAATATCTGTGGGTTAGTTATCAACATACATTTCATTACAATCAGATAAATGCACGATTGTTCGTACAATCAGGGGTCATAATCCATGCAGTTATCGTCCGATACATGTCAATAAGGAACCGAGATTGTGGATATATAATCATCTATGTAAAATTTCGTTTAAATCGGATAAAAATTGTGACCTGTAGAGTGTCCACAAAATGTGGGTGTATAACAAAAATCTGTACATTTAACCACCCCAAAAATGTCGATCAACACTCTGGACTTCCTCGCATTCGCCAACACGAATACTTACATGTAACCTGATAATGGAGGTGGGGATGGGGGTGCGGTGGCATGGCATGTCCGAATGGTTAACGCTGTATCATAAGGTCTGCCATTGAATCAACTGGCGTGGTTTTGATTCCAGGGTTGTACGTGACAGTGAGTAGGGTCGCCTGTCGAACCTCGTGGGTTTCTCCGGGTTTGCCGGATATCACCCACTGCTAAACACACCTACGCGCCAGCAAATTGTTGAAATAAAATTGAACAATTTTATAACTACACAGTGAAAAAGACGTTGAAGGCGTAAATTCGATGAAGTGTTGGCGGAAACGCGGTTGTCCGAGCAATATTTCTTTTGATCAAGATATTTATTTTATCAATTCATATGTTTATGTCAATTGTTAATATAATATAAATATAGCATTTATTTGACAATTGTCACAAGTTTCATCTGGACCTAAATCTAGTTATTGCAAACATTTGGCTTTGTACTCTCTTAGTTTGTGTTTCCAAAAATGTATAGTTTGTTTAGTAGGGAGGACCTTTTAGCCGAACTTCACGCCAGAAATTTTGGCTGCCTACTAGCGATTTAAAGCGTTCTGCGACCCTTCGTTGTGGATATGTACACCTTTTGCCGAAAATCAAGCGGACACTATAGTGTTTGAAAAGATAAATTTCAGCGTTCCTCAACTTTTCTGATAGAGTTACCAACCAACTCTCTTTGCCAAGAACTACTGCGATAGAGGCTAGTCATTGGGGCAATAAATAGGCGAATCGTAACAATATTTAAGCTCACCTTTTATATGCATCTAAAGTGGGTTTGTATGGCCTTCTGACACCCAGGGGGAGCTATACTGTTACAGGAGGACGCATGTAATAGGTTGATGCCTCTATTGTGGTTGTAGTTCCTAAAACATAACGACTCAGAACCACCCATACCCATTTCAAGCCTTTAATATCGGTATGTACTGGGATACGAATGGTAACTTTGTGGGTTAATCTCCACAATGGAATACATAGAAGGATTGATGTTGCACTAGCGGAACTATGAAAAAATATGTTTGACACTGCATTGAATAAAGTCGTTAAACCTCGAGCTGATTAACTTTAATGGAAATTCTCGTCTGTTAGTCCGGCTCTAACGTTTTCCCAATTTTGCGTTCAGCAGAACACTTTCTACTACATATGGAGCAACATGTGGCAACCGCTTCCCCCAAAGCATGCATGAGGTTCATAATTAAACACTTGAGATACACAAGCTGGAAGAAGAGACAAAAAAACATGCAATTTTCGGCCCAACATTTCAATTTAACCAGCCTCAAAATCATGACTATTCCGCATCCCAGATTACTCACACCTTCATTTGGAAGGTGTTACCCCACACCACCCCATGCCCATCTCCACCACTAAGTATTTCCCATTATATCTACCCGCTTCCGAGTTAATAAGATGCATACTCAATCGCGTGGTTTTACTTTGGTTTTACTTTATTCCCCCAGAATAAATATTGATTTGTTCGTGTTTACAGCCCAAAGCTGCAGTTACGGAGCGGATACCCCCCTCCCCGCCCCCCCCCCAATTAAAATAGTGTATTTTAAGTAATATAGTTTATTTTAGGCTTCTGTAACCAATGATCACTATTCTTTTCAGCCTTGTTGGTATCGAGACTAGGTTGCAACAAGATTGTGTCACTTTAACCTACCCTTCACTCCGTTCTCAGATTATGAATCAATAAGATTATTATTGATTTTGTAATAAGAGATTATTGTTATGTGCGTTATATTAAATTAGCTATAAATATCGTACAGACAGGTTTAATTTCTTCAATTTAATTGCATATTGTTATACGAGACTATTGTTATGCGAGTTACTATAGGTGTTGTACTAAACATAGTTAGATATCTCAGACAACTAATAGCCCTCCAGGTAACTGTCTGATTATGCGAGACTATTGTTATGCATGTTTCTATGCAAAACAAGAATCAACGTGATTAATTCTCCACTGAATTATTTGACATTAACACAGTCTACAAGTTAAAGTTGTTACAATGAGTTGGCGTCGATCACGGGAATGTTTTGATCAGTAAGTATATATTCTATTAATTACCATACATATACTAATGATCTGACCAACGTATCACATGACGTGATCGGTTTTATACAGTGAGATGATTATACAGAGGAGGATTTACCCGTTACTGACTTTGTTGTGATGCTGTGGTAACTTTGCTGTTTGACCCCGGGTATCATTTTACCCTTATAATGGTCAGTCTGTGCCTTACTTAGTCTAACGATCATTTGGAATAAATCGATGAATGTGAACTTCATTTCATTTTATCATTTAGTTTCTTCGTCAGTTTCATTAGGTGAAAAATAAAATATCCCCTACTTTCTTTGAATAGTATATATAATATACCTCTGATTATTGTACATGTTCTGGTACAGTATGAAATGGGTTCTGTTTTGTAAATAGACATATCTTTGGATGTGAACAACATATACAAATACAATTTTAAATTTTCCCTTGTCATAAAATTGAGTTTGGGTCGTAACTTGCCGAAAAAATATATAAATTATGCAAGGGCTTAATCTGCCTATTGCAGATCTTTCTTTATCTAAATTATAAGACATTAATTAACTTATCCAGGCCATAATCAACCCCCAATGTCATCGCTAGCCTATTGCAGATCTTTCTTTATCTAAATTATTAATTAGACATTAATTAAATTATCCAGGCCATAATCAACTCTCGATGTCATCGCTAGCCTACGGTGTTTATTGGATTAGGTCCCGATTTGCTATGTTTTTGTTTATCGTGCCGACTTAAGTAGGCCCAAAATTCAATCAGTAAATGCTCGGTTCATGGTGGATCAATTTGACTGAAAATTTAAGCAAATTCCCTTTACATTATCGAGTTCTTAACTAGTATAGTGAGAACTACCAGCTCTTTATTTAATCTCCTATAATGTATCTTTAATAGTCAAAACGTAACAATTGACCAGTAATTCAATTAATTTGACTGAAAATTTAAGCAAATTCCCTTTACATTATCGAGTTTTTAACTAGTATAGTGAGAACTACCAGCTCTTTATTTAATCTCCTATAATGTATCTTTAATAGTCAAAACGTAACAATTGACCAGTAATTCAATTAATTTTCTTAATCTGTACCGAGATTATTTTACACTAAATTGTACCCAATATACAACAGATTAACATACATGAAGACAAGTTTTCTGTTAGTTACCGATACACCGATACACTACGTAAACATAGACAATGGTAACAATAGACTCTTGTAACTTTAAACAGTTAAAACTACTATATAAATAGGCATATCGGTGGTTAGCATTGGCGGCCATCATTGATTTATGTGAACGGTTTCAGGGAAATAAAAGTACACATGGTTTCCTTGACCCTCAAAAACCAATGACTGGACACCAAAATTATAATCATATCACACTCAGAACTGGATTTATTGAATTAGAAAACGACTTAATCATTGAACAGCCTATGGATACAGGGCCTAAGATAGTGTTACATAGATTCAAATCCGTATAAAGTGACTAACGATAATTAAAGATACATTATGGGGGATAAGATAAAGAGCTGACAGTTCTCACTATAATAGTTAAATATAGATCATATAAATGAAAATTTGCCGACAATTTCAGATTGATTTATACTGAATCGAGATTTTAGCGATTGAATTTTCGGCCTAGCCTCGATCATTATTACTAATCTGGGTACGATTATAAAAAACGTGATCTCGATTATCCATTTCATGATTAAATCATCAATGATTAAATCGGTTCCTAATTCAATAAATCCAGTTCCCACAGTCTAATTATACATTTTCCATATCTTCGTTTCCAGTACTTAACCATTTTTTTTATTTTTTTTATATTTTTTTTTACAGTGGGAGATATGTTTCCCAATGCTACTTTACAATTTATTCAATCAATTAATTTACGGCTTTCCCTCATTTTTTCAGTCTAATAACAACGTTTTTTAAATATATCTTACTTTATTTTCGGTTCATAGAATTAATGTATTTTATAAACTTAGTTTTTTAATTCATCAGGAATAGATCGGTAGCCCACTGCCTGGATTAATGAAAGAAGGTTGAAAATTATTTTTCAAAGATGAGCGTGTTTTTTTAGAATCTGGTCATGCTGATGCAGAAATCGTGCTGCTCACAGAACTTTACCTGTCCCTTGGTAAGTGAGCCCTTAGAATGCATATATATTCTAAGGGCTCACTTACCAAGGGACAGCTAGATGACTGGTAAAATTCTGTGAGGTAAGGTATATCCATGATCGGTCAAATCTGGTTAGGTACCGTTTAGCCTACCTATTTAAGTTACTGCGGAGGGTCGGGCGGGGGGGGGGAGTGTTCCTCTCCCATAACTTTTTAAAAGATAAGACTCCATATATGCGATTTCCTGGCATCTGATCTTCAAATATTAAACACAACTCCCACCCTATTTTCAGTGATTTTTATCTCCGAAATCATCAGGAACAGCTCGGTAGCTTACTGCCTGAAGAATTTCTGAAAAAAAGTCCGACTGAGGGAAAGGCACGTGGTTTAAAGGAGGTAGTGATTTATGAAAGAAGGTTGAAAATTATTTTTCAAAGATGTCCCTTGGTAAGCTTATGTCGGCTTATGTCGACCTACGACGCGATAAAACTGTCGGCGACTATCCACGACTAGACGCAACCACGAGAAACCAGTTGATCGCTGTCGTAAGGGCGCTTATTTTGCCTGGCATCAGTTGAACAATCATAGAACACATGCGACTCGGAGAAACTAGAGACAACTGGACGGCGGCTGGTTTGCGTCCGACTCACACCAGTCGTGCTTATGTCGCCCAAGTTACGACTGATTAGTTCCACTTGATCGTAGACCAGTCGCCGATAGTTTTATCGTATCATAGGGCGACATAAGCTGGACTTTAGAATGCATATATATTCTAAGGGCTCACTTATCAATGTACAGCTAGATGCCAGGCACAATTCTGTGAGGGAATGTATATCCACGATCGGTTAAATTTGGTAAATAACCATTTAGCCTACGTATTTAAATATCAGTAGAATTAAATGATTTCGATATACTTACTTTTTCTGAGACATGGCTAAATAATAACACACCTTTAGATAGTTTGAGCATTCACGGATATCACCAACCCGTATTATTAAATCGCGAAGACGGTAGGGGTGGAGGGGTTGCGATCTATATTAAATCTAATCTATATTTTAAACCACGTTATGATCTTATCATTAAAAAACTCGAGGCGATTTGGATTGAAGTACATTTTAAAAACAAAAAGTTCTTAATAGGTTCATTTTATCGCCAACCCTCAGCTTCTACTGATTATTGGGATCTTATAGAAGAAAGTTTTAATGCAACTCGTGATTGTGTCGACTATAATATTATTATTTTAGGAGATTTTTACATTGATTTTCTTACTATAAAAAATAGCAGACTACATAATCTGATAAACATTTTTAACTTCTCTCAAGTTGTAAAACAACCAACACGTGTTCAGCCGAACTCTAAATCATTGATCGACATTGCTATCGTGAGTTGTCCTGATTACCTGAGTAGTGTTGAGGTGAGGGACTCTGGCTTAAGTGATCATAGTCCGATAGTTTTACATTTTAATTTTAACAGGCTAAAACCTCATTGTTTTAATAGGACCATTTGGAATTATAATAATATGAACGTTATAGGGCTAAACGAATTTATAAACAATTTTGAATGGGATAATACTTTTAACTCTATTGTTTGTCCACATGAATTAACTTTACAACTTTCAGAAGTATTAATAAGTGGTATTAAATCCTTTGTTCCAAATAAGGTTATAATATGTCGACCCAAAGATCCCTTATGGATGAATACTCATCTCAGAAAATTGATAAGACAAAGAAATAGAATTCATAAAAAGGCTAAACTATCAAATGATTCGAAAAACTGGTACCTATTTAGACAAAAACGAAATTTAGTTACAAACGAAATACGAAAATCCAAAAAAGCTTTCTGAGATAAAATTGACATAAACGAAAATAATTTTAATGACTCAAAATGGTGGTCTTTGATAAAAAACGTGTCTTTTAATAAGGGAAATTCTGAATATAAACTACCACCTCTTAAATCGAATGATACTGTTTATTTTGAAAATGTTGATAAGGCGAATCTCATGAACGACTACTTTGTGTCCCAGTCAGTAACAGACTCTAAATCTTGCAATGCTCTCCCTTTTGTTACAACCTATAACACGATCATAAACGACCTCTCTGTAAATCGATATGACGTTGAACTTACGCTCCTCTCCCTAAAAAATAATAATAATAATAATAATGAGGTTTTATATAGCGTCTTCTCCATGTTGACACATGCTCAAAACGCTTTAAGTAATGCCTCTAGTGGTAGAACTGTCGAAACAGGAAAGTCTTTAGTGCAGATTTAAATTGATTAAAAGTTTGTTGATTCTTGATGTGTTGTGGAAGTTCGTTCCATAATCTAGGACCTGCTGAACTGAAAGACCTATACCCATATGACTTTAAATTATATCTTGGAACAACTAGTGACTGTTTGTTTTGAGAGCGAAGTGATCTAATAGGGTTATAGTCATATAAGAGTTCAGATAAGTATTGAGGAGCTGCATTATTGCGACATTTATACACTAATGTTAATATTTTGTATTTGACTCGCGCCTCAGCAGGTAACCAGTGTAATGAAGCTAGCACATTCTGGATGTGATCAAACTTATGTGTCCTTGTTATTATTCGAGCTGCTGTATTGAGAACTTTCTGGATTTTGGCTAGAAGTGCTTGTGGGATTCCATACAGTACACTATTACAATAAAAAAGGAAAACATCTAGTGGTCCTGACAACATCAATAATATTATTTTGAAAAACATAGCCAATTCTTTTAGTAAACCCCTATCCAAACTTTTTAACATTTTAATTGAAAATTGTATTTTCCCAAACTGCTGGAAGGAAGCTAACATAGTTCCGATACATAAGAAAGGCGATATTCATGATTATTCTAATTATAGGCCCATATCTCTTCTCAGCTCGATTGGAAAAGTATTTGAAAAAATCATTTACAAACATATTTTTAATTTCACTGTACGCCACAACCTTATAACCCCTTTACAGGCGGGATTTCAACCAAATAATTCTTCCGTTTACCAATTGATTGAGATGTATGATTATATATGTAGAGCCATTGACAACGGACATGAAGTCAAATCCATCTTCTTTGATATAAGTAAAGCGTTTGATCGTGTTTGGCACGAGGGCCTATTGCATAAACTAAACTCAGTGGGTATTAGAAATAAAACTTTAAAATTAATTGAAAGTTATTTATCGAATCGTAAACAAAAGGTGTTAATTGGTGGCCAGAGTTCCTCTTTTCAAAATATTACATCTGGGGTACCCCAGGGCTCGATTTTAGGTCCGTTACTATTTCTTATTTACATAAATGATATTGTGAATGACATTGAATCTAATATACGCTTGTTCGCTGACGACACTTCTCTTTTTTTAATAATAAATAATCCTAAAGACGCCCAAGACATTTTAAATAGAGATATTGAAAAAAATATTTCAATGGTCGATTATATGGAAAGTGGATTTTAACCCATCAAAAACTGTTAGTTTGACTTTTTCAAGAAAATTATCGCCCTCAATCTTCAAATTATCACTAAATAACTCAGATATAAACGATGAAATAAGTCATAAACATTTAGGCCTTCTTTTCAGTAAGTCATGTACCTGTGATGTGCATGTGGATTACCTTACGTCCAAAATAAGCAAACTTATAAATTATCTGCGAAGTTTTAAATACCGTCTAAAACTAAAAACGCTTGAAACTATATATAAGTCATTCATTCTTCCAATTTTCGATTATGCAGATTGTGTATGGAATAATTGTTCTAAAGATAAATCAACACAACTTGAAAAACTTCAACTCGACGCTTTGCGTACTATAACCGGTCTTCCACGTGGTACCTCTCATAATATACTTTATACTGAAACCGGAATCTGCCAGCTTCAATTAAGACGCTATCAACATAAAATGATACTTTTCTACAAAATTTTACATGGGCTAGTTCCTAAATATCTAACCGATATAGTTCCACCTCTTGTCTCCGCTGACCAACCCTACCGTCTTCGAAACTCAAACCAAATTAAGCAAATGAACTGTAGAACATTACTTTACCAGAATTCTTTCTTTCCATCTTCTGTTAAACAGTGGAATGATCTAAGTCTTCCAATAAAACATCCGAAAACCATTTCCGAATTCAAAACCAAATTAAAACAAAGCATGCACTTAATTAAAACTAATGCCCACTACTATATAGGTGAAAGACAGCTACAGATATTACATTGCAAACTTCGAAACTCAAAGAGCGATTTAAACCTTCACAAGAGTTTGATGCACATATCGGAAAATCCCTCTTGTTTATGTGGTCAAGGTGTCGAAGACTGTGCACATTATTTCCTAAACTGTCCACTTTGCAACTCTCAACGAAAAATAACAATAAATAAATTAGATTTTCAACATAAAAATATACAAACAATACTATCTGGAAACACAGCTATTTCTTTTGAGGACAACTCCTTCATTGTTAAAATCGTGCACGACTTTATCAAATTAAACAAACGATTTAAAACAACATAGACCCCCCCCTCTCCTAAAGCAGGCGCATTCATAAAACTTGGCGAACTAATTTTGGGCCTTGGCATCGACTTCATCTTTGTTTTATTGTATATCTACCGCTATAATCTACCTGTATGTAATATTGAATGTTCTATCTAAGGGATCGTTACCTTCACCTTTTGCACCCTGTAAAAAGTGTAAATCCAGTCGTCTAACTTTTTAATGATGATCATTTATGGAAGCGATTTTACATAAGCAGCAATGCTTGTTATTGTATCCATATATAGTATGCTGTATATATCTGACTCACTAATGAAATAAAATATTGTTTAAACAAAAACTGTGGGGGGCCCGGGGACCCCCCCCCCTCACCCCAGACTTTTTTAAAAGGTAAGACTCCATATATGGGATTTCCTAACATCTAATCTTCAAATAATTTCAGTGTTTTTTGTCGGTACAATTTTTTTTACAGCTTGTCGGAATAAGGGGAGGGGATGCGCCCCCCTTGAATCAGCTCCAGAACCGATCTATGTGGTATCGTTTAAAGATTGAATGGGGCATCAGATTTCCTCGCGATGAAATTCTCGGACTTTTGCGGATTGTTGTTGATCCAGAAGGAATTCGAGTGAGAAAACGTCAACGTTTACATCGAAGACGATATATTTGTAAAGAACCAAATGCAGTTTGGCATGTAGATGGGTATGATCAGATAAAGCCACAATATTATCTCGAGGCGGTCCAACAGCTAAAATTAGGTGTGATTTGGGAACAGAAATTCTATATTAAAGAATCTCCAGCCGCTATTCCATTATGATGAAAATGACCTCACTGCGTGTTTGAAATCCTTTTTTTTTATGGAAAGAGCACTTCTAATCAGCGTTTTCAGTTAACTAAAGCGTCCCGTTTTTTACCTCCACTAACCCTGTTAAGCGCTTTTAATATTCATGTAAAAGGTTAAGCACTTTTAATATTCATTTGAAAACCTGAACTATCGTGTACTGCCCCTTTAAAATATAAAATTCAAATTCAAAGCAATTTTGTTATAAAGATATCTCTTGAAATCCACCGTATTTGGTACATAGTAGATTCTTTGTTTACTTGGGACAGACTATAAGTTCCACTTAACTAATAATAACTAATAACGAAGCTTAAAGGGACGATCCCACTCTTGTTGTAACTTATAAACTTCATGTCGATTAATAAATTGTAGTATTATAAGATATTTCAATGAATAAACCTATTCTAAAATCGGAAAAGTTATGCCCAACTAATTAGGCTATCTAAAAATATGAAAAACTTGAAGCGGGTTAAATACCCCCATTTCACTGACTTGCAGTCAGTTGCGGAAGCAAATCCTCAGGTGTACCGCAAAAGTCTTCCTTCTCATTCCGTATGGTTCCGCTAACGTTCCTTTAAACATTGTTGCGGATACATTTGCCGAATTCTTCCGCAATGAAACCGAGACCGACATAAGGACAACTTGCGGAACATTCGGTAATGGCGGAAAATGCGCGGAATAACTACGGTAGCTGGCGATACTAATCCGTCTGGCACGGTAGCTTTTCGGAATAACTGCGAAATACTTGCGTTCTACACGGATTAATTGCGGAACAAGGTTGAAGTTCATCCGTAATCTTCCTTACACGAACACTGCTTTTCACTTGGTTTAGGCGGAAAAAGAAGCAACTGCGCATGCGCTTTTATAATATCTCCGAATTTAAGTCTGAAGTAGGAATTCTGAACTCAGAAGTAAGAACTCGGAACTCTGAATTCAGAAGTGGGAAGTCTGAACACAGAAATTAAAAAGTACATGAGCTCTGTAGGCTTTCGTTAGATATACATTATGTAATATTATTATGTTGTATTAAAGTAACGTCATGACGTTGCGTCTATTGTTCTACGTAATTCTTCGTGAATAAAATCGGTCTGATGATTATATTCAGTACGAACAGAAAGCGCTAGTCTTTTAATTAATATTTTGGTGTCTTTCTTTAATTTTTTACAAAAGTACGGACACCAAACAATATTTATATTTTGACTCGTGTCATCCGAGTCATACTAAAAAAGCATTGCCTTACAATCTTGCAAGGAGAATCTGCACACTCGTCTCAAATCCTTTAACTTTAGAACTTAAATTATCAGAATTACGAACCTTTCTACATGACCGTAAATACCCATTAACTTTAATCAATGACGGTATAAAGCGGGCGAAGGCATTTGATATTTTAGAACTTAGAATAGTGAGACCAAAAATAACAAAAGAAAAGTGCATACCATACATCTCCACGTACAATCCTCGAAACCCAAATATGACCAATGTACTCCGGGATAACTTTGCTCTACTGAGGCGTAGTGAACGAATGAGCAAAATCCTTAATGAAACAAAGTCCATTCCTTCAAAGCGTCAACCACCTAGCTTAAAAAAGATGCTAAAAGGAGCAAAATATGATAGTGTTGAAACAGTATGAATTGCCAATCGAACTATGTAATTTACCTTATAGTGTGTCCGGGATGCAAGGGAAGGTACACAAGGAAGACGAAAATGATGCTTAGGTTGAGAATGAACCTCCATCGACAGCACATACTTCAACCAAAATACAGGATGATCCCGCTCAGTGAGCATCTTGAAGTATGTGGTGGGGGTAAATTTAGTGTTTTTCCTTTATATAGACTTAATAGCAAAAACAACGACCTCTTGGAGGCAAAAGAGAGCTATTTTATTGAGAAGTACCACCCGAAACTTAATTCTAAATAAGAGAATTATGAAATTAATTAAAATAAAGAACGCGGTGAGATTGAATATTTGTACCCTTGCCTGTATAATTATGTAACTATGACATTGTGACGTCATAGACTATTGTTATAAATCTCCTGATGAGCCGCTATCGCGGTGAAAACGTTAGCATACAAATGTAGTTTTATTTTTATTTTGCCATCTTTAATTTCAATTATATATATATATATATATATTAAAGTAGATAAAGTACAAGTACTTCTTTGTTTACGGTAGATAAATGCATATTAAAATAAAAAAATACGTCCAGGTAAAAAATTCTCCACTTTACTTCATTCCGACATACATTAAGTCATATAAGCTAGCTGTCTGCCCTCTATAGGCGTCTTCAGATATTAATAATGCATATATATAAATAATTAAAAAAATGAAATCTATAAGTTCTTTACTTAAAGTTACATGTGGTACTCCACACTCGTCAGAAGAAAACTACAAATGAAGTTTGAATATACGAGCGTGACGTCAACAGTACAAAAAAACCATAACAAATACATTTAAGAAAGCTATAACTGCTAAAACACCTGTGTCTATTACCCCCATTTCACTGGGCTGCGGAAAGCTGCGGTACTCACGGACGTCCGCGGATTCGCTTCTACGGACGAGCTTCGGCATTTTTACGCGGAAAAGTGGAAAAAAAATTCCACGGAAAATATCCATTTCACACGCTCTCGGAATATCTTGGGGACAGTAACGGTATCTTCGGAACAGATACGGATAAACTACGGTACAAATGATGGCGAAGCGGCGGATAAACTGCGGAACATTTAGGAAAGCGCCCGGATCGTCACGGAAGGTATTCGGACAACTTGCGGACTACACTCGGCAATGACGGAAAATACGCGGGATAACTGCGGCAGCTGGTGGTACTAATCAGTTTGGCAAGGTAGAACTTCGGAACAACCGCGGACCATCTTCGGCAACCGCATTTCGTCTCGTGCCAATCGCCACGTACTTGCGGAAAATCTTTAAAGATCAAAGGGTGAAACCGGATTCTGCCGATAAAATCACTGTTTTGAACACAGAAAGTACGGACTTATATCCCCATTTCACTAGACCGCGGAACACTTGCGGAAGCAAAACCGCAATTATACCGCAAAGTACCGTATGTCTTTCCTGTTGTACCATATTATTCCGCTAGGAAGCGCAGTGAATCTGTATTCATTCCACATCATCCGCAGCCTTTCGCGCACCCACAATTTTCCACAATTTGTTCAAAAGAACGTTTTCTAAAAATTTGTTCGTGCTCTTCCGCAGTTAAACAGGGAGCGATCCGTAATATTCGCAAGTTTTCCGCTGTTATTCCGTATATAAACACAGTTGCCGCAAGTTGTTATGGTATAATGTGCTTTCCTCTTCAAAACAGCCAGTTTATAGGCGAAATCATGTGTTCTTTACTAATTTTTCCGCAGTTACGCCGTGATTGATCCGTGACCAAACGCTGTTGCCGAAGATCGTCCACACTTGTTGCGCATTTATTCCGCGTAGAAGGCCAGTACTCAGCTATTATTCGGCAGTTCTAGGTAGAAATATCTATAAACGGAATGTCTGCGGTATACATGCGGTCAACTTGCGGCAAATACGTTTGTAAACGTAATTACAGCTGAAGACTCTCGGATCGATCTTGGTTGAACAGGGGAAGAGCACCGAAAATTTGTCCGCAAACGATATTTAAAGGAAAGTTCGCGGAACAATTTTTGGCTCGCAAAAGTTTGTGGACGACGAGGAATGACTACGGATTCACTGCGCTTCCTGGCAGAGCCATATGGAGCGAGAGGAAAGACTTACGGACTTTGCGGTATACTTACGGATTTCCTTCCGCAAGTCTTCCGTGGCCCAGTGAAATGGGGGTATTAAATGAACCCATGTTCCTGAAGCAACGGCTGCGAGTTTTAAAACATCTAACCGTTGCTCCAACAATGGGCAATTCTTGAACTTTTACGTTTGTTGTGTTTAATGTGTTTACACGTGACTAATTAACATTGTCCAATTAGAGGACGTGACACTCATACTGTACCGTCGCCAAGATAAAACTGGCACGCAATAAGACCACTCACCACTCAATAAAGGACAATCAACTCAGCATGCAATAAGGAATTCGCTGATCACGTGCTCTGTATGGGCTAATCCGAGCCTTCGACAAATAAAAAAAATTGAAAGTAGTCTATTTTTAGTAACCCATTTAACGAAGGAATCTGATTGGATCACGGTTGGGGCCTATACCCAATCAAATTTAGTGTCGAAAAATGCAGATTGTTGAGTGAAGGGCTTGATAAGCTGTATGTAGTTAAGGCGAGATCAAGCCTTCTATTGAAGATGAGATGAACCAAGCTTTAAATATTGTCGGCCTCTAAATTTACTACATGTATGACCTATTGACACAATTTACATTAAGGTTAACCGGCGTAACAAGACAATTATAAAAACATTCTTAGACTCCTTAGAATATAAATACAATAAAATAATGTGCTATTTTATTTTAAAGTTCTGCAGTAAATATTTATGAAGATGTCTGCATGTAGAAACAATTTCATTTTGTCGAAATATAGAGTAAAGGTCTTCCTTCATACGTTCTACCTGTCTTGGGGGCGCTCTTGTCCAAAATTATTAGCACAACCGTAAATCTGCACTACTTTGTTTCACGATATTTATATGGAAATAATGTATAAAACGAGCTAACTCTCAGTTAAATGTATAAGTAAAATTAAAATATTAGAGAAAAAAAAACTAAAAATTAAATTTTTGGCTAGAACTTTCAAACGAATATGTATAATGTACACACGTACAGGTAGAGCAGAAAGAGATGGCCTTGGCTTAACTATTTTTTGACATAATCATAGGAAATGTCCAAAACAAATGACGGAATGATATTGGGGTTTACGACCTACTTTTTTTACACCTAGCTAGTGAGCTAATAAAGACGGCAATACATTATATGGTGTGCTAGGAATACAAATTTCCTCGAATTTCAAATGTCAGTGAGGAAACCACGCCGAAAAATACTTTGTATAGCCTTCTGTATGGCCAAATTGGAATGCGGTTTATAACGTCGCCACCCGTCCACTTTTGCGCGTTCTAGAGTTGGGTAGTGTGAAGTCGGGTTCATTTAAGACACAGGTGTTTTAGCAGTTATTATAGCTTTCTTAAATGTATTTAGTTATATTTTTTTGTACTGTTGTCGTCACGCTCGTATATTCAAACTTCATTTGTAGTTTTCTTCTGACGAGTTTTTCAGTGTATTGCCCGTGTCAGCTTTAACGCTAATTCTATTTTGTTATTTTAGGTTAAAAGAGGCTGTCAATACAAATGATACAGCTGCTGTAGAAACACTTATACAGGACACTGTGGCGTTAGAGGACAGCTGTGTACAACAGTGGGTGTGGGTAGAACTCTGTGAAGCTGCTCTTAAGAACAGATGTCTACCTATGGTTGAATTGTTGCTGCGCCTGAGGAGTATTGCGAAAAATTTTAAGGACATTGCAACCAGTAATCAACTCCTGATGGCTGCAATAGAATCTGATTTCATGGAGGGCGTTAAATTTCTCCACTCAAGAGAAATAATTAGCTATTTTTCACATTCTAAATCCGGTTTCAAATGGAGTGCTCTTACTGAATGCGTCCAACGCAATAAGTTCAATGTGTTAAAATATCTACTTGGACTCGGATATCTAGATAGAAGTCCAGACGAAGAGGAAACGTTAATAATGTTAGGTTGCCATGAACTAAACATCGAATGTTTGAAGATTTTGTTGAACAGTGAACTAATGAATACGATTAATGAACAGAAACCTTTTTATCTATATTCTGCCCTACACTATTGTATTGATGGAAGGGCGGGTGAACGCTGGAGATATGAGACTGATGAAAGGAAGCCGGAAAGAGTTCTTGACTGTGTAAAATTATTGGTGGGAGCAGGGGCGAATGTTAATTTGGAAGATATTTATAGGACAACGCCCATCCAAAAAGCTGCTCAACGAGGTATGGTGACAACAGTAATATATTTGGCACAAAAGGGAGCAGACCTTGAAACAACAGGCGATGAAAGTAACCTTCTTCATTGTCTTATAGATGCTATGCAAGAGGCAGATTCTTGCGATGAATGTGTTCAACTATTAATAAGGAAAGGTGTGGATATAAATGAACTCAATTCAAAGTACCATACTCCATTGTTATCAGCAGCTATGCACGGGAATGTTGAGATGGTGAAGTCATTAATTAAATCACGTTGTATAGGCATGGAATCTGTATTATTATACTCAATAAGAACCCGCAAGACGGCTATTGTTCAAATACTAATTAAAGCTGGATGTGATGTTAACACCACCGATAAAGACGGCGTTACACCTTTAATGGAGTCAATAAGGCAACAGGTGGATCTGTATGAAATGCTGATTGAAGCTAGGTCTAATGCAGATATAAACCGCATTACATATCTCAAGGAGGCAATAAGAGGACCACTGACGAATATTGCTGAAATATTCATTAAAGCTGGGTGTGATGTTAACATCCCTGATCATGACGGCGTTACACCTTTAATGAAATGCGTTGAGACAGGTAACGATGTTTTAGTTCCACAACTAATTCACAACGGTGCATTTGTGAATGCTAAAGATGACAACGGACATTTTGTATTGGACTATTTATTTCGTTCTTATCGGTATGCCAACGATCAATTTTGTCCAGCAGATATTGTAAAGATTCTGATAGAGAATGGGGCTGATATCCATAAATGTAATAATCTGTTGTGTAGAGCACTTAATCATGAGGATTACGGAACCGCTTCATTGCTTATTGAACACGGTATCGATGTCAATATGGTAGACGAAAATGGAGACAACCCCCTTGCTCTTGTTTCCAAAAAAGAGACATTAGAATTGGTGACATTGCTGACATCAACAGATTGTGACATAAATCACCAGAATCTAAAAGGAGAAACAGCATTGCACAAAGCTTTACAAGTGTCCAGATGTTCTGATTATTTTTATGACAAGGAGAAAGTAATACATTCGTTACTAATACAGAATGGGATGAACGTGAATGTTAGTGACGTATATGGACAACCGGCCTTTCCCATAGCAGTAGCTAATGGAGACACATCTATTACCGAAGAATTATTGAAAGCTGGTGGCGATGTAAACCACTGTGGTGAATCCTCATTGATGATGACAGGAACCTACCAAGCCACTGTTATAGTCAATATTTTACTGAAGGTTGGTGCCAATCTGCAATTGAGAGATCAATTAGGCCGAAATTCGATATTCTATGCAGTATTCTTTAATGATTCACTAGTTTTAGATGTACTACTGAAACATGCAAATCTGAGGGGTGAAGTAGAGACCGACGTTAATGTCGCAGATAATTATAATAAAACCTCTTTGATGGTGGCAGCAGAAGGAGGACCTAAAGATATAGTAGAAAAGCTACTCAAAGCTGGCTGTAATAAACACCTACAAGACCATGTTGGTAAGACGGCGTTGATGTTTGCTTTAGACAACAAGGATGAAACTGTTTTATCAATTCTATTACGGACTGGTGCGGATTGTAATATTTGTGACAACAATGGAAAAACAGCGTTGATAATGGCAGTTGAAAAACAAAAAGAAATTTATTGTGATGATTTGCTGAAAGCTGGAGCTGATGTTAATATAAAGGATAATGATGGAAACACAGTCCTGGCGATTGCCGTCAAAGATGATAACCTGGATATGGTAAATCGTTTACTGGAAGCTGGAGCTGATGTTAATCTGAGTGATAACAATGGACAGACGGCTTTGATGGCATCAGCACGAAACTGTAACAGACTTACTTTAGAACGTTTACTGAACGCTGGAGCTGATGTTAATAAAACTGATAGAGATGGAAGATCAGCTGTACATGATGTAATGGTTGGTGATGGTTGGGGTCGGAAATGGATCAACTGTCTAAAACTACTTTTGATCAATAAATGTACTGTGTCTCTGGATACTTTATTGCAATGGTTACTGAAACAAAACGAAAAAGATCTCATATGGTATCTTGTTACAGAGAACTGTTCACTTAAAAGCTTGGATCATCAAATGGTCAGACATCTTTTTCACTTTCCAGATGCGTTCATGCTTTCCAAAATTCTTTTCGAAAGTCGTGTACAAAAAAGTGAAATAGAGACCATGATATTGTTGACCGTTTTAGACAGTAATCCGTCGTTGTCAAGCGTGAGTGTAAATGATGAACATCTCGGTGAATTTCGTGGTTTCTGTAAATCAAGAAGTTTGAAGTCAAGATGTAGAGGAGTAATAAGAGAGTGTACCGGATCAGGAATCAGAAGTAAAGTAACTCAACTTGGTTTACCAGAACATCTACAAGATTATATCATCATGAAAGACTTGATACCCAAGAAATACTTTACTCTTGTGATAAACGATGAAGATGATGGCAATGCTGGAAGTTATTAAGATGTACTAGATAACTATTTTGACAATTCTTTTGAATGAAGATTGAGTTGACCCTTCTTTACCAACTGGTTAATTATAGCTACACAGTTAAAAATAAAAAGGAAGTTTACACCAATTCGGGTGGCAACTAGTTGCCACCTAATTAGGCGTAACTCCTAGCCTTCAGTGGTGTAAACTGATAACACCCAACCAGTGTAGAAAATTACACCAATTCAGGTGGAAACTAGTTGCCACTTCCGGTAGTGTAACCTGCCTGATGCACTCAGACAGTGTAATGTTACACCCGTTGGTGTAGATTAAGCATTACACCTCAAGGATGTTTTGTAAATTAAAATTATTACACAAAAACGGATGTAACTTGTTTGGTTGGATATTTTAATTCAAGCCAACGACTTCTTAGTTCAGAAAACTTGAAATTGGCTAGCGGTCACTTTGATAATAAGTATAGGGCGTTTAGCCCGACCCAGATTACATATAGACCGTTGGCTACTTCTCTTCATTTTACAACCACATTGAATTGACAGATACCCACCAGACTGATTCAAATTCAACTGCTGTTGGGCAATTAGACAATCTGTATCAATTTATTATTAATATAAATCATGGGGAAAATCAATACGCATGTCCTTACTACTAAGCTAAATAATGTGGTTTATTCATTTGGGCACCTCAACTGAATTAAAAATAATTAATTAAGATATTGTACTTGGTAATATTTTGGAACGTTTACACGTCTTAAGGTGAATACAAGCTAAACAATCTTTACTTTACTCGTTATCAGTAAACACTCTAAAATGAGTTATAGTTATGTTACTAGGGCATTTAAAGCTATATTTAACAAACAAAAACTTTTGTAACGCAAGATACAGTGTAAAATTGACACCTTATTCGAAGGAATGTTTCCTTAAAATAATTACACCCTTTGGTGTAAATGCAATCAAAAGCTGGAAGAGGTGTAACTCATGGCAAACACCCTTTAGCGGCCACAGTTACACCTATCCTGGTGTTCAGTACTCATGACTATCGATTACACTTTTGTAACCCAATAAACGGTGTAAAAATAACACTGTTCTATGATTTATTCCCCAATAATAGTTACACCCGTTGGTGTAAATGTAATATAATACTGGTAGTGGTGTAACTAATCCAAAACACCCCACAATTACACCTATTCAGGTGTTAAGTAGTCATGAATATCGGTTACACTTGTTAGGTGTAGTTCTTTTAGTTGGTTACCCTTGGAAAGGTATTACATTTAAAAAACGCTCGCTGTGGTGTAAAGTTTACACTTAATTAACACTGCTTATAGTTTTTAATTACACACATTTTTAACAGTGTAGCTTACTTCTCAATTGATGAGTTTTATGTTTAATGTTTCCAGAACAGCTGTACCGTTATTTTGTATTTGAAAAGAGAATGGTTATTGTGGTTGTTGTACGTTAGGATATCATTACGCCGCTTTAAATATAATCTAATGAGTATAGACTGTCTTTTTTCTACAATACATTTTGTAGTGTGTCCACGCGTCCGTTCACGTTGATTTGTGGACACTTAAGAGGCTACATTTTTTCCAATTTAGATGAAAAAATTAAGGACCAAAAGATCTCGGGTGATTTTGATACTTGTCCGGAGTTTAGCCCCTTTTTACAAAAACCTTGTGAACGGGATATATACATTTTAAAGTTTCATCATATAAGATTTAGAAAGAGTGCTTGCCGTTTTGCTCTAATAGTTCCAAATTAGACAATCCAAAGTTAATAGGCTATTGGATGGCCATTGTATCATAAGGTCAGTCATGGAGCCAAGTGACCCGAAGAGTTTGGGAGCAGTGAGCCTGTAATGATTTTCTCCCGCGTCCAAAACACTGATGCTAGCATTTACTCCCTCTCAGGGTTTGATTTTGGTCTTATGCCCAACACTCGTCGCTTTTTTAACACTAAACATCCGATTGTTCGTCTGTGCCATTATACTTTTGAACTATTGACGCATATGGTAGTATTTTAATATCTTTTTTATTTGTATTTCACAAGTTTTGTATTTCTGCAGGTTTTGGATTTAAAATTATACTGGTTTTCTCGCTTAACGGCATTTAGCTGCATTTAAAAACGTTTTGTTTTTTATCGTATGTATTCGTCAAAATAAGAGTGTAGGTTTCCTTTTTTAAAAAAATATACTGATAAAATATTCCTGCTTTTTATCTATTTTAGCGTTTGTCCTAATTTCATCTTACTTTATTTAAAGGGGTTAATTTTGCTTAATCATAATTAAATTTTTCGTGTGAATATTTTTAACAGCTTTTAGTTGTGTTTTTTGTTATCGATCGGGTCACTTGTAATTTGCACGTAGGTTTCTATTTAATTTGCAAGGTTTCTTGCATGTTATCTCTACTTTACCATTTCATCTTAATTTGAATATTAATTTGAAAGAAATGCCAGCAGTGTCCCAAGACCGTGCAACAACTTACTCGCCATTTGCGGGTACAGGCGAACCGTCACGGTCGTTGTCTACTAGACACTGGAGGAAATGCAATGGGATGAAATGTGATTTAATGTCCTACTATTTGTCTCCGAACTGGCCTATTGAGGGTAATTATGCCCAGACCGCAGCACTACGGCCTACTCTTATATCGAAGTTCAACGGCCAAGCGATCTTTTATGTGCACGCCAATGTTTACATGGGACTTCCGTTTTTTTCTCAACTCATCCGAATGACTAGACAGCTGCCCTTGTCGGCCCTCCGTCCTGCATCACTGACAAGGGGGGACCACGCCGGAAAATCTGGGTGAACTATCTCGGCCAATGCAAGCATCGAACACCCGACCTCCAGGCTAGCGAGTCGGCGTCTTACCCACCTAGCCTTGCCAAATCTCAGAATGCCATATATCATCCGATTAGATAGGCATTTAATGCGTTTTCATGCAATTAAAAGGCATTCTGAAGATTTGACACTTTAATGAAGCACAACAGACAAGCCTTGATAGAGACGGCTCATCATCTGATGGCGAACGCTCGTATTCACCTGTGTAGTATCATGGCTTGTCTCTCAGACGTGGGGAGCGGACCTGGGTAAAACCGACCGCCACATCTGGCGTGTAACCCATGCATCGTTTTTTACTATATGTTTTGGAACATTCCATGATCGTCTAGTATTTTTTCTAGGCCGGATATGTAGAAAGTATCTTTAAATGTTATTCTGACATTCTCCATTAATGACGACTTCACATTGTGTTTCAATATACTGCATCTTCAATGATATCATCAACAAGAACAACAAATACCACATTTCGGTTCTTCAGTTTTATATATCAAGTTGCTTACCGATGGTACAATGCATAACACATTACTACAATAAAGCCATTCTCTGAAACCTCATCCAACCAGACGAGTCTGTCAATAAAGAAAAATTACATCATCTCCTTTCAAGAACTACATGGCTGTCTGCCGTAGCGCCCCCAAAAAGTTACTTGTATATGACTGTCCGTACGTCCGTCCACAATTGTTTGTGGACTCTCTACAGGTCACCCATCCTCAACCGTTTTTGACGAAACTTGAAATATAGCTTATCCCCCAAATATCTCGACTGCTTTCGATATTGGCATGTATCGGATCGAAACTTCGTGGATTATGTCCCCTGATTGTACGAAACATCACGTTTTTAGCTTGTGGACCCAATAGAGGTCACAATTTTGAACCGATGTTAGGGAAATTGACATGTATGTTTATAACCCAAAGATCGTGGTTCCTTTTGATATTTGCGCCTATCGGAACGTAATTTCCTGAATTATGGCCCCTGATTGTCTGAAAAATCACCTTTTATAGCTTGTGGTCCCTCTGACGGTCACAATTATTATCCAATTAAAAAAAACTTTTGATTATATCACCGTTACACCCTAAGAAAGACTGAGTTCGATTTTCGGGAAAATCGGACTAAAATCGCCATACAAAATGGCCGCCGTTTGTACGCGAATACTGTTAAAAATTGGTATATCATGGTCACAATTTTAATTCGATTTTAATGAAACTTGAAATGCCTATTTATACCTAAAGATCTTGATTCTTTTCAATATTTGCGCATATCAAATTGTAACTTGATAAATTATGGCCTTTGATTGTAGTAAAAATCACTTTCGGTATTTCTTCTCTATCCATCTCTCGAAAATGTCGGCGTATCCCGCCTGGCAGTGCCAGCTTACTATCCTTGACGACTTCACATTGCTTTTTAATATACTGTATCTCATCCAACCAGATCCATAGATCTCCGTTATTGCTATTAATTATCTAATTGGTCAAATATTACGTAATTAATTATAATGGTTGGATAAGCCCATCACGTGTTTTATACCTTATTTTCCAAATTCCCTGCATACCAATAGCGACCCATCACCAAATTTGGTCCGCAGACACATTCCATTATCATGATATATGATAAATGTGTTCATTACACCCTTAGTTCAATTCATGAATCATTTCAACACAGAATTCCCTTCTGATTTCCTCAACATATTTCATAACTAATTTAATTTGTCTTTCAAATAAACTCATACGATAGTACATGTTTTGACTATGGAGACTAAATAATCAAGGTCCTAATATTATTGTGCATATGTGTTGTTTAGATTGTTCGTACTTAGTTTTGTGTTATTATTAGCACAATTCCCTGCCCCCCATATTACCACAATTATTCAATTGGTCAAATATTACGAAATTAATTATAATGATTGGTTAAAAAGACCATCACATGTTTTTAGACCTAAGACATACCCCATACCCATATCACAAGGGACTCATTACCAAATTTGGTCCGCAGACACATTCCATTAATATGGCATATGATAACGTGTTCATTAACCCTTAGTTCAGATACCGAAAAAGATTTCAGGCAGTCCACGAGATATACCAAGGAAACCAGTTCGGTACTGGACGCTAGTTGAAGTCTCTTATCCCACAGATCAGGCAAGCTCTAGTAGCGACAGTCTTGCAGGAGAAGCTACCCCATCTAACCAGCAGACATGGGCCGACGCTCAGAATAGGCCAATCGCAACCTCACATATACCCAGCATGCAGAGCGTGTTGACCAGCGTGGATAATTATGACAGAAGACTTAAGGGGTTAAATGAAAGGTGCAAAGAATAGAGGGGAGACTAGCTGAAATGCAGAAGAAATGGAAAGAAGAAAAAGAGAAGAAACAAGTCGTGAACTTGTCGACCTCAAAGCAGTTGACAAGAGATACCAACCCGCCACCGCAAACTAAGAAGCAGAAGAATGCCCCATGTATTCCGGTCCAGGTCGGTGATTTAAAAGAAGAATTGGTCACCGGGATCCGTTCGAGCCGGGCAAGTCAAAATTTACTGATTCCCAAAACGCCTACGTGGCTTACTGGTTTAAATTAAAGAGCGACGAGGGCATAGTGACGGTTAAGTGCCTTTACCAAAGTTTCTGTTACATTATGAAATGATCTTTATTGCTTTCGCCATTTATTGTTGCCGGGCAATTATTCAAATGGCCCATCGATTAAGATGCTGGAAAGATGTCTTCTTAAAGAAATTGTTATTTTTATAATGGTTAGTAAAATAATAATATCAGTTGTGGAACTAATGCAGTATTAAACAAGACAAGTAATTTTACTGTTTATGCCAACACCCTATTGTTCATAATATATTATATCAATTTAGAAAATATTGACATTTGCCTTTCATGTACGGATAATTTCACCTACTAAAAGTGGTACTCGACACGGTGAATGTGCCACACTTCAGTTGCGTGTCTCGAAGTGATTTCTGGCTACCCCGCACTTTCTTTGCACGTGGAATTCTCAACACATCTATCAACTATTACACCCGTAAAAAATCTATTGTTGACGATTCTGAATAGCAATACTATTTAGCTGCTTGGTTATTGCAGTAGTTTTAGAAATTGCGTTCGTTTTTTTTAAATTGCTTTTTAATTAACTATACCATTAGTAGCGGCGAGAGTACGTTCAACGAACCAGGGCGGACTTTCGTAATTTTCTTCGAATGGATGCCACGTCATCATCAAGCGAACGCCTGTCCATTACATTTCTTTTCTACCGTTTTCTTCCCAGACATGGTGATCCTCAGACCTCGGCTCGGCGGTCGTTGCGAAATGAAAATGAAATTTTGTTCCAACATTTTGATAACATGCTTCAAAATATTGACGACCCGTCAATAAATCAAAGTTGGTTAAAAATTTTGACGGTTTTTTTTCCGCGTTATGACCTTGCCTTTAACTTAAAATGTGAATTATATGCACAGTTTTTGGAGCCCTTTAGAGCCCACTAATATTTGTACGATTTTGGTGTGCATCAGACTTCAACGTTTTGGGTTATGGTTCTTGAAAATGTTAATTGTACAAACTTTGTGGACCCTCAACCGCTCTTAATAATTTCTCGAATTTCAATCAAATATGACACTTTGGTGTGATTTTGTAGCCAAAAATTATATTTCGGTGCCCGAAAGTCGACCATCGTGAAAAGGTCCACCATCTTGGGTTTTCGATGACTAATGTCTAGAGAGTCCCCAAGGAGTATTCTATGCTAATTTTAGTAACACATTATATCTCTTTCACATATATAAAATAAGTCACAATCAGAAACGAGTGGGGGTGATTGGCCGAATGACATAATATTGTCATTGAGTCAATTAGCGGTGTGGTTTCGCGGCCTCCGGTTTCCACCCCAAAACCACGTGCCTTACACAATGAATTAATAATTTACTTAAAGGTGTTGCTACCATATATATCTATATGAACATAGCGGTCGGTTGAATGAAAAGTGGTTTTATGGGACGTCAGCTCAAACCATTGATCGACAGGCTAAATTATATCACAGAAACAATTATTGGCATAAATAAAAACAGTAACACAGTAAGTAAAATTAAATATTTTGTGCATAATTATATATATATTTATACAATTAAAATGTATGATAAAATCCTGTCTCATTTAAACAGTGCGACACTTTACTCTGTGTCCCTTAACCCGATTTACAAGAAAGACTCTAAAAAGAAACAATACGATGGATCTTGACGGTTGTCGCTTCTCGAATGGCGACATTCGTTGTGTTGTACTTGGTTGTAATAAATGAAAAAAAAGCTATCAAAGAATTCTAGAACCTCCCTCTTTAACAGTGACAGGCAGTGCTCGTTATCGTGTTTATTGTTCGGATTACCCGGTTGCCATTGGTCAGTTTCTATTTTAGATCCACCCCCCACCTCCGGTCACCCTCTGTTCTTACGGGACTCGAACATGCGCAAACCCCATATTTATTTCATCGCTAAATTCTACATGAAAAGGGTGTCGAATTATTATAAATTTGTGTCAATTATAGTGACGACATCGTCCACCCAGAGACAGCCCCTAAAAAAATAGGTGGTATCATGATTTAAGTTCTGGAGGTTAGGAGACATGTATTTTAGAAATCTACCAAGATAATTATAGGAATCGATGACGACAATGGCAGTAATAAGTCACACATAGTGTTCTATGATGATGTAAACAGGCATAGATTACGTCGCGGTCTACGTCTTACTTGGACCAGGCGTAGTTAACTCCCACTTGAGAAATGTTATATATATGGATTAACATTGATGAAATAGAGGTGATTAGTATTAATAATATTTGTCTCCCATTACATTATTATCTAGTCCTCTTGGTATTACCATGGCAAAGCACGTGCAAGTGTCTGTATTTTAAGTTGTTTAATGGTGGCATGGCGTTTCCATATATTACTTAATGTCTCGCTCTCGACCATTAAAACCAAACGTATTCCACAAAACCCTGACCAGACCATTAAACAACTTAAAATACAGACACTAACAGCGCGTGTCATTCAATAAAATACGTCACGCGAGTCCGATCTTTCAACTAGTATAAATAATGCACGCTTTACACATTTCCCGTACCAACAATTGAAATAATGGTACGCCAACGCCAAAGGATGATGTCACAACTATATGATGGCTGACTAAACAGAAGATCAAGTCTGGCAATGGTGCAGGAAATAGAGTTTGGCTTTTCCTTGTCAGTCCTGCAGGACACATAGTCTGGCTTCTCCTTGTCGGTGGTGCAGAGCATAGAGCCTGGCTTCTCCTTGACAGTGATACAGGACAGAGAGCCCGACTTTTTTTTTCAAACGTGAACGTCTGCGATATATTCCAAACCATCGTTTCTATCACATGTATATCTAAATCTTATAACGAATATTGTACAAGCAATCCCGTAGCCAAACCAATTGGGTAGGTTTTAGATTATTCGGTCACGGTGGCTTTGTGAGTAAGACGTTGGCTTGCAAACCTTGATGTCCCGTGTTTGATCCCTGTGTTGGCCGAGCAAGTTCATCGGGATTTTCTGGTGCCGCCCTTTTTGTCAGAGCTATGGGATACAGAGCCGGCAAGTTATTATGATTTGGATAGGATAAACTACAGGGGTCCGTGTACACACTGGTGAGCATATAAAAAAACCTCTTGAAATTTTAAATTCGATAAGAATAGGCTGTGGTACCGCTGTGGGGGCAATAATTTCCCTCGTGTCAAATTATTTGTCCGTCTTCATTAGGGTATAGTTCATATATTTTTACAATTGCGTTTAAGGTGGCTACATCGCTAATATTTGGGGCCCAGATATTGATACAAATGTCACAACGCATATTATAAAGTAATATGAATGTATATAAACTGATTTACATTCAATGGTTTCCTTTTTCTCTCTAGTTTCAAATCAGTTCGGCTAAATACGCCGATTTCAATGTTGAAGACTTTGAAATATTGGATGATATTGAGTAAGAGATTTAGCTACTTTAATATGCCAGCTCGGTTTATTCTTCTGAATGACCCAAACTAACCTCCAAATGTCTTTCTAAACACTTCTTTCTTCATAAAGCAATCAGATGAAGTTGACCGCCATTTTGTGAACAATTAGTGTTGGCAGTATTCCAGTCAACTTTTATATCGAATGTTTTCATACAATACTTTCCACCAAAAAGAGGATAATCTATCATATTACAGCTTTCTATTGAAGAAATTAAAATAAAAATGATATATAATTATAAATAATAAATACATTTTATTGGTATCATCTTTATTCGCTATTTACGAATAACGAATAGCGAATCGATTGGTATTGTCGTTATTCAATATTGGTATTAATTCAATACTTGTTACTGTTACAGATGTCATCTTTTAAGGATTAACTATCTACTATCATTCAACTGTTTAACTCCTTTAATCAAATGTGTACACGGAAAGTCTGGTTTTAGTAATATCTGAACGACTATACATTGTCCCTTGCCAGGACACTGATACACGGGGACCAGGACGCAGAAATCCGATGAAGTTTCTCGGTCAACACAGGGATTGGACATGGAACCCCCAGATCACATGTAGCTTTACGCGACCAGTTGATATCAGATGGTAAATGAATGAATGAAATGGGGTTTAACGTCCTACTATTATGCACCTTACTCAGATACTGTACGTTTGATTAGCTCTAGCAGTACCATGTACTAATGAAAATAAACAGCTTCTCTAGCAACGGGAGAGAAAGAGAGAGAGAGAGAGAGAGAGAGAGAGAGGGAGGGAGGTTGGGTGGGTAGGTAAATGTCCAGTCGACACAAACTGTGGGATCAAAACCACGCCAGCTGACTCAATGTCAGACCTTATGATACAGCGCATTAGCTAACCATTCGGTCAGTTAAGTTGAACTATTATGGCAAATACGACCAGCTCTTTATCTTAACCTTACAGTATGCATCTTTAAGAAGTAAACAAAACAACAAAAGTTGATTGGTTCATCAGGATAGCTAAATTCTTCAGATCTTACCTCTCCAGTTCTCTGATCCATAAAATGTTGTAATATTAATGGACGATGTGCCAGGCGAGTTTAGAATATAACAATTTCTTGATTTATAGTGGAACAATTTACACCCAGATTCAGATGTACATAGCTGCCCACATTTGCTAGCAGAAAAAGTCTTTACTGGAACGGAATACTCCATAGTGGCAGACCCATTTAAATCCATCCTACTGTACATAACTTCCCTGCTCTCAACCACAGCAACGAGGTAAATTAGAATAGAAAACGTCGCCATTGTCACCAAGATTAAAATCAAGATGAAGTTAAACGAAAAAAAAAGGGAGTGTTGGTGTGGTTTTAGTTCTAAACTGTTTTTATATTTCTATAATAGTGACGAATGACGATGTTCCTTGCATATCGATCAAACTGTTTTTTATAGATTATAAATCTGGAAATGAAAGGAACGGCGCAATTAACGGCTTCTGTCTTTGTTATATGTATATCGATTGATTCTGATTCTATACATTTTTTTATTAATCGACTTCTGTTTTATTCAGTAGGTGTTTACAAAAATACTATCTTAAAGATTAGCACCGTTTTTTGTTAATTCCTCTTTTGTGTTAAAATACATTAGCAATTAGTAACACACTGCACGGTGGTCGTGAAATGTCGCTAGGTTCAAAAATAGAACCCAATGTAAGATATATATTTTTGAAGTCTGCACTACTAGCACTATCAAAAATAACAAAAATTAAAATTATTGTAGGAGGGGCTTGCTTGATATTGGAGACTGGGCATGGGTTACGATATGTCAAAAAATAGGTTTTCGGGGTCGGGAAAACAGAATTTGATATCAATTTCCGGGAATTTGTTTTCTGTGACGGTCAAATGGCCCAATTCATCATAAACAACTAGCTAAGTTACTAAATAAACACATAGTTATGTGAAGTTCAAGTAACAGAAATAATTGTACATTCATGGTTTCAATTGCAGAATTGCAATCAATAAATGCAAGAATTACAATCAATAAATGCAATACTAGTTCAAAAAAGAATTTATGATATATAACAAGCTTGCGATATTCACTCCGGACCCAAACACTACAATTCACAATAAAGTCACACATGTCTCGAACTGCAAACAATTCTTCATTTTAGAAGGTTCTTAGCGTAGTCCATGTGCTTTAGATCTTTTTTGTTTGTATCCTGAGCGCTGCCACAGTAACGTGAAACCTTTATGAACAGACTCGGATGCTTGTTCCGAGAAATAGCCGAGACCCTTACCACTATCTGAGTGTAGACCGAGGAACTATCAAATGTGGCCAATGATCGCATGAAACTTGCTTTTATAAGCATGCAAGACAAACTTTATATCTATTGCAGTGGTGATTTACCGTCGGTGGCATGTCTCGGAATAAATGCTGACAAGACACGATTAGTTGACAGAATCAAGTATTGTTGTGTGTATATTAGTCTATAGGCCAGTGCCTCCTGTATGAACTCGTGGTTGAATTTATTGCACACGTCAGCCAAACATGTAGTACTTGTTCTTTGCAATTTAGCTTATAGAGAGGAAAATGTGTTTGTCAGAATCTATTTTTGTACTCAAAAAGATGTACCCTTCGTTCCATGCTGTATCCCCAATGTTTCATCCAGTCGTTAGGTTTAAGTGAACAGAATGTTTGTTTCTGATTTAATAGCGCTGCACCCCAACCCCTTCTGTAACTCCTTCGATCCAAGAACAAGCCGTTTGTTAAAATTTTTATAGACATAACCTATTGACACGGAGGTGAACCACACATTAAACTACATTAATGTTTAAACCTCCGAATTTCAGTTTGGATGTATTATGTTGTCCCCTTGTCCGTTGATCCGTGAACAATTGGCTTGTGAAGGACATATCAGTTACAGTGTTTGACGGATGTTTGTGAATTTAAGAATGAAGCATATTGGTCCTGATGGGTCGAATCCTGTAAATATTAAACGTTCTGCGATTTTGTTAATATTGAACGTCTGCGATTTCGTTGTACCAAAGTTAAACCCCCTTTTCCACCAACGTGAAGTATTGTGGTGATGAGAGGACGCACATTATCGATATTCAGTGCACCGTGATTTTTCGTTCCAGGGTAATTGGCGCTCCGTCTTTTGCCGAAAACGTGAGAATGTAGTTAATAGACGTCTTTCAAATGTGGCGGTGGGGGTGGGGGGCATTAGAAGCAACTGTTTCAAACAGTTGTACGTATGGTTATCTTTGTGAGCAACTGAATTCGGAACCCTTATGTCGACTCGGAACAGATAACAATTACACTGTTAATTTACGTGTGCAGTGGGGGAATGCCTTAGACGATATATCCTGAAGATATGGCCTGTCTTGTTACAATTCTTCTCCATTATTACATTATCATCAAAACGTAAACAGTCAATTTACTTCGTTAGCGTCAATTTACATTTTACATGATATTCTCTGGTCACATGATGATGTATCCATGGAAACGATGGAAGTCAAATAGTTGCCACTTGTCAGAGAAGTTCGAGATAGTTAAACATGGGCGGTTTTAGTGACTGCAACTTGTTGCTTGCGGTTGTAAGAGACGCTTGGGGGGATCATTTTCAGTTGCCGATGTGCCAGTTGGCGAAACGGATGTTGCTCAGAGTGTTCCAAACGTCAGGTTCCCCCTCTTGCCGAAAATTATGTTGCTCCCAGTTGTTATAATAATGATAAAATATTGTATTCAACAAATGAACTGGTCATGACGCACGACTTCAGCGGTTCTCAGTTGTAAGGTCGTTATAAAAAGCTATTTATTTAGTTGCTCTCAGTTGTAAGGTCGATATAAGAAACCGTAGGAGTCTTTAGCAGTGGGAGAAAACCGGAGTGCCCGGAGGAAACCCACGAGGTTGAGAAGGCGCCCCTATCTCCATGTCACATACGCTTACACAAGGGCTCGAAGCCACAGCCGCAAGCCAGAGGTGACCGGCCAGCTAGAGGTCGAAGCGCGGCACTCTAGACCACCAGGCCATCCAAAATCCCCCTTATTTACATAGAACATCAACAATGATAACAATTAATACTTTAGACCAGAAATAAAATTATCGATATCATTAAATATCTTTTATTGGTCGGATTAGTCCCGTACATTATTACGCTGAATTCTTGATGGTGAACGATTGCCCTTGTGTTATGATTGAAATGACTTAAAAGACCTCCAGGCTAGCGAGCCATCGCCATCGCATTACCACGGACCCCAACTCTGATAGTATGTGATTAGTCAAACATGTACTTCAATCAAACTGATAACGTGGACTACCCCAGTACGAGCAAAAAATAAATGGTGTTTAATGTCCTATTATTTTACACGGACTGGGATAACAATAAAAACGAACATACGCCAAGCAGTGGCATGTGGAGAGGTACAGTTGGGAGAGAAGATAACAAGATAACAAATAAAGTATATTTCTTTTAATTTTGAAATTTGCACAGGTCGCCCTATATTATTGAATTCAGATAAGACGTATTTTCTTCTATGTTGACAGGGTCCTTTTATTTGAGAATTTGTTGCATCAAATCAGGGAAATGGTTCCGGGCATCATCAAACCTATACCAAACAGATTGATCAAAATTACTTTACACTTTCAGTTTTTCACAAATGAAATTGTAACTTTCTGTGCAATCCTGATCATTAAAGTCCATGTGACCTAGTTCAAGGCAGTTTTCGTTACTGTTGGTATTGCTGGGATTATGCGGTCTCCAATAAATAGGGTCAAGTAGCATGCTTGACCCATCATTCCACCTCCAATCACCTTCGGTAACGAAATCATTACCACCCAACCAATATCGTCTTTCTGAATAAGAGACAAAAGATTTAATTAGCTGTCTTTCGTTCGTTCTGTACATACTAATCTTGTTTACTCATTTTTCAGTTACGGTAGCGTGGAATTTGAGGACTTATGGTCAATCAACAAAGAAACTGACAGTTGATAATTTTCGACAATTTATCAGACTAGGATACACGGTTTCTTTAGTTTCACATCCCGAATTAATGCATTTCTATTTATTAAAATATATCTGCACCCGCCCCTGTCGAGAAAGTTCAGGCAAATTGAGAGATAAATGGGGTTTAATTATTATGTTAATGAATATTGTACGATATGTCCAAAATTTCTAGTTTTAATGTTTTGTCATGCTTTAGCTACAGGACTCCTACAGTGTTACATTATAAAGTGGTCAGCTTTTCGCCTAGGAATATTAACTGACTCATGTAGAACGGAACAGGCCTGAACTGTTGAAACTAGCTGAATTTTGGATCCAGAAAATGATCACTTGCAGGACCCAAACCGCCCTAAGACCGACCACACGACACCCCTCCTCACGAGAGATGAGCTACTGAAGAACGGTCATCTCCCCATGAGGCATTAGCAATGAAAGAACGACCGGCATGCTGTCGGACAACCCGCAGCGATAATTATAGGAATAAGGCGGCATTTCCTTTAATACGGATCCGGTGCGGTTGCAGAAAAAAATCACTTTTATATAATTTTAGTAAGAGTGTTTCCTTATGTGTGGGTGCGGATAAGGTTCTTTGTGTGGCGTTCGGTACAGTTTTTCGAAACGCATGTGGAGCCGTGTCCGTAAACGCACATAAGGAAACACAGTTTCGGTGACCCACACGACAAAAAGCTAATAATAAGGTAGAGAAATTCCAATTTTCGCCCTTTCCTGGACACGTGTTCATGGAATAAGAAAAAAAAAGATGAAAATCGAAAGAAAGGACTTATAAAGTGGCCATCGATGCCTGTATGATGCAAGTTGTGCAGAACATTAAGATGCACATCTGGTGCCCAATGTCTGGGAATCGATTTTCCAGGCTATGGGATATGATTCCATCAAATGTGAGTGATTACACTATCGATGCTTAGTGACTGATAAGCAGATTGTATTCTATCATCACATCAATCAACTGTATCGCACATATTTTTCTTTGCTGTGTCATTGTCAGTTTTGCTATATAGTTTACATTTAAGCATGCCCTTAATTTCGAAAAGTCCTGGGCGGAAGTGAAACAGAATAACCTTGTATTATATAGATCTAGCGAGACCAGTAGCCAATGCTCTGTTTGAAGTGGAATTAGATCTAGATCTAATATATCGAGGTTTCCTTTTAACTATGAAGGTATATAACTAGGTTCCACGAGTATATTATTCTCCAAAATTGGCAATGAAAAACAACAAGACTGCTTTATTTTCTTTCAATTGAACAATGTTTCTTTCGTCCTTATGTATTTCCTTTTCTTTATCAGTATGTATGCTGAAGTCAATATTTTCAATGTTTTTTCTTCCACGAACGTCGACAATGCCGGTGCCATGTTGAAAAAAGAGCCCTTGAATAACCGCATACATAAGGATACACAACCTGCCGTGCACCTTGTCTACTCCCGGACCGGAGCCGGACCGGATCCATACTAAAGGAAATGCAGCTTTACGGTGCAAACGATGACCAAAAATAAAGGTATGAACGCTCGTAACTACTATTTGTAATTTCTACATTTCTCTCTTTAAGAACGCGAAAGCATCGAGGGTTCAATCACAGCTCAGAGCAAAAACTTTATCATTGTAAGTGAGAGGGATATTCGGTCTCCCGTCCGATCAGACAGGGTTCCCCCGAGTTCTTCGGTTTCTTCCTGCAGTAATGATCGAAATCATTCGCCAAATTGGAAACAAGCCTCAGGCTTAATTTGCTACCCTTGTAAAATGACGAGATAATTATTATTATTATTATAAAGTCTTTACTTCTACTGTAGCACGAGTTACATTTGTAGGACTTACATTCCGGTAGAAACGGGATCGCCTTTTTATAGCCTCACATAGAAGCCAACAAAGCAGCCAACACCTTATTCGAGAGAGAAAAAAATGGGGTTTAACGTCCACTCGACAAAAACTAGTTCATTTCGAGAATAACATATAGTTTTAATTTTATTCCAATAGTTCAATAGATGGGGTTTAACGTCCACTCGACACAAATTAGGTCATTTCGAGACTAGCATATAGATTATTTTTTGTGAATACTTTGCTTGGTTGTGGGGTCATTAGCAGTAGAAGGAAACCAGAGGAGCCGGAGGAAACCCACGACAATATACATACGACCCTACTCCTTGTCACGTAAAACCGGGGATTCGAAACCACGGCAGTTGATTCAATGACAGGCGTAATGATACAGCGCACACCCCGGGGGTAGAGGATATGGTCGGATGCAACGTAGGTCGTTCTGTTTTAGTGACGAATCCCGAATCTCGAATCCCGAATCCCGAATAACGTGCTTGGCAATGAGTAGGGTCGCCTGTCCAACCTCTTGGGTTTTCTCCGGGTCCTCCGGTTTCGGCCGTTGCTCATGACCCCTACGCACTATTGAAATAAAATTAAAACTATATGTTAGTCTCGAAATGACCTAGTTTTTATCGAGTGGACGTTAAACCCCATTTTTTTTCTCTCTCTCGAATAAGGTGTTGGGTGCTTTGTTGGCGTGCACGGGGCAGTCATATCCAACATTCACCTTTTGTTTTGACGAAATCTGAATCCCGAATCCCGAATCCCGAATCACGTGCTGGCTCGTTATACGGGATTCGCCAATAATTCGCATCCGACCATTTCCTCTCTACCCCCGGGGTGGGGGTAGGGTGTGGGTGTGGATGTCCAAATGTCAAGCAGGTGCGCGCTGTATCATTAAGCCTGTCACTGAGTCAACTGGCGTGGTTTTGAATCCCCGGTTGTACGTGACAAGGAGTAGGGTCGTCTGTCTAACGTCGTGAGTTTTTTCCGGGTCTTCTGGTTTCTTCCTACTGCTAAAGAGCCAGCACGTAATTCGGGATTCAAGATCCGAGATTTGCCACTAAAACAGAACGACCTACGTTGAATCCGACCATTTCCTCTCTACCCCCGGGATGAGAAGGGGTGGGGTGGGTCTGTCGATGGTCGAATTTCTAAGCACGTGCGCGCTATATCATTAAGCCTGTCATTGAGGCAACTGGCTTGGTTTCGAATCCCCGATTGTACGTGACAAGGAGAGGGGTCGTCTTTCTAACGTCGTGGGTTTTCTCCGGGTCATCTGGTTTCCTCCTACTGCTAAAGACCCCATGACCAAGCGAAGTATTGAAAAGAATTAAACTATAGGTTAGATTCGAAGTGACCTAATTTGTGTCGAGTGGACGTTAAACCCCATCTCTCTCTCTCTTTCTCTCCCCCCCTCTCTCTCTCTCTCTCTCTACCCCCGAACGTAGGGGTAAGTGAACATTAGGTGACCGACTAACAAGGAGACGACCGTTTGTCGAGCGAAAAGGGTGTTGGCTGGTTTGTCTGGTTTGTTGGCGTGCACGGGGCAGTTATCTCCAGTAATCACCTGTTGTATTGTCGAATCCCGAATCCCGAATAAGGAGCCAGCACGTTATTCGATATTCGGGATTCGGGATTCGGGATTTGCCACTAAAACAGAACGACCTACTTTGCATCCGACCATTTCCTCTCTACCCCCAACCTTAGGGGTAAGTGAACGTTGGGTGTCCGACTAACAAGGAGACGACCTTCGTCGAGCGAATAGGGTGTTGGCTGGTTTGTTGACGTGCACGGGGCAGTCCTCTCCTGAACCCACCTGTTGTATTGCCAAATCGTTATTCGTTATTGGCGAATTCCGAATAACGAGCAAGCACGTTATTCGGGATTCGCCAATAACGAATAACGAGCCAGCACGTTATTCGGATTCGGGATTCGCCACTAAAACAGAACGACCTACGTTTAATCCGACAATTTCTTCTCTACCCCGGGATCGGGGGTTTGGTGTTGAATGGCCGAATGTTCAAGCACGTGCGCGCTGTGTCATTAAGCCTGTCATTGAGTCAACTGGCGTGGTTTCGAACCCCGGTTGTACGTGGGGAGAAGTAGGGTCGCCTGTCAAATCTCGTGTGTTTTCTCCGGGTCCTCCGGTTTCCACCCATTGTTAATGACCCATACGAACAAGCGTACTATTGAAATAAAATTAAAACTATATGTTAGTATCGAAATGACCTAGATTGTGTCGAGTGTACGTTAAACCCCATTTTTTTTTCTCTCGCGAATAAGGTGTTTGCTGCTTTGTTGGTGTTCACGGGACAGTCATCTCCAACAATCACCTGTTGGTTGTATTGACCAAATCTGAATCCCGAATGCCGAATCCCGAATCCCGAATCACGTTTATAAACACGACCGATCCCTTTCTATGTGGTCAACGTGAAATTGGCACGTTATTCGGGATTCGCCAATAACGAATAACGAGCCAGCATGTTATTCGGGATTTGAGATTTGGGATTCGCTACTAAAACAGAACGACCTACTTTGCATCCGACCATTTCCTCTCTACCCCCGACCGTAGGGGTAAGTGAGCGTTGGGTGTCCGACTAACAAGAAGACGACCTTCGTCGAGCGAATAGGGTGTTAATGATATAGCGCGCACGTTCTTGGATATTCGGCCATTCACACCCCGTTAAACAGACGACCCCCTCTCCTTGTCACGTACAGCCGTGGATTCGAAACAACCCCAGTTGACTAAACGACAAGCTTAATGATATAGGCTTAATGATATATTTCAATAGTACGCTTGCTCGTAGGTCATTAACAATGGGTGGAAACCGGAGGACCCGGGGAAAACACACATGGTTTGACAGGCGAACCTACTCCTTCCCACGTACAACCGGGGATTCGAAACCACGCCAGTTGACTCAATGACAGGCTTAATGATACAGCGCGCACGTGCTTTGACATTTGGCCATCAACACCCCCACCCCCCACCCAAGCCCGGGGGTACAGAGGAAATGGTCGGTACAACGTAGGTCGTTCTGTTTTAGTGGCGAATCCAAAATCTCAAATCCCGAATAACGTGCTAGCTCGTTATTCGTTATTCGTTATTGGCGAATCCCGAATAACGTGCCAATTTCACGTTGACCACATAGAAAGGAATCGGTCGTGTTTATACACCCATGGAAAGGGGACCGGTCATGTTTAGTAAATGAAACAAACTAACCTGGATCTGCCTTTCTCAATACATATTTCTTCAAAAAGAAATCATCCGCCTTCATTGTGAAAAGTTGGCCGCCATCTTGAGAACAAGTGGTGTTGGCAGTAGTCCAGTCAACTTTTTCATCGAATGTTTTCATACAATACTTTCCACCAAAAAGATGATAATCCGTCATATTACAGCTTTCTATTGAAAAGATAGTAAGCTGGCACTGCTATACAGGATACGCCCACATTTTCGAGAGATCGATAGAGAACAAGCAAAACCGAAAGTGATTTTTCCTACAACCAAAGGCCATAATTCATTGATTTACAATTTGATATGCGCAAATATCGAAACGTATGAAGATCTTTAGGTTATAAACATGCAATTCGAGTTTCATCAAAAGCGAAATTACAATTGTGACATCTACTGGGTCCACAACTTTGATATACCATATTCGCGTACAAACAGTGGCCATTTTGTCTGGCAATTATGGTGCGATTTTCTAGAAATTCGAATTCAACCTCCCGTAGGTAGTATCGGTGATAGAGTGAAACGTTTTTTTTTAAATCGGATAATAATCGTGACCTCCAGAGGGACCATAGGGTATTTTTTCGGACAATCAGGGATCATAATTTAGGAAGTTACCATCCGATATGCGCAAACATCGAAAGGAACCAATATCTTTGTGTTATAACCATGCATTTCAAGTTTAATCAAAATCGAATTAAAATTGACCTCTACAGGGTCCACAACCTTGATATACCATTTTTTAACAGTATTCGCTTACGAACGGCGGCCATTTTGTATGGCAATTTTGGTCCGATTTTTTCCGAAATTCGAACTCAAACTTTGTAACTGTGATATAATCGAATGGTTTTTCAAATCGGATAATAATTGTGACCTCCAGATAAACCACAAGCTAATATAGGTGATTTTTCGGACAATAAGGGGCCGCAATTCAGGAAATTACGTTCCGATAGGCACAAATATCGAAAGGAACCAAGATATTTGTGTTATAAACATGCATGTCAAGTTTCATCAAAATCGGTTAAAAATTGTGATCTCTATAGGGTCCACAAGCTAAAAACGTGATTTTTCGTACCATCAGGGGCCATAATCCATGAAGTTTTGATCCGATACATGCCAATATCGAAAGCAGCCGAGGTCTTTTGGGGATTAACCTATATTTCATGTTTCGTCAAAATCGGACAAGAATTATGACGTGGACAATTGTGGACAAACGGACAGGCGGACGGACGTCCGGACGGACGTCAGGGGCGACGACATAATACGGCCACATGAAAATGTGGGCGTATAAAAATGAACAATAAATAAATTTGGTCGAACAAATTGGTAGTCATTTATCTTGTCATTTTTCTTGTAAATTAATCAGCATCCACGCCAATATCAGAAGTTCCGAGATGCTACAGAAGTGGGGGGCAATAACCAAGCAATTAGAATTACAGCTGGCTATTGGAAAAATGAACAATAAATTATAGGAGCGGGGCCAATAACCAAGCAATTAGTAATCGTACAGAACTAACAAGACTATGTCTTCTCAATACTGAAATAGATAACCAAATTAACTACAACCCAGTCAATATGCATACAATCTTTGAAATATTGCGACAATGTCTAAATTAGCCATCTTTCCTTTTGAACCATTAACCTAGTGATTGAGAGAGGTGAGGTTTTAACGCCCACTAGTCATTAAACTAGTTATTTCGGCACTTACATGGTATATTTGGATTTAAGTAATTCATGAGGCACAGTGGTACCAAACAACATCCCGGGATTTCGTCATGCAACCCTACAGCTTGTCTGCTACATAGCGGTACCAAACACCATTCCGGTGTCTCGCTATACAACCCTACAGCGTGTCGACTACAAAGCAGGATTGATCTTATTACTTGCATAGATAGCACGTGTATAACCAATCGTACCTATCTCAGAAAATGCTGGAAAATGCCTTAACCGTTTACTTTGGATTCGGTGCCGATATTTACCGACAAGGTTTCCCGGAATTAACCGACGTTGGGTCTTGGATAGAGCAAGGTCTGCTCGTTATGGCGAGACATACAAAACGATATCAAGCGTTCATGTTGGCGTGTACTCCAAAAAAACCTTGTCCTGTCAGAATTTGCTGCAAAGGCGTTTAACCCATCTGCTTGCCCTTGGGTCCGGAACAAATCTAACAATAATAGTTTGTACCATTGCAAAATAAACGCGTATGCCTACTTCGACTGGCCCACAAAATTTCTTACCTCTCCAGTTCTCCGACCCAAACATCGTTGTTATATTGATGGTTGCTGTGGCTGGTGAATTTAGAATGTAACAATAACTAGATTCATAGTGAAACAAGTTACATCCAGATATAGACATACACAGTCGCCCACATTCAGTAGCAGCAACACCCGTTACTGAGACGGAATACTCCATGGTGGCCGGCCCATCTAAATTCACTCGACTGTAAATGACTTCCCTACTCTCAACACTAACAAGAATGCAAATTAGAATAGAAAACTTCAACATAGTGATATTGTACTGTACAAATTAGTTAACACCAGAATGGTCTTGACTCTTCCGTTGCTATTAATTCAGATTGTAAAACAACCCTAAATTTCAATGACTAATCATAATTAAGCCATTATTAATGTTACTTAAAGAATATTGTGTTCACTTATATATGTAAACATTTAACTTTATTTACTGTTCTTTTTAAAATCCTGTTATATGTTCTTATATACATATATAATGTCAATTAGATACATCGATTGATATAAAACAAAACATACCTTGTTTGAAACCGTACTTGAGATTAATGTTCCTAATTGTACTTTAATTCCGGTTTTAGAGATGAAAAGAAATGGGTTCATAATTATTGGCCACTAATGTGTTTACTTTCTGTTCCCCTAGCGAGATTTGTAAAGGCGATTAAAATACACATTACTATTATATTAATTTCGATTTGTATTCTATTTTATAAAGGCGTTATCACGTTCAACACAAGATGAATGTGATATTATGTTATGTCGTATTGAAAATACCCCCCCCCCCCCCGTGATTTGTTTATCCCATATGAAGCAAGTGTTTGTTTTGAGCGATTTATTGAATCAATGTCCACTGAAATACCGTCTGTATCGCGTAAATCTGAAAACATCTAGATGGACAAATTCTCCTCGGATTTCATTGGACGTTGGATGGTAGAGATTGATTTATTTTATTTTTCTCTTCAGTGAATCGTAGCCGGGAGCCACGGATCGTGAACAGCTAGATGGGGTGCCTGCAAATGTTACGTTTAAAAGCATACTGGTCTCTTCAGTGGCTTGTCGTCGGGTATCACAAACGGTTGATAGCTAAATGCGGGTGAATAAGGTGCCCCTGTAAAGGCCCGTTCTCACGGTGCGACTTGTAGTATATGCATGTAGTATCTACCATGTAGATTACAAAATCGTATATTAATTAGTTGATACGACTTGAAATTTCGCGATAATCTCGTCTTGTCTTAGCATAATGGCGTCATCAAGCGACGAAGAGACGCTGGCTATTATTGCCCTACATTTGATAAATGGGTTAGACAGTGGATACTGCGTAGACCCACTGCCAGCTCGTACAGTTCCCTAGAAGAAGTATACCCTCTCAAAGGGAGGGAACTCATGTTTGTACTAATGGAGGCAAACCACCATTAATTTCCCCATTGACTTCAATGCCCACCTCCAAATTTTCGTTGGGCTGAATGCTTTATACTATAGACAGAGATACAAATGACCATTTTTATATAAGTAATAGTTATATACCTTGTTTTCTCGGTATATGGGTTGATACACCGTCTCTTTTTTGAGTGGAGATCTGCTCGGCTCCCCTCGGAGCCTCACTCAATAAAGAGATGGTGTATCAACCCATACACCTTGAAAACAAGGTATATAACTATTACTTATATAAAAAGTATACTTTTTATATAAAAAGTATACCTTTTATGTTAAAATTATTCATTTTAAGCGCCCACATTTTCATGTCGTCGTCCCTGTCCGTCTGTCCGTTCGTCCGTCCCTCCACAATTGTTTGTGGACTCTCTACTGGTCAAAAATCTTTCGGAGTTTGACGAATCTTGAAATATAGGTTGATCCCCGAAAGATCTCGACTACTTTCGATATTGGCATGCATCGGATCAAAACTTCATGGATTATGGTCACACGCCGGGTGGCATTCTGATGTTTGGTCAAGTTTGTACTATGGGTGTGCTCTGCGATTATTGGTATCGCTCTGTTTCCTTTTGATAATTGGTGGTATAGAAACTAACCCAGGTCCCGGCCCATCAACAAGACAAGCCAAAATCTCGACTACAGGGGAACTTGTCACACAGAAGTCAATTGATGATGTCATTAGCAATGAAGAAATTAAAGGTATGTTCTCAAGTTTATCACAACAAATCAAGAAATCTACAGAGGTTCTGAGAACAGAAATTGAGCAACTGAGACATGAAGGCTCGGAAAATCACAAAATAATGAATGAAACGGTTGAGAAACTCAAGGGTGAAAACCGACTCTTATTAACAAAAGTGCAGTTTTTAGAGAACCAAAATAGGAAAAATAACTTAATATTCTGGGGAATAGAAAAGATAAGTGAAACTGAAAGTAAAGAAGTCAGTGAGCAGAAAGTCAGGCAATTTTTGGTGAATAAATTAGATATTGAATGTGCTGTATCTGATGAATCATTACAGATAGAAGATATTTTTAGAATTGGTAAAAAGAAGACTAATGACACAGGTTCACAAGATATGAGAGAAAATGGTGAAATGCAGCAGAAGCCCAGAGGTATCTTAGTTAAATTTGGTAGATATAAACACAAGAGAATAATACAAACAGCTATAAAAGGGAAGAAAGACAGAATTTCTACAGTTAGAATAAGTGAAGATTACAGTTCAGAAGTAAGAGAGGCTAGGAAAGCACTAATGGGCTTTAGTGATGAACTAAAATTAAAAAATCCAGATTGTAAGACACTTCTACTTTTCGATAGTCTTAAAGTTGGAAGTGATATTTACAGATTCAAAGCTAGTGACAAATCAATTTTTTGCACAAATGGACCTCAGGTGACAAGTCCCGACCAATGATATTCAGGCCTGGCCCATAGCACTCAACATGTACATACTTTGAAATTTCTTTCATGGAACATTGGAGGACTACAAAAACTAAAACATAGACCAGATATAGTGAATGACTTATATAACTATGACTGTATAAGTATACTAGAGACCTGGTCAGCCTGTGATCAGGACTGCGAAGGTATTTTCAAGAATTATAAACATTTCAGTAACATAGGGCACAGGACCTCCAAATTTGGGAGGACTCCTCAAGGCATCAGTGTATATTTATCTAAATACCTACAGAAATTTGTTAGGAAGGTTTATATAAATCACAGTTCATGTGTGATTATTATATTTAGTAAAACATTGTTCAATATAAGTCAGGATATATTAGCCTGTTTTGCTTATGTCCCACCGATCTCGTCTAATATTTATAGTACATTATATGAAGGAAATATAAATGGTATTGAAATATTTGAAGAAATTATCTCTGATATCATTGAAAGCTATGGTGAAAATTTAGAAATAATGATAAATGGAGACTTAAATGCCAGGACAGGTAATTTATCTGACCTTACTAGCACACATGAAGATAAATACCTCCCAATAGGTGATTTAATCCTAGGTGATGATGACTTTGACACACTAAGACTCTCCAAGGATGTAAATATTAATAGTTTTGGAAAACAATTAATTAGTATGTGTAAAAAATTGAACATTCATATACTTAATGGGAGATTAAAGGGAGACAATCAAGGAGAATACACCTTTGTGTCACATCTAGGCAAGAGTGTAATAGACTATTGCATAACTAGTTCGTTATTATTTCAATATGTAACTGACTTTAGCGTACTCTCAACTGATATTTCAGACCACTTTCCAATAGAATGCATATTTAATGTTTGTAAAAGTTATAAAAAGTCTGATATTGCTAGAGAATGTTTGAATCCAAAAATGACCTATAAATGGGACCAAAACAAAGCAACAGATTTTAGAGTAGCATTACAGGAAATTGTAACAAATGGTGAATTATCTCATTTCTCTTTTGTTGTAGAAAACAGTGTAAATGTGAATGATGCAACACAAATCTTATGTCAATCAATACAATATGCTGGCAAATGTATGCTTAGAAACAACAAATCTAAGAATACCAAATGTCAACCTAATTGGTGGACCAGGGAATTGTCTGATTTAAAGGCTTTAAAATACATAAATCTAATTAACTATAGAAAGAGCCGAAAGCCTTTAGACTTAGACATATACCTACAAACCAAAAATAGGTTCAAATCACTTTGTGAAGAACAAAAACAGAAACTAGGTAGAGATAGGATAAATAGTCTTATAGAGATAAAAGATACAAATGACATGTGGAAAAAATTAAAGTATTTTAACAAAACCAACTCAAATAACAGCATTTCAACTGATCAGTGGTTTGAACATTTTCAAAATCTCTTAACTGAGGATAATACATCAAGCGAGTCCGCCTTAAGGGAGGAAATCAATCTTACCCTGAGTGACCCCACCGAAGTTGTCTCGGATATTTTAGATAATCCAATAAGTAACATGGAAATCATAAAAGCACTGAATCAGATGAAAACTGGTAAAAGTGGTGGGGAAGATGGTCTTGTAATCGAGATGTTCAAAACCACCATTGACATCTTACTTCCATTGTTATGTTTATTATTTAATAAGATCTTAATTAGTAGTATGTTTCCAGATAGCTGGAGCAGGGCTGTAATATATCCTATTTATAAGAAGGGTGATGTTACCAACCCATGCAACTACAGAGGCATCTCCTTATTAAATGTAATGGGTAAAATATTTACTAAAGTTATAAATAACAGACTTATAACTTGGGGTGACATTGAAAATAAATTCAAAGAGCAGCAAGCAGGATATAGGCAGGGCTATGCAACAGTTGACAACTGTTTCTCCTTATATGCTGTTGTGCAAAAGTACCTAACCAAAACAAAAGGGAGATTATACTGCATCTTTGTGGATTTTTCATCAGCGTTTGACTTAGTACACCATCCCACCTTACTGTATACACTTATTAAAAATAAGGTCAGTTCTAAAATTGTTAAATTACTGAAATCTATGTATGAAAATATGAAATCCTGTGTTTTAGCTAATAATGGTCTCTCTGAGTATTTTAGTTGCACAATTGGCACAAAACAAGGTTGCATGCTCAGTCCTTTTTTATTTGTCATGTACTTAAACCAATTTGTAGAACAATATGAGAAATGTGAATGCAAAGGCATTTATATAGATGAAAGAACGCCAAATTTAATGCAACTGTTATTTGCAGATGATATGGCAAATATCTCAGACACTGTAGGGCAATTACAAAAACAAATTGATGTATTGAATACTTTCTGTAAAGACTATGGCATGAAAGTAAACACAAGTAAGACTAAGGTGTTAGTATTTAAGAGAGGAGGAAAGTTAAAATCATATGAAAGCTGGAGTTACCAAGGCGAGAAACTAGAGGTTGTAAATGAATATAAGTATCTCGGTCTATACTTTACTAGTTCTCTGTCATGGTACAAATCTATTAATTCATTATGCCTGTCAGCTAATAAAGCTCTTTTTATAGTTTGGAAGTTTATACATAAGTATAACCTAGATCAGGCAAAGTCCTTATATTTATTTGATCATATGGTAGTGCCCATTCTGACCTATGGGGCGGAAATTTGGGGATATCAACTATATAAACCAATAGAAACAGTACAGAACAAGTTCTGTAAGAAACTATTAGGTGTTAAACAAGCAACCCCAAATTGCGCCACATTGGGGGAATTTGGCAGATTACCACTGCACATTATCTATATGACAAAATGTATTAAGTATTGGTTAAAGTTACTTTCTATGGACAAAGACAGGTATCCAAATAGATGTTATGAGATGCTTTATGAGCACCATAACGTTGGAAGAGTAAATTGGGCCACCAAAATTAGAGATATGTTATATAATTATGGTTTCCAATATGTGTGGTCATATCAGCAAGTAGGAAATAGTGACAACTTCCTAAGCATGTTTAAACAAAGGGTCATAGACTGTAATATACAAGAATGGCACTCTGCAATACGAACCAGTTCAAAACTAGATTTCTATGCAGAAATTAAATCATTCCTAGAACCAGAAAAATATTTATCCACTATAATAAACAAACAGCATAGAGTAGCTTTAAGTAGATTAAGAGTAAGTAGCCACAACCTTGCAATAGAATCCGGTAGAGCTATAGCAATAGAAAGAAATGACCGGTTGTGTATATACTGTTTAAATGAGAGACATATAAGTACAATTGAAAATGAATTACATATGTTAGTTTACTGTCAACTGTATGACAACCTAAGAACTATTTGCAATGTCAATAATTACTGTAAAAGTGAGAATCATGTTATAGGATACTTGCAGAGTACTAACTGTGATATAATCTGTAACATAAGTAAGTTTATTTATAATGCTATGAAAAGAAGAGAAAATTATTTGAGTAAATTAAAATAATGAAATCCTGATAAATGTAAGGTTATGATGAATCTGTGTTAATAGTGTTGGTTTGTTATGTTTGTAAACTAAAATAATGAATACCTGATATAATGTGAGGCTTTGATGAATCTATGTAAATAGTGTTGGTTTGTTATGTTTGTAATTTTATGATTTTGTCTTGAGTGTACTATGGGCCCATGGCCTGAATACTTATTGAAAATAAACTATTATATACACTTTTTTGCCTGAATACACTATTTTGCCTATAACGTTTATAGGGCTTCGAATTCTGTCTTGTGGTTTGGATTGTTCGTACTTGGTTTTTATTTTATTTCAATAATTTGCTTGTGCGTAGGGGTCTTTAGCAGTGGGAGGAAACCAGAGAACCTGAAGAAAACCCACGAGGTTGGACAGGCGACCCTACTTCTTGTCACATACAACCGGGAAATCGAAACCACGCCAATTGACTCACTGACAGACCTTATGATACAACGCACACGCGCCAACCATTCGGCCAATCACCCCCCCCCCCCGCAGTGCAGGGCGAACGGTCTAACAAAGTACAACATCTAGTCGACCAGATTGAACTTTTTTTTACAGGAATCTACAATAATTATTGGCAGTTTGAATTCGACAAAGAGTAGACAGAAACGTTAGTGTCCGAGAAGTACGACGAGCCCTGTACTTCACAGTATCTAGTCGTTCGAATGGAACATCAAACGAGGCTCTATTTATTCTTTGGTAAGCATGTACATAACCTTGGATAATTTGGTAGACAGTAAAGCCACTGCTTGGGCAAAATGTTCCATAAAGCACAATCCCTTGTCCCCTGTCTCTTCTCCGTCAACGTGCAATAAGTAAAGATGACCATCCCGAATCCAACCTTCTCGCCTTCTCCCTATTCAACCCTCCTCCCCTCAGTGTGTAAACAAATAATAACCAGTTACATTGACATTTTTACCATTTATTGATTTATTTTATCCCCCAGAAGTTACCCAAAACACCCAAAACAATTAAATAACATTATAGATATAAATTTTAATGTGATCATACCTAACTTTCTAACCCTCTATCTAAAATAAAGTATAATAAATATTATATTACATCATATCATATTAAAGAAACAACAAATTACATTATATAATAACAAAGATTACAATTGACATACATAAGAAATTAAATTACATCATACAATAATAATAGATTACAATTGAGATCAATAACAACTTACTATTGAAAGCAATAACATATTACAATTGAAAGCAATACCAGATTAAAATTAAAAGCAATAACAGATTAAAATTAAAAGCAATAACAAACTAGATTACACCATACAGCAATATTTGATAAAAATTGAGAGCAATAAAAGATACTGTACAGTTCATAACAATGAATTAAATTACAATATATAGCAGTCCGCGTTGTTATCTTTTCCAGCATAATCAGTCCTCCATGTTCTAATTCGTCAAGCATTATCAGTTTCTATAAAGACAAGAATGATTTTAAACAAATACAATATGTTCATAGTGAGGATTTAACGTATACTATATGTTTTGAAACCGGAAAATAACCGTAACAAAAATTTTATTTGTAACCTTTTTTCCCAGACATTTTTCGGCAACTTGGTGTAAATTATCTTAATACATAATCATAGTATCTTATTTAATAAGTGTGTAGACTTAGCTTAATCGACGGACTTAGTTGGTTTTTTTCTAGATCTGAGATTTAGTGGAAAAGATGGGGTGTCTGAAATACGTAACACCATTTAGATGCATGTATATTGTATGCTTTTATCATAATAATCAGGATAGTTGAACCGTCTGTAATTGGTTTGTGTTACCTGTTTCAAATTTCAATGTGGGCGTATTAAAAGCAGTTGTTTTTCTCGGCTTTTGTCGCTTGACATTGTATTGTCAGATCAGACGACACTATAAATGAAAGGTCCATTGTAAATCCAGGTGATCCTGTTAAATTACACCCCTTTCCCTAATCTGTCTGCTAGGGATAATGGAAAACACATAGTTCAACGGACTTTATCAACCGTAAATTGCTGGGTTACGAAACATCATTTTACAACTAATAAAATCTCCGTTAAAAACGCTGCGACTCCTCGTTTAAATTTAAACAACATAAAAAGTGGCTGAGAAGCACATGTTGGGTATTTCCCTTCACATGTTGGGTATTTCCCTTCACATGTTGGGTATGTTCCTTCACAAACAGAAACAAAAGTAGATCAAAAGGAGATAATTAACTTGAAAACGAGGCATGAACAAAAGTATAACTCTTACACCGAGTTAACTACACAGCCCCCGCCTCACTAACACATCATAGCAATTTACCAAACATTTGCTCCATGCTCTTGTCAGAAAAAAACACTGCCTTCCTGTGCCCTTTATATGTCCTTAAAAGATGTTTGTAATAATATTCCGCTGTCTCAGCATTTGAATTGTTTACGTACCTATATGTGTGTAGTTAAGTTTGAAACCACTATAACTGCATTCATTCTCAGATATAAAGATAATCAAAACATCAGATCCCTCTTCTGCTGTTATAGGTGATGGTCGTGCACCTCCACAATATTTACTATAAATACAAATATTGAAATAAGATATAAGGCAAGACATGGATTATACTAAGATATAAGGCTAGATAGGGATTATACTAAGATATAAGGCAAGACATGGATTATACCAAGATATAAGGCAAGACATGGATTATACTTATACCCCGTTCAGACGCTTATAACTTATCCGGCGATTTTTATCCGGCGATATTTATCCGGCAATTTTTGCGTTCATACGTGTTTTAAGATACTGGCACTATACTGGATTAACATTCCTAACCATGTTCCTGACCTCGTCGGTCAAGCGTCAGAGGTTAACGCGCATGAGCACTGATAGCCGCCATTTGTCTAAGATGGTTATTTACTAAGCACTGCGCATGTCCAGAGGGAAAATATCCGGATATTTTAATCCTACCCGTTCAGACGCCGAAAGTTAAACCAGATAAAAAAAAAAGGTGAATTCAATTCACCTACGAAGGTGGATATTTTAAACCAGATAAAAATCTCCACATATGCGTTCAGACGACGAAAATTGCTGAATTAACTATCGCCGGATAGAGTTAAACTAGTTTAACTTGCGCGTCTGAACGGGCTACTAGATATAAGGCTAGATAGGGATTATATTAATATCTGAGGATGTCAAGTATGCCTGCCTTCCGTGCACCCTATGTTTACACCCGCTATTTGTTGTATTTCAAGATATGCAGAAAATCGCCGAAAAGTCACAAGTAAAGATTTATCTTTACAGCATGCTATCTTTTTTAAAAAATAACATGATGCTAAAGCTCACGAAATCTGCTATTTGCAAGCTTCATTTTCAGTAACAAGAATGGCTGATGGACTTAGTGGAAAAATAACTGTGTTTATGTGCCAGGAGGTAAACACCCGATTGGATGTTTCCGCAAGAAAAACATTACTGAAACACAATGTTCATATGCACCCACGTATTATAAATTTTCAAAACAAATACAGTGTACTAACCAATAATCAACATACCGTATATACTGCAGGGCAAGATAAATTGCTATAGTTGTTGATGCTAGAGAATATCGACCGCCATACATAGACAATGTTATACTTACACATTAATACTTCCTGTAATTATCTGTAGGACATCACTACAACTGTTGGCCACCGAATAAGGTGAAACATTTGCACACCCATTTACGCTATAATCTTCTATTTCAAATACATCTTCAAATTGTAAGTGGATATATTTATCAGGAATTCCTGATATAACCCATATCATATAACTGTAGTCATTATAATCATCAGGATAGTTCATTGAAGCAATCGGATTTGGTGGAAAAGATGTGTCTGAAATACGTAACATAATTATAAATGATGTATATTGTTAATTACGGTTCATGGTACTACAATATGATTCTGGTTTGTTATGAAACATTTCCACACCCATGTACGTTTAAAGACCTTGTATTAGAAATACATCTTCAATTTGTAACTGGATATATTTATCAGAGATTCTTGGTATAATCCATGTCGTATACTAATTGTATGTCTTTACAGACCCCCTTCTTCCGGGCAAACTGATTTCTTAAACGAGTTCAGTAATCTTATCCATGAAATTAACAGCAGCAAAGATCTTTTCATATGTTTTTTTTTAAAAAACAATATTTATTCAAAAAGAATATAGCATAATGGTACATTACATCATACAATATATTATAATTTAGGGCCCATCATTACATTATCTGCACATATAATTATATATTATACAATTTCAAAAACATTTATTGAACATTCATTTATTTTGGCATGTTTATCTTTTGCATTTGTGTGCAGGGGATACATTACTTCTATTATTCTAAAAGAGTACCGTTTTATTGTTATGTGTAATTATATTTAGCTTAGTTTCCCCTAAGATGTGTTATCTCCCCTTAAGGAGGTCAGGGTCTTGACCTTTTTGGCAACTTGTTGGGTACATTATAGGGGAATATTTTAAGCGGTAGATTAAAAAGTACTGATCATTTCAAAAATAAAATAAAAAAAGTCGAAAGATGAAAGGACTTAAGTACTTTTAGTCAACGTTCTTGTCATATAATTTAATAACAATAATTGGTTATTTCATTTTTGGTTGGGTATGCGGTAACAATGTCCATTTATTAAGTATTTTCTTATTAGTTTAAAAAATTTCCAGTTCTAGGCATTTTCGACTTTGTAAAAATTATCTGTACCTTTCGCAGGTAGGAATAGTTGCTTCTAGTTTTGATTTATATACGTAATATTTAGTTAAAAAGATTATTTGATATACAAAAGTCCATTTGTGAATTTTGTCAAAACTGATTTATCTAGGCAACCAAGGTTAATTTCCTTGTGTGTTATATTTACAATAATATTTGCTTTTGTAAGGATTTCATACTTTTCGTTCCGTATCCGTTGCGTGTAAGTACAGTATATAAACAAATGATTTACAGTTTCAATATCTGAAAAACAGAAGGAACACAGAGTTGATCCAGTCAGTCTTAATTTACAAAGTATTTATTTTGTATAAATTATTTTATTGATGTACTTATACTGAAAGTTCTGTAATTAAGAGTTAGAATTTACACTGTGGGCTAATTTGAACATCATTTGTATATCATTTTCCCCAAATTGGTGTATATTTAGTTCTTTCTACCATTTAGTGATCGATTTTGCTTTTTAGTATTTAGCTAATACCAAGTGGTTATAAATATCTTTAGCAGTTATATTTATTAAATCTTTTTTATACCATGCTTTCAAATTTCTGTTGATTTCGTCTATTGCTTTGTTATCCGTTCTATTTGGCGTATCATTTTGATTCACTTGGGCTTTACGCATTTTTTAAATTACTAACTCTGTATTTTGTACATGGAAATTGGTCATTCTTATCTTTTAGATGTAAGTTCGCTTTGTTTCCGATAAATTCATGTAAGTAGATTATTTTTCCTTTACCAAATATTTTCTCATACCTGGGATAACAGATCTTTTTTTTTAGATTTTTATTGTTACAAACTAGTTGATTTTTTAAAGGTACTGAAAATCTTGTGCCAGTTACTAAACAATACCTTATAAAACGGCGATAAACATTCTAGTTTAGGTATGTAATTGCATGCTGGTAGAATATCAACCTCTGCAAAAGTGGCTGAGAAGGACATGTTGGTAGATCAAAGGGAAATAATTAACTTGAAAATGAGGCATAAACAAAGTTAACTTACACAGCCCTCTCCCCACTAAAACATTATAGCAATTTTACCAAACATTCGCTCCATGCTCTGTCAGCCAAAAAAATCCCCACATCGACTTCCTGTGCCCTTTATATGTCCTTAAAAGATGTTTATAATAATATTCCACTGTCTCAGCAATTTTGAATTGTTTACGTACCTATATGTGTGTAGTTAAGTTTGAAACCACTATAACTGCATTCCCTGTCGGAACTAAAGATAATTAAAACATCAGATCCCTCTTGTATCGTTACAGGTGATGGTCGTGCACCTCCACAATATATACTATAAATACAAATATTGAAATAAAACTTGAACACAGACAGAGATGGTGATATTAGGCTAGACAGGGGTTATACTAAGGTAAAGGCTAGACAGGGATTATAATATGGTGTTGAGAATTTATATTACGTGGGTGCTGATGGATATTGTGATGATTACCTACAGATAGTTACAGGAAGTGTTTTGGAGGCATGATTTTTTGTACTTCCAGATGTGCAGAAAATTCGCCACCTTTCTATAAAAACACGACACCCAAGAAATATGCCATTTGCAAGCTACATTTTCAGTAACAAGAGCGGCTGAATTACGTAGGGAAAAAGAATATGTGTTTATGAGCCAGAAAGTAAACACCCACTTGAAAACGTATGCGCACACTTTCAAGGGGAAAACACTACTGAAAACACCTATATGCAAACAGTCCAATTACATTTGAAAAGGCTGGTCTAACGCACATCGTACATGTTATTGAGGGTGGTACTTTTTACCGCCGACCACCGCCGACTACCGCCGACCAATACTTTTTACCGCCGACTGTCGATATATTACCGCTGACCAAATACTTTTTACCACCGACCGTCGTGAAATTACCGCCGACCAAATAAATTTTACCGCCGACCGCATTGTAATGACTTTCGACCGTAATATAATTACCGCCGACCAAATACTTGTTACCGCCGACTATATAAAATTGATTAAATCATTAGTGACAAATAAATAGATTTTTTTAAATACACAGAGTTTGATAAAAACAAATATAGATTTTATTATATATAAATATGGTCGACAATCGAATATGGCAAGGTGTGATTTTCAATGTGCAATTGACTGGATATCCCAGAAAGCTCCATCACTGTATGTGTGTGAATTTTCAATTAATTAATTTAAGATCTACGTGTATTTTTCTGGAGATTATGAATTTGTGGCCTCTATAAAGCATATTCTATTCCCGAACAAAAGTGGCGTTGTTTCAGCGAAGAGCAAAACGAAAAATGTGTAGAAGTGTTCGGACTAATAGAAGATGGGCCTAATAAGCAGAAGCTGATATATTTGCTCTTCAATATCTAAACTGAACTATTGTCCTTACATATCCTTCCATATATATGTGTGTTTTGGACAGTTGTACGGAATTACACCTCAAATAAAAGAATAACATTCTTGTTCAACTTGTTGTATTCTTTTTTTATTTAAAAAAAAAACCAAACGTAAATTGGTGGCAGTGCCCGATTAACCTTGTGGGGGCCCGGGACAATTTAGGCAGCGATTTCATTGACGTTTAGAATTCGTTGACAATTTGAGTATTTAAAACAGACTTTTTCTCTTATGTCCCACTTCGAAAGTCATTACAATGCGGTCGGCGGTAAAAAGTATTTGGTCGGCGGTAATTTCACGACGGTCGGCGGTAAAAAGTATTTGGTAGGCGGTAAAAAGCATTTGGTCGGCGGTAGTCGGCGGTGGTCGGCCGTAAAAAGTACCACCTAACTCGGGTGGTCACAATTTTGATCCAATTTTGATCAAACTTGAAACGCATGTTTATAACCCACAGATCTCGGTTCCAGTTAATATTCGCGCATATCGGATCGTAACTTCCTGAATTATGGCCCCTGATTGTAGGAAACATCGCCCTTTTAGATTGCGGACCCAATACTAGAGGTCACAATTTTTATCCAAATCGAAAAAAAAACGTTGAATATATCACCGTTACACCCGAAGGATGGCTCAGTTCAAATTTCGTAAAAATGTAGGCAGCGATTTCATTGACGTTTAGAATTCGTTGACAATTTGAGTATTTAAAACAGACTTTTTCTCTTATGTCCCACTTCGAAAGTCATTACAATGCGGTCGGCGGTAAAAAGCATTTGGTCGGCGGTAGTCGGCGGTGGTCGGCGGTAGTCGGCGGTGGTCGGCGGTAAAAAATACCACCGTGTTATTGAGGCGTTTCTCCAAGAAAAATGTTGATCTAATGCAAATGTAATGAAACCAAGTACATGGAAAATAGGCTGAGGGCTAGTCAGGGATTATATCCACAGATGAAGTGAAGTCTGTAGTTGCTGTGGTTAATTGATTTTGACTGCAACACTTTCTGTAACTATCTGTAGGTAATCATCACAATATTCATTAGCACCCACGTAACATAAATTCTCATACGTATACAGTGTACTAACCAATAATAAACGTACCGTATTTAATGCAGGATATTGATAACTTGCTATAGTTGTTGATACTAGTGAACATCGACCGCCATATAGTATTTTTACAAAATTTATATAGCGCCCCTATCACAGGTGTAGCAAAAACATACATCCAAAACGCAAATAACATCAAGAGTGTTAGAAATACATTAAATAAGCAATTATTTCTAAAAAATACATCAAAGAACTACGATACACAAAATATTAGGTATTACAATTTGTTATAATTATAAGCCTTTAAAAATAAGAAAGTTCTAGTCTGATTTTTAAAAATAACTAGTGATGATGAAATTCGAATATTTAAACGTGATTGATTCCATAGAATAGGCGCTTGATAACTAAAAGAACGTGCCCTATAACCAGAAAGGTTTACAATTTTTTTATAAGATGAACGTAGGGTTCTGTCTGGGGTATATAATTCTAAAAGTTCAGATAAATACTTAGGTGCTAAATTATGAAGGCATTTGAAAGTAAAATCTTAAAGTCTATTCTACACTTAATGGGCAACCAGTGCAGCTGAAAGAGAACAGGGGTTATACTTGTATATTTATTCGTCAAGGTTATTAATCTAGCAGCAGTATTTGTATTCGTTGGAGTTTGTTAATAAGTTTAATGGGTAAGCCAGCTAGTAGAGGGTTGAAATTATCGAGTCTTGACGTCACAAGGGAGTTAATAAGAGACTTTGTTGCATCTCTTGATAAAAAGTTTCGTATTTTACCAATATATCGAATATTAAAATATCAAACATTAGATATATGATTAACTTGTGCCTCAATATTCATAAAATTATCAAACATCGCATCAATATTTCAACTAAAGGCAGTGGGGTTAATCTCACAATTACCTATAACAATGGATAAGTTAGAATGTACATGTTTTTTTAATTGATATTTAGATCCCAAAAGAAGAAATTATGTTTTATCATCGTTTAATTAAAGAAAATGCTTAGACATCCATAGTCTTAATTCACTAACACAGTCCTCAACTTGTTGTTTAGATAGGTTAAAAGAACATGGATATTTAGGGTTAAAAGAAATATATAACTGAGTATCATCAGCATATAAGTAAAATTTAAGGTTATATTTATCTACAATGTTGCTAATAGGTGATGAGTATAATATAAAAAGTATCGGGGCTAAAACTGATCCTTGTGGAACACAAAGATAAAACAGTTTCTTTGATAATTTGCCATCTAATAAAATAGATTGTGTCCTACCCACTAAATATCAGTTTCAATGCATCACTCTGTATACCAAATCTACAACGTAATCTATGAAGAGTAATTTAATGGTCAACAGCGTCAAATGCTGCAGATAGGTCCAATAAAAGCAAAAAGACACACTTTTTATCATCTTATCCAAGAAGTATATCATTGGATACCCTTTTTAGGGCAGTTTCAGTCCTATGGAATTGCTTATATGCACTTTGAAATGGCTCATCTAAGCAGTTGTCCAACTCTTTAGTTGGATTGCGAGTAATTTTTCAAGTAATTTTGAAATGAAACTAAGATATACTTACGGATTAATACTCCCTGCAATTATCTCTAGGTTATCATGACAATTTCCATAGACCACCGAATAATGTGAAACATTTCCACACCCGTTTAAGTTAGCAACTTCTATTTCAAATACATCTTCAAATTGTAAGTGGATATATTTATCAGGAATTCCTGGTATAATCCATGTCATATAAGTCTTGTCATTATAATTATCAGGATAGTTCATTGAAGTAATCGGATTTGGTGGAAAAGATGGGGTGCCTGAAATACGTAACATAATCATAAATGCATGTACATGTATATTATTAATTACGGTTCATGGTACTTCAATATGATTTTGGTTTGTTAACCTGGAGGTATCAGGTTTGCTGCCTGTATTGGCCGATAAAGTTACTCCGGATTTTCTGAGGTGGTGTACCTTGTCAGGGGTGCAGAAATTTGGGGCATGGCAAATTTGATCCGATATGTGCGAATATCGAAAGTAACCATGTATTTCAAGTTTCCTCAAAATCGGATCAAAATTGTGACCTCTAGAGAGTCCACAACCTTGATATACCAGATGTTTACACTTTTTGCGTACGAGGTGCAATCAATTCGTCCAGCAGTTTTGGTCTGATTTTCACGACATTCGACCACAACCAACAATTCGATGTAACGGTGATATATATTTAAATCGGATAATAAGATGAACCACAAGCTGAAACGCGATTTTTCGTACAATCAGGGGCCAAAATTCAGGAAGTTACGATCAGATATGCACGAATATCGAAAGAAACCAAGATATTTTGCTTGGTTATAAACATGCATTTTACGTTTCATCAAAATCGGATCAAAATTGTGACCTCCAAAGGGTACACAACCTTGATATACCACATGTTTAAACTATTTGCGAACGAGGGGCGGTCATTGTGTCCGGCAGTTCATTACAGTGATATAATCAAACGTTTTTTTTAATTTCGGATAATAATTGTGACCCCCAGAGGGACCACAAGCTAACAAAGGCGATTTTTTGTACAATTAAGAGCCATAATTCCGGAAGTGACGATCCGATATGCGCAAATATCGACAGGAATCAAAATCTTTAGGTTATAAACATGTATTTCAAGTTTCATCAAAATCGAATAAAAATTGTGACCTCTATATAGGGTCAACCAACTAATTCGACTGCCATTACGGTGTAACGCTGATATATTCAAAGTGTTTTTAAATCGAATAATAATTGTAACCTGAAGAAGGAACACAAGTTAAAACACAATATTTTGTAGAATCAAGGGTCATAATTCAGGAAGTGACAATCCGATATGCGCAATATTCGAAAGAAACATGCATTTCAAGTTTCGTCAAAACTGGGTGAAAATTGTGACCTCTAGCGTGTCCACAAGCTAAAAACGTGATTTTTATACAATCAGGGGTCATGATTCATTTAACCTATAATCCACTCTGTGGTTTTTGTATATGCAAATTAACAGAAAATTATAACTGGGCTTTACCAGTTTAATCCTAAACCGTGTAATGAACAAACATATAAATTATAAAACCATATGGACATACTTATATATGAATGGTAATGAATACCCCCTTACCCAAATTAAGGTGGAGAGAGAGGGAAGAATCAGGAATGCATTGCTTTCATCTTGCTTTGATCAGACACGTCTAAATAGCGTAAATAAGCCTGTTTTTTCTAAAAACCCAAGATCCTGGATCATGGTACCTGTGAGGCCACATTGGGAGGCCCACTGAGCCCCCCTCCTTCGAAAAGAATGGCCTGTACATATATGCCCATTTATGAAGTTTGCAGATTTTAACATAGTCCGCAAAACCCTATGAACTGAAGATATGACAAAGGTTGACCTTGATAGTCACACAACAGTGGCGAAACTTTGTTCAAGGCAGACACGGGACACACAGGGTGATTTTTAAAATCGGGTTGCACAGTGTGTAGTTCTTTCTCCCTTAAAGGACAATATTGGTGCCAGTCATTATCACATATATGATAGAGCTGGTTAAACACATTCAAAATATACTTTAAACGCAGAGGTCATTGCTACGATAGCTGAGTATTACACGCTACCCGAATCAGCAGTGACGTAACGAAAAGGAAAACACGGGCGACTGCTCTAGTTAACTGACTGAAGCGACCAGACACACGGCTAAATTTCTGCTCACTAATAATTCCTTCGAAGAACGACAGTTGTTACATGGGACTGTAAGAGGGTATCTGACAATTCAATAAAGTAATTGAATGTCATTAGATAAGAGAACACGAAAGACGCAGCGGATCAGTCCTGCTTGGATTACTCTACATGCCCAGTTTAATTTGCCAATGCGAGATTCGACTTGCCGCTTTGTTGCTTGTTTTCGACTACGAAATTTTATTAGCCAACTTGAAAAGCACAGACATTTTCATTCGTGAAGTTAAATCGATATCGATATCACTGTATTCCAGTTGATACTAAATCAAACTTGTCTAAGGACACGTATTTTACAAAGTGATTTATATCTCTCACCAAATTGAACAATTTCATTTAGGCACAAAGAACCTAATGAACTCTGATAATTTTTACAATATATGATGTGGCGTTTCAATTCTCTATAAACTTCTGCTAAGACACGATCTAATTAAAAAATCTAATTCATTCAATATGTTCATTACTAGCTTTACATTATCTGTGTACATGATCTACATGACTTCAAAGGAATAGGCATTGGTCAGTAGGCATGCCGTGGCGAGATAAAAGAGACAATTGCATGTATGACCATGAGTGCAAGGGTATATATTGGGGAGTTCACTGACAGTTAGTGGGAGAGGAGCCGACAGGAGAAGAAAGGCTTGGACGATTGTATGGACTCAGCCTACTCCAGCCACTGCCTTGGCAGAGGGACAGAATGGTGGATTTAATATTGCTATATGTGTTCCTGTAGAAGTCTAGTTTCCGTTTTAGATTAGTAGTGTTGATGTATTCGTGTTGTATGTATGTAGCTGAAGCTGTTTTAAATACCTGATGTAAATAAATCCTATGAGTACGAAACTGATATCTGTTATCACTAGGATAGTGTAATACGTAGTGTTTGTAAAAGTGCCTGGTTGCATTGTTTGAAGGAATCTGCAATGATCAAGAAGTCGTCTAGATAGGCCATTACTGTAACATTATACTGGTACCACTGGTCCTACACACAGCACTACTCAGCTTTTGAAAGATCTGTGGGCTTTTAGAACACCCAAATGGTGACTTTATGTCACAAAGATAGGTATCATAATTGTCAACATAGACGCCAACATAAGCCAGTAAGAGCTTGGTCTGTCTGATGGGTGAATTTTAACACTGCGATATGCACTTGACATATCTATATTAGCCATATAATTGTTCTTACGTACAAGCCTGCGGGCCAAGCTGAGGTCCATGTAGGAACCCGAAGTATCTTTCACTAAAGAATTTAATGACCTATCCACTGGTAGACTTGCATCATGGATGACTCTTAAATTACCATTTGATTTGATCATTAATCCGAGTTCTAATATAAAGTGTCACTATAGGGTTATTTTAGGTCTAAGAAAGGTGTTCTGTACAATATAGAAATCTTTACCTACATGATGTGTGACGAAAACTAGGGTAATGAAGTAGCTTAAATTATCCAAATACTACCTTACTCACCCCAGTTATGTCAGAATCCATTTCTGAAAAGTAGGTTACTATCGTCCAGTCATCCCGTGAATCGATTAGTACAATTAGATAGATAAAGCTTGACGTTAAACGTTGACTATATGAAACACTTAACCCAATTGTCCCGCCCCAATAGCTGTTGCATTACACTTCTATATATTATAGGGTGGGTTTCGATTTACCTCAGACAATGATTCGGAGAAATGGGAACATACTAATAGCCTCCTGGTCTTAGAGGCTAGGGTGAACACATCATCCTAGCACGATCATTATGTAGAACTTACGAGAAGTTTGTGGCTATTGTCACGTTTAAGCCGTTAGGTCTGAGAGGATGTTAAACTCAGAAATTGAATATTTTGATAACTCGAAAAGTATTATCATAGATGCTGTAGTTTTCCTGTACTTAACCTTGTAGTTTGCTGTATTCGATATATAAACTTAGTTAACAACATAAACGGTGTTTTAGACTTTATTGAATATTGAAGTAATTGATCAAACAACGTGAAGTCCTAGAAGCAAGTACTCGACGATATTGTCACACGCATGGTGTCACATTGTATTTTTGATGCCGTGACAAGGATTTTGACCCTTTAAGCAATGTTTTGAAGAAGACGAAGTTTCCTGTCGTTTTAGGTAGGAACATATTTCCTAGTAAACTGGCCATGGAAAGCGAAAAAGACCAAGGGTTAGATTTATAGAAAATCAGTATACTTGTTCATCTTTAGACCTTAAAACTATGTGTGTCAATCTAAAGTCAATCGAATTGTCACGTTAGCCTGTAAAGCATCCACAAGGTTTCTTGAAGTATTCAAGGGCCATAACTCTGTCAGTAATTAATAACATTCTTTGTATCATGACCTTAAACACTGTTTACAAATGTAAAATCAATTGGATATTAACTTTAGCCTCTAGAATGGTTTAAGGTGATCAAAGGTCATAACTCTGACAGTAAAGATTGGAAATCAGTGAAAATCTTTAGGATTCTTCGTCGTATGACCTGAAATACTGTGTACAAATTTAAAGTCCATCGGATATTACCATTTGCCTCTCGCTAGAGCATCAACAAGATATCTCAAGATACGTTATGACTCACGATTGTATTATGACCAATTAACCAGTGTAGAGCAGAATTTTGCAGAAAAACTAATTGCGTGACAAACGAGGCTATCAACATTGATACAATGTAATCAATACTGTATGGAAACGAACAAGACTTTCACCGTTTTTAATACCTTAAATCACTGGCTAAAGTTTATTGAAGACCCCAGATTAAACCAAGGGATGTCATGCTGCTGTACTTATATTTGATAGATTTAATTGAACGGGAAGAATTAACACACACCCTCAAAACCTCAGGTACCAGAAGCCAATCCAGCAATGGGCAGGGAAGGATTTCTCGGACCACTGCTTCAGGAATAGGATGAAAACGGGGCATATTTTGTGACTTTATCACTGGGTCACACTTTTGTAAAAAAATCCAGGTCATCATGTTAACTTACACAGCCTCCTCCCCACTAAAACATTATAGCAATTTTACCAAACATTCGCTCCATGCTCTGTCAGCAAAAAAATCCCCACATCGACTTCCTGTGCCCTTTAAATGTCCTTAAAAGATGTTTGTAATAATATTCCACAGTCTCAGCAATTTTGAATTGTTTACGTACCTATATATGTGTAGTTAAGTTTGAAACCACTATAACTGCATTCACTGTTGGAACTAAAGATAATGGTAAAACCCGTTCCCTTTTCAACTGTTAAAGATGATGGCCGTGCACCTCCACAATATTTACTACAAATACAAACATTGAAATAAAACATGACCACATACAGGAATCAAGATATGAGATAGGCAAGACAGGGATTTTACTAAGGTATTAGTATAGGCAAGACAGGGATTATACTAAAGCTAGACATAAGGCTGGACATGGACCAAGATATTAGGCTGGACAGGGATTATACCAAGATATTATACTAGACAGGGATTATACCAAGTTATTAGTAGAGGCTAGACGGGCATTATAAACTAGTGTCCAAAGGAAACGATATCATGTTTTTTTCCAATTATTTTTTTTCTAAGTGAAATTTTTGGTATGAAAACATGCCAATTCGTATTGTACATCCCTAACACAGCATAGTCCGTAAAAATACCGGGAACACTTGATCACTTCAGGGAAAAACCGTAAATTTCGTGAAAGTGACATTTCCCCTCTCTAGCATGTTCTGCACGTGCATGAAAAATGTATAAAACGGCTGATCAGACACGTTGAAGTCACAGCAACACAAATAACACAAGATATGCCACGTATAACAGCCATCGAGAGGGATAGATCCGTTGGAATGGTTCAACAAGGGGCGTCATGTGTCGACGTCGCCAGAAAGTTGGGCTGCGCACGCATCACTTTCGAAACGATGGACGGCAGCTTGTATACCGAGGAGTTGGTGAACGTTTGGCGCCTAAAAGCCTCGTTTAACCATTTTCCAACATGACAATACACGGCCATACACAGCAAGGTTGACACAGAACTTCCTTGCCAACGTACACGTTTTGCCATGACCCGCATATTCACAGGACATAAATCCCATCATGCACTTATGGGATCACCTCGAGCGGTAAATTCGACGTCGCCTTGGGCCTCCAGTCAACGTGCAGGGCTTGGAGAGTGTCTCCTCGAGGAATGGCAAAAAATCACTCCCAACGTCATCAGACGTTTGACATCATCAGTCCGCAGGCGTGTTTTGGCAAGTATTGATGCTCACGGTTGACATACCCACTACTGACTTGACTTTTAGACATGTGGTTTGTCATTTCCCGTTGTTTTTGTGATCAGTGTTCTAACAAAAAAATTTTTTTCAACCCCACCGATCTTTAACGGCTTGTCATATTGACTGTACAGATTTGATTCAAATGATTTTGTGCACAGATGTTTTGAAATCCTAAACTTCTGCATTATCCAGTTTTTCTTTTCTGCCGTTGCAAACAGGTTGTATCGTTTCTTTTTGACACTAGTTTTATTAAGTTATAGGGATAGACATGGATTATACCATGTGGTGATAATACATTGACATTAAGAAAATATTTCAGCCTCTTTAGGTGCATACACATGTACATGATAAGAGACAGAGATAGAGAAATGGGGTTTAACGTCCACTCAACACAACTAGGTCCTTTCGGGACCAACACATGGTTTGATTTTATTTCAATAATTCGCTGGCGCGTATGGGTCTTTAGCAGTTGGAGGAAACCGGAGTGCCCGGAGGAAACCCACAAGGTTGAGAAGGCACCCCTATCTCCATGCCACATACGCTCATACCAGGGCTCGAAACCACAGCCGTAAGGCAGAGGTGACTTGCCAGCTAGAGGTCGAAGCGTGGCACTGTATACCACTAGGCCACCCTAACCCCCTGTACATTAAGTAATAACTATTGTAACAACAGGCCTGAGTGTTTTTACAATATATTACACAATGTCTGAAACTCGAGACCATTAAACAAATTAAAATACATACTCCGCACGTGTGTTTGCAGTGCAGTGCGTCACGCGAGTCCAATATTTCACCAATATAAATAATGTACGATTGGCAAGTTGCCCGTACGATTATTTGAAATAATGGTACGCCAACATTAAAGGTTGACGTCACATCTATATTTTAAGAGAAAAGACGTTATGTGTTTGTTCCAAGACATTTCGTTAACCCATTGGGCCCTCGTCTGCATACTTACACTATCACATCATAGCTGTATGAAGTTATAAATATATAGTCTGTACAGGCAGAAGCCACAGAATAATCTACAACTCCACAATTGCTGTCTTCAATTTGAAATAAATCTTCAAATTGTAACTGGATATATTTATCAGGAATTCCTGGTATAATCCATTCCATGCGCGTGTCGTTATTATAATCATCAGGATAGTTTGGTGACTGGATTACTGTAACAAAATTGAGTACAGCATCAGTATTACAATGCAATATGGTTTTTAAGACAGAAGATTTGCCTTTGAATCATCATATCATTGAATGACTACGTAAACACAAAAAACAACTATTACTTTTAGCCAGGAGTAGACAGGTCATAAGGGTATTTGACCATGGACCGGTTTAAGGAGCTAGTCTACTACTACTAAAGTTAGCTTGGGAACGAAACAAAAAGAAAAGGGGTTTAACGTACACCCGACACAATCTAGGTCATTTAGGTACTAACGTATGGTTGAATTTTATTTCAACAATTCTCTTGCGCATTGGGATCTGAGGACCCGGGGAAAACCTACGAGGTTGGACAGGCGAACCTGTCTATTGCTATGCATACGGGGTAATTGTCATTCTGTGTCCCCGAGTAGAAGAACCGAGTAGAAGAACAAAAACAGACAGATACAACAACTAACCATTATGACAATAATAACAAGATGACTAGCATCCTGTTTTGGAGGTTTGTTCTCACTTTGCCAGCAGATTAACCGTACTAATTAAGCGGAGTAGGGATTAGTTATAGATTAGTGAGTTATACTCAGTTTTAATTATTGCTTGCACAGTTCAATTTAACCTACGACATGTGTGAACTATAAATCACCGTCTGATTTTTCGTTCATATGTCAGTTTAATTATTATACTTAATTAAGATGAACACTGTTTATGATAAAAGTTTATTAAATAACTGAAAGTTTAAATTGTATGTCAATACAAAATGGCCTATGCACAGGTAAACGTTAGATTCATTCCAAACTCGAGAGGTACCCGAAGCCTAGTTTATGATAATTATAAGTTTAGTGTTAGGACAAGAAGACGTGGATATGGATATTCCTGGGGTTCGGGAATTTGAATACACAGAACAGTGGGTCGAAGGTGTAGATATAAGTTTATGGAACATTTCTATACTGAATTTGTCTACGATATCACCCTGGGTGGAAGTGGTCGTTAAACCCAGATACGACGACGACGACTATACTGAAGGTTTAAGAACAACCAACAGTGTTGAAGGTTGGCATTCAAAGTTAAAGAAAGTATCGACAAACCATTTTTTAGATTCATAGAACTACTAAAGTCAAAACAAATCTAAACATAGATACATACATGCACACTACTAAATTAATTTGTTAATAAGATTACTTGTATGTAAAGGAGAGCTATAGTGTTCCAAAGCATCAGTCAATGAAATTGCTTATCTCTGCTTATCCCAAACAGAAAATGCCCATTGTTGAACTCCATCAAGGCATTCGCCCAATAAACACCTACACCAAGTTTGATAATTCTAGCTCAATAAAAAGGAGAGTTATTGTGCACCAAAGTCTCGATCAATCAAATTGCTTATTGCTCTGCTTACCCAGAGAGAAAATGTTCATTGTCTAACTTAGTCAAGGTATCCACAGGTTAGATGAAAGCGCTGCAGGTGTATTTATTTGAAAGAATGCCGGAAGTCAAATATATGCATCATGACTATGATAACGTAAGGTGCGTCGTATTATCCAATAGACCGAATTTACATCGAATTACCCGATAACTCCAAAAATAATGACTGTGGAAACATAAAATAACAATTCAATTGAATTAAGGAGCCTCGCTGCTTTGCGCCCAAATGGGAGGTTCATGGGAGATAACTCGTTTATGTTATATTTGCTGACAACAAACTAATGTATACTTTCGTTGCAATTCGTTGTGTTAATAGTTTATTAAAACAGTATTTATATGTATGAAACATATTATGGTGTATATATATAAACAATTAATAGCATAGCTATCATTAAGAAAGCAACAAAAGGTTAATTTCAGCTTCCTATCCACTGCAAATTAATTATTCAAATAACTACTAAACACACCAGTGTTAATTTAAGGAATAATCAGTGAGGTATAAGCCACAATTGAGTGTCTCGTTATTGGCACAATGCAACTCACAATTGCATTTTAAACTTTTAGTCAGGTCAATATATAGAAATACAGTACTTCCTCAACCCCCAAACATTGCAACAAAAGGTTTCTCAATTGATTCTTCTGGTAAGGTGTGGTGTACTTTATAACATACTAAAAGTTTACCGAAGTAGGACCCCCGGAAAAGTGTTTTTTCAAGATGGCGTCAAAAATGACCACCGAAACGTCTTGATGTCTTTCCTTAGGTTTCCGACGGTAAAGAAAACATTAATGACCGCAAGTTCATAATTATTGTCTCAATTTTGACGATCTTGATGTCTATCCCATGGTTTTGGGAGACAAGGAACACATTAAGAGCACTTTGGGTAACACTGAGCTGTTGAATCATTATGAAATTGAATTCATGACCTTCAGCTGTCCAATACCATAGAATAAGTTTCAGGGCGTTCAGTTTTGAGTGTCCCCTTCCTCCTCAGTGTCGACCTCTTATGATATTGAATTGGTTATTGCACTATATATACCTGTACATGTACCATAATATGTTTCATGCATATATTTACTGTTTTAATAAACTATTAATCAATCACTAATTACAATACATTACAACGAATTACAACGAAAGTATACTTAGAGTATTGTCAACAAAAATAACATACACGGGTTATCTCTCATAAACCTCTGATTTGGGCACAAAGCTGTGAGGCTTCTTAAACTAAACTAAATTGTTACTTTGTGTTTCCACAGGCAACATTTTTGGGTGTTGTTTTGGAGTTATTGGGTAATTCGACATGCCTATATTTGAAATGAATTCCGGTAGTCTTTCAAATAAATACACTTACAGCCCGTATGTATTATACATTTAAAATAAATTAGTTTTGTGCGAGGCATCGGGGGTTGTCGAAGAGAATACCGGTGATTAGCTGGCCCTTGAAAACTAAATTAGAATTGTTGCGAGGAATTAGGAGAGATAGACATGTTTTTATCCTGTATTCAATGTTGGATATGCATGTATATTTTTTTTAAAATGAAACAAACTGTATATATTTGACCTAATCACTTTGACAAAATGGGAGTAATTGCTATTATTTTGATATTTAGCAAACGATGTCACTCAACATCGTACTTCGTAGGACGACAGTTACAGAGAAAAAACTTTTTTGATCCCATTTGTTTTACCTTCATCGATATACAATTCGATGCAGACTATAAAACGAAGGTCCGTCTCGGCTGCGCAAAATAATATTTACTTTTAACTCTGAGAAATACATTATTGTCCAGCCTTGACATTGCATCAATCGTGACCTCTCGCGTTGCAGTTTCGACAATATTGGGAGATAATATTTATCATATCGCGATAGTTTTGGTTATCACGATTCAACTTTTTTTTCGATATTTTAAAGTGCGATATGATAAAACCGTCTACGGTTTTATTGCGATATACTGAAAAAACGGTTCATCGCCCAAACCTAAATAAGGGGCAATAATCCAAGATTCATCAAAATTGGTTAAAATTTGTGAAATGTAGAATTTCCCTAACTACACTATAGGTTTTCTCAAAAAATCCATTTTGTCAAAGTGATTAGGTCACTCTTTTCATCAACAAGCGGTTGCCATGCAAGATACACCCACATTGTACAAGAGATGGGCAGAGAACTAGCTATCAAGTAAGATTTTAAAACCGGAAAATAATAACAAAAATATTTATATGCTTATTTTTAGGGCGTTATTTGAGACATTAATTAAAAAAAGTAGAATGGAGATATACAAGTGAAATTATGAGAACATGTTAAAAAGTTCATGAATTTTTAAAATTGCACATTTATTTTTAGGGCGTTATTTGAGACATTAATTAAAAAAAGTAGAATGGAGATATACAAGTGAAATTATGAGAACATGTTAAAAAGTTCATGAATTTTTAAAATTGCACATTACTAAACCGCCATATATCATCAAATTTGGTTGTCATAGCATATGTATTATTAAATTAAATACTTGTTTGAGAAACTAAACACTTGTAAATTGAACACTTGTTATCAAAATTGAATGGTCTTTCTGGCGCCACACCCGCCATAGCGGCATCCAAAATACACGACAAACAGTGGTAATAGGTGTCTGGAAGAGTAAGCTAACCCATTTTGGCGCCATACCCGCCATAGCTGCATCCAATCTATTAGGCGAAATGTCGGTAAAATAGCGTGATTAGCCAATGAACTATCGGTATGCAAAATGCACGCGATGAACTGTGTTAACGATGTAGTAGACATTATCAGGAGATAGTAATAATATTAAATTAAATATATCTAGAGTAATAGCCAAGAGAGACACGTTATATTTACCAATCAAATACATTTAACGGCCACAAAACTTTTTAAAGGTTCTTATAAGTTTAGTGCGCAAGTATCCTTGTAGTTGAAGCTTAGATGACAAATGCCTAGATCTTTTTAAAAAATCAGAATAAAAAGAACAAGCTCTCGCGTAAAGAATTAGCTGAGACACAAACACTCCATAAGCTACTGGTATTGGAATGTTACTACTAATACATGGAAAGTTAACAATCGGAAAGTCAGAGTCATCTCGTTTATCGTACAATTTAATACTCAGTTTATGGCAATTGTCAAAATCGAGACGCAGATCCAAGTAGGAAGCGTATTTGTCACTGTCAGTGGTATTTTTAATTTCGAGCTCATCAGGATATATAAATTCTACATAATCACTAAATTTAGGATTATAAGGGCTAAAACGATATATCGATAAGTGAAATTAAAAAGTCTGACTGGCTTGACAGCTCTAGAAAATAATAATAGCCATATTCTGAGTACTAGATGATTAAGTTTTCTACCTGTTGTCTAAATTATTCATTACATTGTTTTTTATTGTCCAGAGGGTTCGGAAATTATTTTAAATCCGGGTTACATTTGAAAAGGTTTACGTAGGGCTTTTCAATTCGTTTGTGTGAATATTGAAAAATAGTACAATTTGTTGACCAGAATAGAGATTGGGACATATTATTCAGTTACAACAAGAGTGGTATTTTGGCCTTTAAGTCTGTAGTAGAATTGTTCCACTATATGTCCAAATGTTCTTCTGAGACCCGTGTGGATATTTTCCTGTTTCGATTCCATTCGTGTGCAAACTAGCCATGAATAATTCAGTGAAAAGCCAATTTCTTATTCAAGAACACTAAAATACTTGTCAGTATTACGGAATTTTCAATTGTTGAAAAATAATCGCGGGATTATTAGTCTCGTGTTGTCAACGCAGTTGACCAAACGAAATACGTGAAAATAAAATTGAACAAGCCAACAGTGAGGCTGATCTCCCCCACCAAAACCTCCAAAATAAATAGATGTCACATATTAATGAATCGCACATTTTTTTCCAAAGGTATCGAGAAATCAAACTATACACTAAGTTTCACCATTCTCTATCGGATATAATCAAGATTATCTTGTCCCAAAGCATCGACCAATGAGATTGATTAGCTCTGCTTAGCTCGAAATGTTAATCCTGAACTCAGTCAAGACATTTAGCTAACGAGCAGTTTAAACATTCTACCTCGATTAAAAGCAGAGTTGTTATGTTCCAAAGGTCTGACCAATCAAATTGATTATCGCTCCTAAGATTTAGCGGAAAACTTGCACATAGTCAAGGTAACGATATAATGAATCTATATTCGGAGTTTCGTAACATTATAACTAATGTTATCGGGTTCCAAACGATCAACCAATCAGATTGCTTATCTCTGCTTACCACAAGCAGACAATGTAAAAGTATTGATGTAATAAAGCTATAGGCTACACCAAGCGTCCTTACTCTCACTGAATTAGAACTAACGTTATCGAGTCCTAAAGTCTCAACCAATCAAATTGCTTGTCTCTGCCTACCCTAAGCAGAAAATGCTCACCTTTAACTCCATCCAGGTTTGAACATTCTAACCTAATTAGGAGAGTTATTGTGTTCCAAAGTCTCGACCAATCAAATTGCTTATCGCTCTGCTTACCCTGAGCAGAACATGCTCATTATCGAACTTAGTGGGGGTTTCACCACTTCCACTTAATAAAAAATAAAGTTATCGTGTCACGGGGCATCAACCAATCCAATTGTTTATCTATGCTTCATAAATGAACAATAAGTTGCATTTCAGCGTAATTTACCGTGAATATGGGTATTGGGAACTTAAAATGCATTTTTCCTCACCGTGCCTAATGACGTCACGACACAGCAACGTATGAGATACTAGATATAAATATTTAGTTGTTAATTATAATTCCACTTATTTTGTCAAGAATCATAGTGATTCAAAAAATAAATACACAGCCATCAAGATAATTCAGATGTTGGATTTTATAATTGATAATATTTTTGTTGAATTTGGAGGGGAAATTTATCAGCAAGTGGTAGGTATCCCCATGGGTACCAACTGTGCACCTTTGCTTGTCGATTTTTTTCTCTATTCCTACGAAGCCGAGTACATGCAGGCACTCGTAAAATCTAATAAACGTTTAGTTAGACATTTTAATTTCACTTATCGATATATCTATGATGTTCTATCACTGAATAATCCAAAATTCAGTGATTATATAGAATTCATATATCCTGATGAGCTTGAAATTAAAAATACTACTGACAGTGACAATTACGCTTCCTACTTGGATCTGCGTCTCGATATTGACAATTGCCATAAACTAAGTGTTACATTGTACGATAAACGTGATGACTTTGACTTTCCGATTGTTAACTTTCCATTTATTAGTAGTAACATCCCAATATCACCAGCTTATGGAGTGTTTGTGTCTCAGCTAATTCGTTACGCGAGAGCTTGTTCATTCTATTCTGATTTTTTGAGTAGATCCAGGCATTTGTCATCTAAGCTTCAACTACAGGGATACTTGCGAACTAGACTTATTAAAGCCTTTAAAAAGTTTTATGGTCGTCATATTGACTTGATCGGTAAATATAACATGTCTCTCTCGACTATTATTCTAGACATATTTAATTGACGCGTATACTATCTCCCTGATTATATATGTGTACTACATCGTTAACACTGTTCATCACGTGTATTTTGCATACCGATAGTTCATTGGTCTATCACGCTATTTTACCGAGATTTCGCCTAATAGATTGGATGCTGCTATGGCGGGTGTGGCACGCCAGGCAGGGTAAGCTTACTCTTCCTAGGACACCTGTTACCACTGTTCGTCGTGTATTTTGTACACGGTGAACAGTCCATATGCTGATTACACTATTTTGCGTTTTTACACATTTTTGCCTATACCGTTTTTAGGACTTCGAATTTTGTCTATGGTTTGGATTGTTCGTACTTGGTTTTATTTTATTATATAATTTCAACATAATTTCCTGGTATATACCGTTTTCAAGCGCTTCGCGGCAGCACTTTAAAACATGCTTCGATTTTATTAGTTTCGATTTGTCGGTTATAGATTTTAACAAATTGCCCCATAAAAAGCGTGAATTTTGTTTTAAACTTACAACAAATACATGCTATTTTGAAATGCTAAAATGTATGACGGGTGTTATAAAAATGAAAAAAATAATATTAATAAGAACCACCGCCGAGCCCTTGAATTGGGGTGACAAATGTTTTAACCGTCATGTTAAAACACGCAAATTGACGTTTTTTAAACTTAAGTTTATGTAATTAAAATCAAACAAAAGGATAAGATATCAGCTTAGAAAATCTGTTTTAAATTAAAAAAAATGATTTAATAGGGACTGTGTTACGTAAGTTGAGAAAAGGTTAAAAATCGGGGAACACTTTCTTCCAAAGCGAGCAATGGAGCTGTAACACCTAAATGTCCACAAACATGAATGGACGTCAATGAACGTATCGAGATTAAACAAGTTATCAATATTTAGAAATTATTTTACACGATAGCCGACACGTTACCAAGAAAAATATTTTGCATGCCAGTTTGTGGATCTTTATCAATATACAAAGTTGTGGTCAGGTACGACACGGGTGCAAATTGACGTTTTTTAAACTTAAGTTTATGTAATTAAAATCAAACAAAAGGATAAGATATCAGCTTAAAAAATCGGTTTTAAATAAAAAAAAAATGATTTAATAGGGTCAAGAGATGGATAGAGAACATGCTTAAACCAACGGCTGCCAGGCAGGATTCGCCCACATACAAAAGTTGGATAAAGAACAAGCTAAAATGATAGTAATTGTCTTACATGAAGTTACAAATCGATATGGAACTAAGATCATTGGGTTATAAACATGCATTTCAAGTTACGTCAAAATCGGATTAAAATTAGTCAAAAAACAATGTATCACTTACCATCACAATTTGTGCCAGTAAAGTCCTCGGGACACTCACATATGTAGCCGTCTTCTGTTTTACTACAATTTCCATTGGCATAGCATGGGTTTGGTTCACAGGGGTTTTCTAAAACTAAAGACCACACAGTTTCATTAGAAGATGATCTTTGTGTTTACAAATTTACAATTTTGATAAAAATGAAACTAGCGGATCCCAGATAAGATAAGCCTACATTTTGCAAGAGGTGGATAGAGAACATGCTAAAACAAACACGTAATTTTTTGTACAATTTTAAAGCGAAAATTCCATTTTTTCTAAGAAAATCAAAACATAATTATTTAAATGTCTATTACAAAATAGGTTGTCAACTCACTATTATACGATCATAGGCATCGTTCAAACATTTAAAAATCATTCACATACAAATTCGTAATATTTTCTATTTGCATATAAATATTCTATAACTATATGCAAATATAAGAAAATATCATTGAATACAGCCATCAAATAACCCTTTGTTGTATTCAATATAATATGGCTTGAAAACGTACTACTTTTGTCCAGAATGATGTCACTTTCAGATTTAAGTAATGTCTTTACCATTATTGGTGATGATTTTTATTTTGTTTTGATAATCTGGATAGTAGCATACAGTGTATTTAAGATTTGCATGTAGTTATAGAAAAACAACAGAACTCAATGACCATTGAATACCGCTCCTAGAATAGTCATATTTTTTTTATTTGTTATCGTATTTCGACATTTGTACAGTAAAATTAACATTTTTTATTAGGTAGTTATTGGGTAATTCGGCGTGCGGCCAGGATCGGCCATTTTGTCAGATAGTTTCGTTTCAATTTTCCCGAGATTCGAATTCAACCATCATTATGGAGCAACGGTAATATATTTAAACGGTATTTAAAATCAGATGAACATTTTGACTTCTAGTGGATCCACAATCTAAAAATGTGATTCCTCGTACCATCTGGGGCAAAATCCTGAAAGTTATGGTCTGACATGTGCCAATATTCAGAGGAACTGATATCTCTGATAAATTAGTAATGTGTTTCAATTGGATTAACAGGAATTCGGTTCACGGGTTTTTTCTAAAACTAAAGACCATACATAATTGTTAAACATAATACGTTATTTCATGGTAAATCTTATTATGTTATTTGAACATAAAATGGAAATAATTAATAAAATATAAGTTAAGTACTTCCTTACCCTCACAATACATCCCGGTCGTTTTATCCGGACACACACAATTTCCTTCAAAGCATGTTCCACCGTGCTTACAATTAATATCATCGCATTGGGAGACTGACAAAGACAAAGAAATATCGATTTCCACGAGATTACTATGTTCTTCCTCTTCGCCATGTAAACCTGTATAATTACATAGCAATATGTTAATATTTTAGTGTTTATCAATACACCGTAGTGAACAAATAAAGCAGAAGAGAATGATAAGAATCCATAGGATTCATGGTCCCAAACATCGAAATGAGTGAAAGGCGGGGCCAAATTCATCCAAGATATTGTGATCTTAAAATATATAATAATAATTAGTTTCTAGAGCACTGAACGTTCAGTCATTAATTTATGATTTAATCATGAAATGGATCATCGAGACCATGTTGTTTATTGTCTCGACTTGAGTAAGGCAGAAATTTCAATAGCTAACACCTCAATTCAAAGTGGACCAATTTGACTGAAATTTTCAGCGAATTCCCTTTACGGTATCTTATATGTAACTATTATAGTGAGAGATGCCAGCTTTTTATTTAATCTCCCATAATGTATCTTTAAGGAAAGCGTAATTATACAAATATAACATCTGTGATGATCATTTATGGATCTACAATATTATATTTTTTTAACATATAACTTACTAGTAGGTTCTATTGGGATGATGTTTAATATCATTAGCAGCAAAATTAGCAGTGCTGTCATTTTAACCATCTCCTATTCTAATGGAAGAGACAAAATATAATATAAATACCAGTAAGTATTCAAATACAAAAATGTAGAAAAGATAATAAAACTACACAGTAACAATATGTACACGTATCTATAAAGTGCATATATCATATACAAACTTATCAAGTGGAAAAATTAAACAACAAGATTTTAAAGAAAGAGGACAACAGTAACTAAGAAGGGTTCAGAGATTTGACATGTTTTACTAACACATTTTTAAAAATAAAACATGAACTGCTTCTCAGTTTGAGTAAATATAAAGTAAATTCCAGAATAAAAAAGCGGTATATGGCAATGTTCCCGTCATTGCCCTTTCTTACTTTTTGGAATTGCTAATTTAAGTTGACTTTCTGTTCGGTAAATTTAGAATCTTCACATGATATGTTGTATAGATATGATAGTAATTGTTTTCTCTACGAATTTTGAAAGTGAGCAGTCCCTGATTGAATTAAACTCGGTGGTAGATTGTGGGTCAATTTAGAGATTCAAATAAAGGTGCCGAATGTGAATGCAAAATGCTCCTTGCATACCGGAATTCGAGTTTATTGTTATTGGCATTATCCCAAACTGTGGAACAGTAATCAAAATATTATGATAAAATATAGTCTTAAAAAAAATTCTAAGCTGGCGTGGTAAATAAATTAAATGAAATTTAATGGCCTACTGTTCTGCTCCGACTGGGCTAATGAAGACGATGTCGAAAATCCGCGTTTCTCAACCTGGGGGGAATGGCTCGCATTCAGGGGGTGAATGAGAACACTCTCGGTAACTTCAAAAATGGTCATATAAGGGTTGTTGAATCCTATGAGAGGTGAAGTTGCATTCCAAGATTTCAGTTGTCAACTTTTTCGCTGGCTATTTCCAGTGTTTTGCCGTTCGTTACAACTTTGTGAATCTGCTTGTGGTAAAACTAATACCGGAAGAGACTGAATGTCCGAAATGACATGAGATTAGCACTCTCAAACACTGTTCCGAGAATAAAAAAAAAATCGTTTGCGACAATCACCAGGAGCAAATTTCGCACTAAACTGGAAACAACGTATTTTCATTAAAATATAAATTTTGTGATTATTGAATCTCAACTTCGATCCGTTTTCATTCCATATTAAATGTCAATGTGGTCAGGGGTGGGGGGTGCAGGCCCGTGCAATGATCCGCAGTATATGTCGGGTGGCTTCTATTCCTCTGAAACGCCTGGAAGAGTGCCAGGAATGAATGGACATCGGGATTTCCGGGCTTCAATTTCTATAAAAATTCTCGGGGGAGAACACCTTCTCGACGGGCCACGGCCCCGCAGTCAGTAACCTCCTAAAAAATCTTGGGGTAAATGGGTTGGTTGATAATTCATTTCGGGGTGAGCGTCGAGAAAAGGTTGAGAAACTTGGACGTAAATAAAGTTTTAAATTTGTCATAAAGTAGACTTTGGAGGATATGATTTGGGCAATTTTGTTAAATTAGAGATTCAAATCTCAACTTTGGTCAACAATAAGTCCTTAATGTTTCGGATACATTATCTCATGATTCTCCTTTAATTTTTAATGATATGCTGTTTATGTTTGGTTTGGTGTTTTGAAGCTATTAACATGACTTTTGTGTTTTAGCATTCACTACCATACCATATCATTACACCTGATCAGTTAATTTCAATTATGACCCAAAACAATGCGGTGCTTGGCGAACTCTTGAAAATTATCCATTGCAACTGTCCAGAGGGAGGGGGGGGGGGGTGCAAGTTCTTTTGATGCAGATGCAGACGCTATGGATTCCCCTACACTGCTGTCATACATTTGGTAATTCTCTTGTATATCAGCTAGATTGCTGCTAGAGAGATGAAGGGTGTGCCGTATATTACATGATCATATTTGTTAATACTTCTACACAGTATTGTTATGCTATCAGTTTTATTGTAGCATGTGTTTATATGTAAAGCGCGTTGAAACTTCTGTGTAATGCGCTATATAAGAAATAAATTATTATTATATTATTATTATCTGCAACAAGATCAGTATTGACATGAAGCAGAAGCTTGTCTATAAAGATCCGGGAAAGTAACAGACGTATACTCATTATTTATTTACCTTTAGCCTCCTGCGTTATTGTAACACATTATTCTTCTTTATCAAATCACAGAAAGATCCCCGAAAAAAGGGATTTTATACAAGGTGGCTTCAAAGATGGTCACCGAAACGACTTAATGATCATAATTATGTATCTATCAATTCAAATTTGACGATCTTGGGGTCTATTTTTACGTTAAAAGGGTGTTGGCCTTCCATGACTAAAATGGCCGCCAACACGTCCAACTGACTGCAAGTCCGTAACTATTGACCCAAATTTGATGATCTTGATGCCCATCCCCATGGTTTTGGGGGCAAGGAACATATTAAGACAACGTTGGATGTCACTGAGCTGTTCAATCATTAAGAAATTGAATTCCATGACCTTCAGAATGATATCCACTATCATCTAATGCACAGACCGTTCAGTTTTGAATGTTAACTTCCACCTCAGTTTGACAGCAGTGTAGGGGAATCCATAGCGTCTGCATCTGCATCAAAAGAACTTGCACCCCCCCTCCCTCTGGACAGTTGCAATGGATAATTTTCAAGAGTTCGCCAAGCACCGCATTGTTTTGGGTCATAATTGAAATTAACTGATCAGTTCCCTGGTTCCATCCCTATTCAGTTAGGTCAGTTTCATTTGCCATCCCCGTCTATACATTAATTTGAAAATACATACGTTGGCTATGAAATCTTGTTGCAGGTGATGTTGGGGGAAGCCGCTTAGGAAATAAAATGATATGGCACAGTGATGATAGCGTGTCATTCGCTTTGTCACCAAATAGATCAATCATCAGGTCTTTGACAAGATCTGATATGTTGATATGTCCTCTTGAGATTTGTTTTAAAGGGTGAATACACTAGCACAGGACTTTATGACAGGATCAGATTTCACTTATTTTCGGTAGACGGACTTTTTTTGCCGATGCCTTAAATTACAGACTGGGTAGACATGCACAAAGAGCAACTTGTTGTACGCATTGTCTCCTTATGTTTATTTTAATAGATTAATGTTATACACTTTATGTTCCATTGTCTGCTTGTTTGAACGGAAGAAGATGATCGCATTTTCTGTTCTGGAGTAATGAAGAAGCAAGATCAGCCAATCTGTCACAATTTAAACATCAATCAAAAGGTCGATATTGAGGAGGGGGATGACACATGACAGTGGACAGTTAAAGGTCATGAATTCGATTTCATAATCATTCAACAGCTCAGTGATATCCACAGTTCTCCTAATGTGTTCCTTGTCCCCCCCCCCCCCCCCGCAACCTGGGAATTGACATCAAGATCATCAAATTTGAGTCAATAATTTGGAGGTGTTGGCAGCCATTTTTGACATCGTTTTAAAGTGTTCTTTTCCACTTAAACATCGGAAAAGACACCGAGATCATCAAATAATTTGAGACGTTTCTATGGGGCGCCGATTGCGACTTTAATGTCAACTCCAAATATATGACATGTAAACTTAAGACTTGATGCTAAACTCTAAATTTATATCATCAGCTCCAAATATATGACGTTCTTCTTTTATAGATAACAAACTAAATATATATGCGGAACTTTCTAAATACATGCTAATTTGGACTCGGTTTACCGGTCTTAGAAGTTTACTTTGTCTACGTCTTGTTATTCGAGTCAAGTAGTCGTTTCGCCCCAAACTTGTTAGGCCTTGACGTCATATAGAAATGATGAGGTTGAGAAGGCGCCCCATCGCCATGCCACATACGCTCATACCAGGGCTCGAAACCACAGCCGCAAGCCAGAGGTGGCCGGCTAGCTAGAGGTCGAAGCGCGGCACCATAGACCACAAGGCCATCCCAACCCCCATGATGAGGGAAGAAATGAAATGAAATAAAATGGTTAAACGTCCTACTATTCTGTTCCTTAACTGGGCTAATGAAGATGGGCATACGCCATACAGTGTGCGGCGCTACGACCTACTCTTATATCGAATTCAAACTGCCAATGAATCTTTTACGTGCACGCCAATGTGTACACGAGAACTCGTTTTTTTGTCCCGTCTTCAATTACCCCAGGTTAAGTGCATAACAGTAGGATGTTAAACCCCATTTCATTTCATTTCATTTCCCATCCGAACGACTAGACAATTGACCTTGTCAGGCCCCCCATCCTTCATCACTGACAAGGGGGAACCACAGCGGATAATCTGGATGAATTTAGGAGTGGTTAGCATGTGCTGGGTGTATCATAATGGTTAGTCCCAAAATGACCTAGTTTGTGGTGTCGAGTGGACGTTAAACCCCTTTTTCTCTCTCTGGATGAACTTTCTCGGCCAATATTTAATCGGTTTTTAAAAATCGGGTGAAAATAGTGACTTCCTGAGGGTTCACAAGCTAAACACGTGATTTTGGCACAACCGAAGTCACAATTCAGGTAGTTAAGATTCAATATGCATTGATATCGAAAGGAACTAACATTTTTAGGATATAAACATATACTTTGAGCTTAATCAAAATCTGATTACAATTGTGCCCTGGACAGCAACCACAAACTTTGTATTACATATTTTTACACTATTTGCGTACAAATAGCACCCGTTTTATCAGGCAGTTTCGGTCCAACTTTGAACTCAATCATCATTATGGTGTAACATTGTTATATTGTGATAATAAAAATAAAATAAAACCAAGTTCGAACAATCAAAAATCAAAACCATTACACAAAAAAAAAACGGTATAAGCAAAATAGTGTAATCAGCATATGGAGTGTTCATCGTGTACAAAATACACGACATAAGTGGTAACAGTTGTCCGGAATAGTAAGGTTACCCTGTCTGGTGTCCCACTCTCGCCATAGTTACATTCAAACTATTGGGCGAAATCTCGGTAAAATAGCGTGATTGGCCAATGAACTATCGGTATGCAAAATACACGTATGAAAAGTGTTAACGATGTAGTAGACATAAATTATCAGGGAGATAGTATACGCGTCAATTAAATATGTCTAGAATAATAGTCGATATAGACATGTTATATTTACCAATCAAGTCAATATGACGGCAATAAAACTTTTTAATGGTTTCAATAAGTTAAGTTCGAAAGTATCCCTGTAGTTGAAGCTTAGATGACAAGTGCCTCGATCTACTTGAAAAAAATCAGAATTAGCTGAGACACAAACACTCCATAAGCTGTTGATATTGCAATGTTACTACTAATAAATGAAAAATTAACAATCGGAGGTTCTACAAGAATGTGACTTTGTCATACAATCAGGGGGCATAATCAAGGAAGTTACTGACCAAAAGGTGCAAATATCGACAATAATCGATATCTTTTGAGATATAAACATATATTTTACGTATAATTCGAATCGGATAAACTTCTGACCTATAGAGGGTCCAGAACCTTGATATTACATTTACACTAAAGAAGCGTACATTTTGTCCATCGGCTGATGTGAACGGTGTTTAAAATCGGCTACTGGATGTGAATTCTTGAGGGTACACAAGCTGAGAACGGGATTTTTCATATGAACAGGGGCCATAACCGAGGAAGCTACACTACAATATGAGCGAATATCGAAAGGTATCCAGATCTTTGGGATATTAATGTTATATTTAAAGTTTCATCAGAATTCAAACCCAACCATTATTAGGTTGTAACGTAACGGTAATCAATTTAAATGTTTTTTTTAGAAAAAGATAAATATTGTGAACTCTAAAGTGTCAACAAGCTTAAGACACGACTTTTAGTACAACCGAGGGCCATAATCCAGGGAATTACGATCCGATATGTACGAATTTTGAAATGAAACACAATGGTTTGCGTATAAACATATTTCAAGTTTCATCAAAATTGGATCGAAATTGTGACTTCTAGATAGTCCACTTTTACACTATTTACATAAGTTGAGAGGCGCCCTTGATATGCAGTTTCGGACTGATTTTCATGAAATTCAATGTCAATTGTCATTATAGTATATTATTACCTTTTTTTAAAAAATAGATAAAAATTGTGACCTAGAGGGACCATAAGTTACAAAACGCGATTTTGCATAAATCAGGGGCCATAATCTAGGAAGTGAGGGTCCGATACGCACTAATATTGAATATAATCCAGATCTTTGGGATATAAACATATATTTTAAGTTTCATTGAAATTGGATAAATATTGTGTCCTCTAGAGGGTCCACAACCTATGTATATACATATTTTGCATACAGGGAGCGGCCATGTTGTCAAGAAGTTTCCATTAAATTCGACCTCAACGCATCATTATGGTGTAACAGTGATATATTTAAACGTTTTTTAAAATCGAATAAAAATTGTCACAAGCCAAAATCGTGATTTTTCGTACAATCAGGGAACATGAAGTTACGGTCCAATATGCGCTAATATAGACAGGAACGTGGATCTTTGGGATATAATCTTATATTTTAAGTTTCATCCAAATCTGATAAAAATTGTGATGGTACATACCTAGATATTGCATACTTTTACACTATTACGTACAGGGAGCGGCCATTTTAGTGGGTAGTTTCAGTCCTCGTGTTACAGAGTTCGACATTACGGTATATTTTTTAAAATCAGATCAACATTTTGACATCTAGAGCCGCGTTTCTCATCCTGGGGTAAATTCACCCCTAACGGGGGAATAGCTCGCGTCCAGGGGGTGAATAACCTCACACCCAGTAACTCCAAAAATGGTCATATAAAGGTTATGGAGTCTTATGAGAGGTGAAGCTGCATTTCAAGGCCGTTCATTACAACGACATACCTTTGTAAATCTGTATTTTCATCGCTGGTTTTGATAAAAATCAAATACTGGAACAGACTGAATATCCGAAATGACATTAGATAAGCACTCTCAAACACTGTCCTGTATTCGCCACAGGTTGAGAAACGCGGATCTGGAGGGAACACAAGCTAAAACCAGCGGCTGCCAGGCAGGATATGCCCACATAAGAAAGTGATTTTTCCTACAATCAAGGGCCATAATTCATGAAGTTACAAATCGACATGTGCAAACATGGGATGGAACCAAGTTCTTTAGGTTATAAACAAGCATTTCAAGTTACATCAAATTCGGATTAAAATTATGACCTCTATAGGGTCCACAACCTTGATATACCATATTTTTACACTATTCGCGTACAAGCGACGACCATTTTGTCCGACAGTTGTGGTCCGATTTTCACAAAATTCGAACTCTACCTTCATTACGGTGTAACGGTAATATAATCAAACGGGTTTTTTTTTGGTTTTTTTAATCGCATGATAATTGTGACCTCCAGGGGGACCACAAGTTAAAGTATGCGATTTCGCGTACATTAAGGGGTCATAAATCAGGAAGTTACGATCCGATATGCAAAAATATCGAAAGGAACCAAGATCTTTGGGTTATGAACATGCATTTCAAATTTCAAATTGTGACATCTAAAGAGTCCACGACCATGATATACCATGTATTTTTCACACGATTGATGTACAAACGGCAGCCATATTGTTCGGCAATTTTGGTCCGACGTTCACGAAATTCGAACTTAACCTCTATTACGGTGTACCGGCGATATATTCTTACGGTTTTTAAAATTTCAAGTTTATCAAAGTCGGATTAAAATTGTGATCTCTACAGGGTCCACAACCTTAATGTACCATATTATTAAACTATGCGCATACAAGCAGCGGCCATTTTTTCCAACGGTCAAATTTTCACGAAATTCGAACCCAACCTTTACTATGGTGTTATGGAGATATATTCAAGCGTTTTTTTTTAAGATTCCACAACCTTGGTATTAGATTTTGCGTAAATTCGTGATTTTTCGTAATATCAGGGGCCATAATCCACAAAGTTACAGTCCGATATGCGTAAGATCTTTGGATCACAATCTTACATTTCAAGTTTCATCAAAATCGGATCAAAATCTCTAAAGGGTCATCAAACTTTTGTCCGGCAGTTTTGATCCTATTTTTTCGAACTTAACCATCATTGAGGTGTAACGGTAATATATATAAACGCTTTTTTAAATTGAATAAAAAAAACACGCGATTGTTGGTACAAATAACGCCATAATTCAGGAAGTTAGGATCCGATATGCGGGAATATCAAAAGGATCAAAGATCTGTGGGTAATACACGGGCTTTTCGATCCAATACGTCATGCAAGTATGAGAGGAACCGATATATTTTGGAAATAAACCTAAAGAATGTCAAGGACAGACGGACAGGGACAACGACAATAAACGTCCAAGATCAGAGGCCATAATCAAAGAAATTACAGTATGGTATGTGCAAATATCAAAAGGAACCCAGATCTTTGGGATATAAACATATAATTTAATTTCATAGGAAAAATTATTGTGACCTCTAAACAGTCCAAAACTTTGATATACTTTTAAACTATTTGCGTACAAGGAGCAGCGACTTTGTCCAGCAACTATATTCTAATTTCCAGGAAATTAAAACTCAAGTCATTAGGGTGTTACCGTGATATGTTTGAAAGATTTTTTTAAAATAGGCTAAAAATGGGATTTTGTAAACAATCAGAGCAAATAATCCTGAACGTTACGTTCTAATATGCGCATATTTAGAAAGGTACCCAATCTTTGGGATTTAAATATAGATATGCGTACGAGGAGCGGCCATTTTGTTATATGGTCCGATTTAATAAAAAATTGAACTCAATGGTCATTGTGGTGTAACGATGTTATATTTAAACGTCTTTTAAATTTGATAAAAAAAATAGTGTCTTCTGGAGGGTTCGCAAGCTAAAAACATTATTTGTTTCATGCAACCAGGGTCCATAATCAATGAAGTTACTTTCATCAAAATCGGATCAAAATTGTAACCTCTAGTCTAGGGGCCACAAACTTAATATTACATAATTTTTACACTATTCGCATTCAAAAAGTGGCCAACCATCTGGGCGACCTTCGGTTATATTTTTTGCACGCGAATGGTCCGGACAACGTCTGTTCAAAGATGGCTGCCCCCATGGACTTAACTTTTTGCGTAGCACAAATATTGAAATAATGCGTAATTTGAAGACTCACATAGAGTCCGGCATAACATGGGAGACAAAAATGGCTGCTGGTAGCATTAGCAACCATTCGTGTTTTCGGTGTCGACGATTTTGGAGGATTTTGAGTTACGGACTTAGGTCCTCAACGTGCCATCATCTTGAAACATGAAATTTTTTGCGATATTTTACTCACAGACATGGGAGTTACTTTTTCTGTATTCTTGAAGGAGTGCCTAAAAAACGTCCAGAACAGCATTTTTATTTCGGTCAACTGATGGAATCTATTCGGAATTGAATTAGATCGTAATATGTTCAATGCGTCTCTTATTTCTGAAATTAATACACTTCAGGATACCCTGTGATCAAGGTCAAATATTTGGTGTTTGAAAATTTAAAAATTTCAAATTTCGCCTTTGACCTTATATCTTTAATTTTCAAAATGAACAGATTTAACCTAAATATTTAATCTGTACAAATTTAACCTAGATATTCAAACAGCTGGGGTCAGTCTGATTCAAAAAATATTACTTCTGTTTAATTTTTGATATGGCTCGATTCATTTTTCTGAAATTCGTGGCAACGGGCAGTTATTTAGATTACCGCAATACAAGTTTCAGTTATTTCTCTTTAGTTTTCAGATTTGTTTTTGCCCGTTTGCAATGTTTCTAACTATATTTAGACTTCCTGAGTTATTGGACAATTTTGGTTTATATTTTTTCTTCTTATTTTTTGTTTTAAGATATTCGATATAATTAATGACACGTCGGTGAACATGAAAGCTTGCATATCTGCTTGAGACAGTAGCAGATCAAGTTATTATTATTAATGTTTCCTCAAAATAACCTCTAGAGTCTAGAGGGGCCACAACCTTGATATTACATAATCTAACACTATTTGCATACAGTTTTGGACGAATTGTTCCGAAATTCGAACTCAACCATCATTATAGTGTACCAGAATTATTCAAACGGTTTTATAATTTGTGACCATCGCAGGTACAACAAGCTTAAAACATGATTTTTTTATTCCAACAGGGACCATATTATGTAGGAAATTACGGCCCGATATGCTGGAATATCGTAAGGAACCTAGATGTTCGGGTTTTAAACAAACATTTCAAGTTTCATCAAGTTATCGTCCAATACATGCCAATATCAAAAGGAACCAAGATATTTTTGTGTTAAACCTATATTTCAAATAATGTCAAATTGGATAAAAGTTTTGACCTGTAGAGTGTCCCCCCCCCAAAAAAAAATGGGCGTAAAAAATGATGATATAAACTGGTATTTTAAGTTACATCAAAATCGTAACAAAATTGTGTATTTAAGAGGGTCCACGACCTTGATATATTCCATACTTCTACACTATTTACGCACAAGGATTGGCCATTTTGTCGAACAGTTTCGATCTGATCTTTAAGGAATTCAAACACGGCCATAATACTTTAAGTTATGATCCGATATGCACAAATATCAAAAGGAACCGAGATTTTTGTGATACACATATTTGAAGTTTCATAAAAAAAATTGTATCAAATTTGTGACCTCTAGAGTCTTGAGTTGGTCCACAGCCAAGATATTCCATACTGTTACACAATATTCATACAAAGAGTGGCGAATTTATCGACCAGTTTTGGTCTGATTTTCATAAAAAAAAACTAGGGTAAGGGTTAGGGTGTAACGGTGATAAATGTAAATGGTTTTTAAAATAGGATAAAGAATTGTGATTTCTAAAGGCATGATTTTTCGTACAATCAAGGTCAACAATCCAGAAAATTATGATCCGATGTGGGCGAATATCGACAGGAAACAAGATCTTTTAAACATAAACATATATTTTAATTTTCATTAAAATCGGATCAGCATTGTCATTTCTAGACGGTCCACAATCTTGATATTCCATACTATTACACTAACAATCTTATATTTAAACGCTTTTTTAAATCTGAAAAAAATGTGATTTCCAGAGGGTCCACATTACTCAACTAGCTCAAATCGTGACTTTTTCGTACAATCAGGGGCTATACTTCGTGAAGTTACAGTCCGATACATGCAGATATTATAAGTAACCAAGAGTGATAACAATATACGTTCAAATGAACACGTAAATCGAAATGAAAATAGAGAGAGAGAGGAATCCAGAGCCATTTGAACAAGCCAAAAATAAATAGATGGCAAATATGAATACGTAAATCGAAATAAAAATAGAGAGAGTGAGGAATCCAGAGCCATTTGAACAAGCAAAACATGAATAGATGGCAAATATTAATTAATTGCACATTATCATTGTCAAAAGTATCGAGCAATCAAACAGATTAACTATAATGTTTACGATCAAACTCAGTCAGGTTTTCAGGTACCTGGTAGTGAAATTATGCAAAGTTCACCACTCCCTATCAGTTATTGATTGACATAATGAATCTATACTCGCACTCATAGTTTGGACTTGTTTATTTTCGTATTAAATAACATAAATTTTAATAGCAAATAGCGCGAAAAACTATTTTGAAAAAAAAAACACGTTTAGTAAACGAGGCATTTTTACCAAAAAAGGGCAATTTAAAAAACCTCGTTTTGGAGCTGCTGACAACTAGGCATTTTTTTACCTCGTTTGGACAAAAATGCCGAAAGAGGCATTCTGAGGTTTATAGTGAGACATAACCTTTTTAATAACATAAACTTTATGGGATCAAAGACATAATAACACCATGTCCCTGTTCCACAAAACATTCTCAGATTAAGGTAAGAATTTACTTAAAAGTGTTTGCCTTATTTCAACTAAAATATAGCAACGTATTGTCAGAGACTTGACTGTAACTATTCTCAGAGACTTGACTGTAACGGATTTACAGATTTCAGACCACTATCCCATATTTGCATCCCTGAATATTCCTAAACCCAAAAGGCAATTTGTTAAAAGTGATTCGCGGAATATCTCTTAAATAAACAGTAATCAATTCAGTGACGACATCACAAACTCATTGCTATTAACTCAAATGCCCGAAACAGTATACAACTCGACCTTAACAGGCCATTCGGCAAACCTCGACAGATTCCGGTGCCCTACATCTAGACTCGGCTGTATAATGAAGTCCGCCATTTTGGAACTATTTTAAAGGACCCGGATAAACAAGATTGCCCCCAGGAGATGGGTGCCAGTCAAGTCGTCCACAAGCGAAGTCGTCCACAACCGTTGGTGGAGTCGTTCACAAGGCATTGGTGATGTCGTCAACAACTATTAGTGATGTCGTCCACAACTAAATATGTTTATGAATTTGTTAATGAATTTGTTATTTATGGAATAAAATGATGTACTTTGTTGTTTATTTGCCGGAAGAAAGGGTGACCACGCAGAAAAAAACTATACTAATTAAAAATACAATATCGTGTGGACGACTCCAAAAAACGTATTACAATATCCAGAAATTATTTACTTTGTTGTTTATTTACCGATAGAAAGGGTGACCACGCAGAAAAACTATACTATTTACAAATACATTATGTGTCCAGAAATTATACTAAGCCGTGTGGACGACTCCACCAACGGGTGTGGACAGCTTAACCAGATTTTGGGACTTTTTTGTAAAAGCGGAACGTTTTCCTGTTAGAGTAAATCGGTAGTAAGCCGCATCGCAAATGTATGGTCGTAGGTACATATCAATGACTATCATACATCCGAGTCTAGATGTAGGTTACGGAGAGTACCGGAATCTGTCGAGGTTTGACGAATGCTTAACAGGCATCTTAAGCAAGCATGCGCCATTAAGAAGCAAGAGGATATTGGTTAAAGCACAGTCACCTTGGTATAATGGCGACATTAAACAGGAAAAAACGATTCGTAGAAAACAATGGAAACAATGGAGAAGATCCGGCTTGGAAGTCCATCGACAAATATATGTATGTCAAAGACGAAAAGTCAATTCGATGATTCGCAGTGCCAAACGGGATTATATTAACTCTAAAATAGAAAACTGCGAGTCAGACTCTAAAACGCTGTTCTCTTTAACATCTAAATTATGCAATAAGACAAACGAAGTATTACTACCCGAGGGAAAAACATCTGAAGAAACTGCAAACGATTTCGCGTCATTTTTCCAAAATAAAATATCAACGATACATGAGAAACTTCAGTCTTCAATTGATCATAATACTAACTCTCTGCTAACCTACAACACACCGTTTTCCAAATCACCTGTAATTTCATTTAATCCATTTAAAACTTAAGAGGTTCGTCAAATTAAATCTAGACTTCCTGCTAAAAGTTGTGAACTAGACCCAATCCCAACTTATCTTCTAATTGATGTTCTAGATTGCCTTATCATCCCGATTACAAATATTATCAACATGTCTATTAAATCCGTCACTGTGCCAAGACATTTCAAAGCAGCTCTTGTTCGACCTTTATTAAAGAAGCCAAACTTGGACAAAAATCAACACAGTAATAATGACCTGTATCGAATCTACCATTTTTGTCTAAGGTGCTAGAAAAATCTGTTGGAGTACGACTTTTTGAACATCTAGAGGTCAACAGTCTGCAAGATAAACACCAGTCGGCATATCGCAAGAGCTATAGTACAGAAACAGCTCTCACCAAAGTAATAAATGACCTTCTAATAAGCTGTGACAGTGGACAGATATCATCATTGGTCCTGCTAAATGGAATGAGTTACCTATTGACATTAAATCATCTTCAAGTCTCAACATATTCAAAACTAAATTGTAAACTTTTCTTTTTCAAATCTGCTACTAGTATTAAAGAGCCAGCACACAGAGCACTATCAGTAGTGAATGTTAGCGCGATATAAATGCATATATTATTATTATTATTATTATTATTAACGTGTAAAACTTTTGTTGTTTTAATGTATCAAAAAAAAATTTAAAAAGGAAACTATGTGCAATTTTTTTGTGTTTCTGGATAATATTTCTCTTTAAGAGTGATTGGAAGTTAGGTAAATTTCCTAAATTTCCCTAAGTGTGAGAATGTTTTTTGAAACCTGAGCCTGAGGGACACAAGTAGTAGGAATGGCTAAAAACATAGTCATGGGTATCACAAAACTATCTTTAAAGATGACTTTGTTTTGAACAACATAGAAATATGGGCGTATAAAAGACCACCCACATAATGGGTGATATTACATATCAACAATCGATATAATATTTTAAAATCTTCAGAGCATGTTTTATACAGCCGCACATAATTTACCACATAGTTTGTTTAGAGAGCTCGTCAGAAATAACATCCATCTATCTATATATATACCGTAGTATACATATCAACAACAGATACACTTTTTTACTTCAAAATCCTATTTACATTTGGTAAATAATGATAATGACATCCGAAATAAACACCCCCAGAATTAATTTAGTTTCAAACTGACCTGTTCTAATCCATTTTTGTTGATACTATTATTCTCATAACTTATCAGACTAGTGCCCTTTGGTATGAAAAATAACATACTCACCAGTTAAATTTGTCTGCTTGAAGCTTGTGTATAAAGTTGTAGTACTTGGGTGACTTCTGATTTCTTCTGTCTAAAACATATCATACAGTTAGTTTATATTCAGCTCATCTGACAATGAAACACATAGCCACGTGAACATAATTTCTGCCCACGTAATTTAGTCCAATCATTACATGCCAGATATTTGATTGTGCGCACATAGTTCCAATCAATGGAAAACTTTATAGGTCTATTGTATCACGCGGATATCGATGTTTATACTACTGCTAAAGACCCCTACGCGTAAGCGAATTATTGCAATAAAATCGAAAAATATGTTAGTGCTGAAATGACATGGTCTGTGTCGGTTGTACCTTAAACCCGATCCCACCTCTCTCTCTCTCTCTCTCTCCCTCCCTCATTATATCAGCAAGTCCATTGGCTAATGAATTTAAAACATTAATTAGCCCAAGATAAATATATATACTTTGTCGTCGTTTAATAGATTTTAAATCATAATATTTAAGACTTCCTAGCAGTTTAGGTTCCGGCACTATAAATACTGTCCACTATTTAACTTACTTGTAGTAACAAAACTTTTAAAGCAGCCTACCAATTGCAGAATTAAAAGAGTTTTAAATAAACAATTTATGTACAGGTTAGTTGATGACCATAATATAACCCTAACTGTAAGAACCACATGATATTACAAGATTCAATCAAGAAGTCAGGCCCCAAGTTCACAAAGTATTCTTAGACTTAAGTTAAGAATTTACTCAAAATTGTTAGCCTTGCTTTAACCAAAATATAGACCTTTATAAATCTTTTGTTTTTGAAAGGTATCCAAGAAATTATGTGCAAAGTTTTGTGTTTGTGGACCAAAAATATTTCTCATGAACAGTGATTGAAAGTTGAGTAGATTATTAACTTAAGTCTGAAAATGCTTTGTGAACTCGGGGCCTGACTATTTTATGTGATCATGGTGTGATGTTTGTACGGAAGAATTATACAGCTAACTACAATTACAGGAAGGAAGGCCTAAAAGACAATATGTCCATTGGAAACAGCGCATCATATTCATTATGAGTGCAAATTTTCATGAAGATTCAAAAACAGAAAGTGGTCAAACCAAGCCAATTATGAAGTCACCTTTAAAAGTTACCTTAATTCCACCTCCTAGGAGCACATCAAGTTGTAACCAAAATATTACTAGCTATAGAGGATTTTAATGCGTTTTCTTTTAACACATTTCTCGCTCAAAAAAGAAACCAATTAAAAGTTCAATGCAACATTGCCAGATAACACTGAATGGATTCGAGGGGACCCTGTTGCGTTGATTGAATTTTAAAGACAGCTAACAATACATCTGCCATGTGCATCCAGCGTATATATTACTGACAAATGAACACGTGATACCGACACGGAATTCCCTATCGTAATTCCCTTGTGTTATAACTATTTTATACCATAACAGCCCCAATGTACAGGACTTTGAAAATCCGATCCACTAGAATTTGGAGTCTTGAACCCACCATGCCCAGTGGTTATCCGTCACTGGTCTTTCTCAAATAAAAAAGCAGTTGTCATGCAGGATGCGCCAACATTTTGCAAGAGATGGACAGAGAACAAGCTAAAATGTGAAGTAACTGTCCCATAGACGGCGAGGACAACATCTTTGGGGGGGGGGTTGCAAATATTTCAAGTTTCATTAATATTTTTGTATTATCACAGGCCTAAATCCACGAAGGTACGGTGCGATTTCAAAAGTAACCTTGATCCCTGGGACATGCACATATTTTCATTTTCATCAAAATGTGAAAAAAATAATGAAACAGGCTGAAAATTCCATAGCTATTTTGGACCCCCTTTAGCGAGAGTGAGAAATTGGGTTTAATGTCCAATCGACACAAACTATTTGCGTACAAGGAGCGACCATTTTATCGAGCAGCTTTAGTCCGATTTTCACGAAATTCGAACTCAATCGTCATTAGGGCGTAACAGTGATATATTTAAACGTTTTTATAATCGGATAAAAGGGTCTGCGAAAATAAAGAAAGGAACCAACAAGTTTCACCGTGGTATTGCATTCTTTTACACTATTTGGGACCATTTTGTCCGGCGGTTTGGGTCAGAATTTAAATAAATAAAAATCTTAACCTTCATTGATGTGTATAAAGGTTTTTGAAAATTGAATACAAACTTGTGACCTCTTGACTGTCCACAAGCTAAAAAGGTGATTTTTCGTACAATCCAGGACCATAAGCAATGAAGTTATGGTCCGTTTCATGTCAATATCAAAAGGAACCTATTTCAAGTTTCATCAAAGTCGGATAAAAGGTGTGACCTGTAGAGTGTCCACAAACAAATTGTCGACGGACGGACAGAGGCGACGACAATATACGTCCACATGAAAAAGTGGACATATACAAACATACATAGACAGACAGACGTGTGGTGTGTTACTAGTATCGTATATATCTATGCCTCGCCCATCATATTTACAATCTACTGTGGAATATTGATATTTATGCTGATTGTACGTATCATGTAACATATGTACAGTATCTCTATTGATTTTAAGGGAATACTAAACACTGGAATGTAAAATGGTAAATTATTATTAAATCATAATCTACTAAAATCAATTATATCTGTTATCAGTGAATGGCAATCTGATATGGGGACTGTATAGATGATTCTAAAATATGGTCACACGTGTTTTTTTGTACGTGTTGGGCAAGAGGGAGAAATGGGGTTCAACGTCCACTAGACACAAAACAGAGTGAGAAACTAGGTCATTTAGGGGTAGGGTTTATATAGCCTTTGCCTGTTTCTCAATTCTCCCAGTTTCTCTGATTAAATATTGTTTATATAAAAAACTTAGGGACTAACATATGTTTCAATTTAATTTCAATAAATCACTTGCGCGTAGGGATCTTTAGCAGTGGGAGGCAAACGGAGGACCCGTAGAAAACCCACGAAGCTGGAAAAACTACCCAACTCTTGTCACGTACAACCGGGGAATCGTGATATTTTTTTGAAAGATATAAGATAATAAATTTAGATTGTAGAATATGATTAAGATAAATAGTGTATTTTGGTGCGGGATACATTTCTACAGATTTTGGTTCTCCATTGGAGTACTTATACTGTCTAGGGCGGTAGATCTCTCTTGTCGGCTGAATTTGAAAGACGAGTTGTCCCAAGATTTCTTTTTTTAAAAATGCTTACTAGAATTAGGAAATGCGTTATTTAATGTTTTTGTTTGAGAATTTCATTTTTGCAAAGTGATATATTAAAAGGAGTGAGTATAAGCAAAGTTGTCCATGCTAGAAATCAAAAATTGAAAAGCAGAAGAAAAGTTTGAAGAAATAATAAAAGAAAAAGATATAATTGATGAAATGGATCGTGTTTTATTTAAAATTTTGTGAACATGTTTAAGCTAAAATTGTATTTCGATTTGAGCAAGCAGCCAAAACCACTGTTTTTGAGAATGGATTTATCCTACGTACACTATCCCACTGCAAATAACTGGGTTTTTCGCATTCCCCATGGGTATATTATGTTTTGAAAAGCGAACGGCGATAGCCGTGAAGCTCTACCTTATTTTCAAGCAATGGATCCGAAGTAAAAAGGGAAAATAACTATCCCTGTTCAATATCAATGCAAAAGGTGTTGTAGTTAGCAATCTGTGCAAATTTGAAGCGATTCCTTGTTTGATCGCTGGAAATGAAGTGTGTGAGTCTTGTATGGCTACTAACTACGGCTTGCAATGTCGAAGTTTGTGTCCTGTGCGTGATCGCGTGGCAGCAGTCCTTTATCGGAGAATATCTCTTGGAATTCGATATAATTCGTGTGGCAGTCTAATATCGGAGGGAATCCCGACGTCCCTTGCAAGTTCACGCTGACTCAAAGTCTCCCCAAGTATGATCGATAGAGAATGAAGAAGATAACCCGAAGTCACCCTTACCTTTAGTCTCCCGAAGTCACCCAGGTGTTGCCTTCTTACCCTTAGTCTCCCCAGTGAGAATTCCCAGTGAGATGCCATGGGTAGGGTAGGACTTTTAGGCGAAATGCAACTCAAGAGTTGCAACCCTGGCCATTTTGTAAACAAACAAGGTTTGGACTTTTTTGATTATCGGTTCAAGTCCATTCACACAAAAATCGAAGAAAGCAGGGGACTATTAAAATATGTTCGTCCGTCTGTCCGTGTTGATGGATTTCGAATATGAACATTTTCTGAACAGCGGAAGCCGAGATAAGAGCTAAGCAATTGGATTGGTTGATGCTTTGGGACACGCTAGCTTGAGTCCTATTAAAGCGAGCGGAATGAAACTTGGTGCACAAGTTCCTCCTCTCCCCGTCCTTCTTCTCCACAAGTCTCCCTTTCCCCTTATTCTCCCCAGTGATGTCCCTCTTCTCCACAAGTCGCCCTTTCCCCTTTGTCTCCCCAGTGATTGGTATGGTAGAGTGAGGGGTGGGTTACCGGTTAGGGTGCCCCACAGAGAGCTTTGGCCGGGGGCATGGGAGCTGTCAAGCAGTAGAAGGGTGGGCTAAAAACACAAGCAAGTCGGTTAGTCTACAGGTTTTATTAGGACTCGAGGAAGTTAGGTCTTTTCTTGTACAGAAGGTAACTTAATAGGAACAACAATATCGCTAAGAGATTTTGTTCCTCGAGTAAGCTACGATAAGTTTACTTTTATAGATATTGGGTAGACTTTCGTGTAATTCGTTATAACATTTCTTAACGATTTTTGTGGCTTTGTGTGCCGTGTTATTGTATTTTATGACTAGTGGAAGAACACTGGTGTTTAGGAGTAGATTATTGCCGTTTGGGGATATGGTGTTTAATTTCTTAATCCAGTAATCTTCCCGAAGTAAACGGCATTGTCTCGTGTCTTCACTAGTCATAGAGATTTTTTCTATTGGGGTGATAATTAAATCCGATATCGAATGGTTGCTTTGGTTGAAATGTTTCGATACGGGTTTATCCGTTATTTTCCTGATATCAGATAAATGAACAAGCATTCTGTCTCTTAAAGAGTTTTGGGTTAGACCGACATACTGTAGAAAACACGATTTGCAAGAAATTAGGTAAATTAGGTTCGAACTTTCGCACGTGAGTCGGTTATTGATTGGGAATATCTCACTTGACGCTTTATTCTCGAAATAATTGGTGCGCTTAAAGTATTTGCACGCTCATGCACGGCATTGCTCCGAATTGTTGGAATGGTTTGACAGGAATTATGTCTTTGGCTTTAATTTCTGCTAAAGTGGTGTTTTTAATCGTCCGTAGAAATCGTTTCGAATAACCCCGTATCCGGAGTTTGTCGAAAACTAGCGTACACGCGCTCTCGAAGTCGGTCTGTCGCGTACAGATGCGATGAAAGCGGGGAATTTGGATTTAATGATGCCCGAAAAGGTGTGTTTGGGGTGAAATGGAGATTTAAATAAAAGTTGTTGTGTGTCTGTCTCTTTAAAAAATACTTTGATATCTAACTTGCCCGTAACAGTCAGGTTTTCGCCCTTGAACACTGTCGTGTCCAAGAAGTCAATGCTTGTATCGCTGACGGTAGCTGTTAGTTTAATGGAGGGTGGTGATTATTTAAAGTATCAAAGTACTGCCAAAATTCCTCCTCCGTAAGGGGCCAAACTATGAATGAATGAATGAAATATTGTTTAATGGCACTTGAGCTCCAACCGGGCCATATTGCGCCAAACAAATATGGTTTCTCGAGACAAACTAAAAATATATAATCACATTAACAACTATATTCACATAAATAAAAACAAATATCACAGTAAATTTCAATAAAAATAAACATAAACTTTATGTAAATATATTTAAAACATTAATTCAGATATTTACAATTAAAATTTTCGATAAAAATTTGTTTCTTTTAAAAAGTCCAGCGCTTTATAATATAGACCAGGTTGGGCAAACAATTGATTGAGTGATTGGCAACGGTTATGCCGTAAGATGAAAATATGAGTTAAAAAAGTATGGCCTATACGAGAGCGACACAAAACAACTTCATCTCTCCTATTAGATCTGTAGGAGCTTGGCCAGTCTCCAAGGAGAGGCTTTATGTGATGAAGTTTGTTTGTACCTGCAAGATCCCAAGACCGTTGCCAGCGGTCATATATACAATGATTTATTGTACATTTAAAATCATTATATGGAATTAAAAAATTTGATTGGGGAAGATCTAAAGCAGCTTTGGCAGCAAAATCTGCTAGATCATTCCCCCTTATGTCAACGTGACTGGGGAGCCAGCAAAAGACGACGTCTTTGCTGTTAAACTCGTTAGATAGTAGCAGCTGATAAACATCTGCTACTAATGGGTGATCAAGCTGTGTATTGTTAATTGCTTGAAGCGAAGACAGAGAATCAGTATAGATGATACGCTTTAAAGATAGAGATGGAGAGGGCTTGAAGAATAGCCTGGAGCTCAGCTGTAAAAATAGATGCAGCCGGGGGTAGGCGAACAGAAATAGTCTCGGATGGCTTCACGGTAGCCGAAGCAACCCGATCACCATCTTTCGAACCATCTGTGTAAATAGAAGCATAATCGCCATACTTAGACCTTAACTCTCTAAAGAGAGATTGGAAGGCCGTAGAGCTAGTGTCTCTCTTTTTATGTTGAGTAAGATCGAAATCGATCTTTGGGGGAGATATAGCCCACGGTGGAGTCCTAAAGAAAGGGGTATTCGCAATACTGTCCAGGCTGATACCAGCCTCAGACAAAAGAGGTTGTATGCGAATACCGAAGGATGGAATAATGCTCATGATAGGGTCTAAATATGGTGTTAAATGAAATATGATTTGGTAAAGATGCTATTTTCGTAGCATACTGCAGGGCCAGTTTATCACGTCTGTTGTGCAATGAGACTCGTGCGCCTCGACGTACAAACTGTCCACTGGAGAAGTACGAAATGCTCCTAAGCTGATTCTGTATGGTGTCAAGCTCTTTGAGATAAGACTCGCGGGCAGACCCATACACAATACACCCATAATCGAATTTAGATCGTATTAAAGCTCGATATAATCTGAGCAAGACCTTACGGTCTGCTCCCAAGTCAGTATTTGATAAGACTCTAAATATGTTGAGGGCTTTCAGACATTTCTTTTTTAGGTTTTTAATGTGGGGGATAAATGATAATTTCTTATCAAATATCAGCCCCAGAAATTTGGTTTCATCCACAACTGGAAGGCGGTTGCCATCCAAGAAAAGTTCTGGATCAGGATGTTAACCTCGTTTCTGACAGAAATGCATGCAGACAGTCTTGGATTTCGAAAAACGAAATCCATTTTCGGTTGCCCATTGTTGAAGTGAATTCAAACAAAGCTGCAACTTACGTTCGATTATCTGCATGTCTGTAGAGCCATAGCACATCTGAAAGTCATCAACATAGAGAGCCCCGTTTGTACCTGGTTTAAGGCACGCTGGAATCGTGTTAATTTTTATTGCAAAAAGAGTTGGAGATAAAATACTTCCCTGGGGAACCCTCATTTCCTGAGGAAATGGGTCAGAGAAGATTGATCCCAGCCGTACCTTAAATGACCTATCTTCCAGGAAATTTTTAATAAAGATAGGTAAGCGACCTCGTAGGCCGAGGTTATGGAGGTCGCGCATGCTACCATGTTTCCACGTGGTATCATATGCTTTCTCCAGATCTAAAAATATTGCAACTAAATGTTGCTTCTGGATGAAAGCGTCCCTGACGAACGTTTCGAATCGGACGAGATGATTAAGAGTGCTCCTTTGGGACCGAAATCCACATTGGAGGTCAGTAATAAGATTGTTGGACTCAAGGTACCAAACAAGCCTTCGATTGATCAATCTCTCCATGGTTTTGCAAATACAACTAGTTAAAGCGATCGGACGATAGTTAGTAGGATTCGTATGATCTTTTCCCGGTTTAGGGATGGGAATTATTGTGGCTTCATGCCACGAAGGAGGGAAATTCCCATCAACCCTAATCCGGTTAAAAAGATCTAGTAAGATTAGGAGTGTTGAAAATGGTAAATGTTTTAAAATCTGGTAGTGTATTTCATCTGGACCAGTTGCAGTGTCCCGGGCTCGCTTTAACGAATCCCGGAGCTCTGCAGTGAAAAAACGATCATTATAGCATTCATCATTACGGGACTTGAAATTAAGTCGCCTTTTCTGCTGTTGATGCTTAATTCCCGAAAGGCATCAGAGGAGAAATTTGATGATGAATTGAATGAAAATGTACTGGCCAGAGAATTAGCAATATCAGGAAATGTTGTTAAGGTGGTATTATCAACATTAAGATGGTTAACTGATAATGCACTACTTTTACCTTTAATCCTACGAATCCTGTCCCATACCGATTTTGAAGTGGTACGGGAATTGATCCTAGAGACGTAACCTTGCCATGAAGACTTCTTTGCTTGGCGTATGGTTCTACGGGCCTTCGCCCGGACCATCTGGTATGCCGCAATCGTCATTATACCATGGTTTATTGAAACGTTTTGGTTCCGTCGTGGTTTTTGGAATCGCCTGCTCAGCTACATCTTGGAGAATTGAAGTGAATAAAGCCATGGGCTCTTCTTTTTGGTGCTTCCACTTAAGTGATATTAAAGTGCACTTTCCCTCCTTTTATTCTCTTGTTCGAAACATTCGTAAATGTTCCGTAATTATTGCAGATTTTCAACCATTCATGTTTTAGTGTCCATAAACACTCCGCTGACACAAACAATGTCATTTCTCCAATTTTGTTTTAATAATCCGCTTGTTCGTATGGATCTTTATCGATGGGATGAACCGGGGAATTGGGAGAAAACCCACTAAATTGGCAAGGCACGCCTTTCTTGTTACAGACGTGCTTGTAACCACTGATTCAATGACAGACTAGGTTATCTAAAGAACCCTCTTTAGATCCCCATCCCCTATCGAACATATTGAAGGCAAACGAAGAGTTAAATTAGGATGATTTACCCTACAATGGTACAATACATCTACATCATTCTGCCCCACTGCCAAGGCAGCGGCTGAGAGACTCCTCTCGGGTGATGCTTCCAAGCTCGACTCATTTGTCTATACACCTCAGTTAATTTATACTAAATTCACTTTGATAACACGGGTAATTAATCATATGGAACAAAAGAACTTATGTAAAGACTACATAATTAAATAATTTGTCATTGATAAGATTATCTCACTATAAGCATATGACAGGCTACAAAACAATTGATGTGTGACAGCTAACGCTAGTAAACGTCATTAGTGATCAGCGGATTATCTAACTTGACCATTATACATATGGCATGTCTCTCACACTATGTAACATCTTTTATGGTTTTTGATGGAGTCAAAGGAAATATTAGTTGCCTCGCATTCTCTTTAAATGGGTCACTTAATGGTGATTGGAGTGGTCCTTGGTTTTGATTCTGTAATACATTGAAATGTTTAACTTACGTTCCTAAATTTGGAATATTGGCCGAGTTTTAGCCCTTAATAATCCTAAATTTAGTGATTATGTAGAATTCATACATCCAGATGAGCTCGAAATAAAAAATACCACTGACAGTGACTATATTACGCTTCTACTTGGATCTGCGTCTCGATTTTTACAATTGCCATAAACTGAGTATTAAATTGTACGATAAATGGGTTGACTGACTTTCCGATTGTTAACTTTCCATTTATTAGTAGTAACATTCCAATATCACCGGCTTATGTAGTGTTTATGTCTCAGCTAATTCGTTACGAGGGAGCTTGTTCCTTTTATTCTGATTTTTTAAACAGAACGAGGCATTTGTCATCTAAGCTTCAACTACAAGGATACTTGCGCACTAAACTTATTAAAACCTTTAAAAAGTTTTATGTCCGTCGGATTGATTTGATTGGTAAATATAACATGTCTCTCTCGGCCGTTATTCTAGATAAATTTAATTGACACGTATACTTTTACTATCTCCCTGATGATGTCTAATACATCGTTAAAACAGTTCGTCGCGTGTATTTTGTATACCGATAGTTCATTGACAAATTACGCTATTTTACCGACATTTCGCCTAATAGTTTGGATGCAGCTATGGCGGGTGTGACGCCAGACAGGGCAAGCTTACTCTTCCGGACACCTGTTACCACTGCCTGCTTGTCGTGTGTTTTGTACACGAGGAGCAGCCCATTTGCCGATTACACTATTTTGATTGAATACTCTATTTTGCCTATAACGTTTTCAGGACTTCGAATTCTGTCTTATTGTTTGGATTGTTCGTACTTGGTTTTTATTTTATTTGAAAATGGCAGCCCAAATAATTCTACATGAAAATAATATTAGATTTTATAAATGTGTTTCAGATGTGGCAAGAAATGATTTCTTCTGGCGATTAAAAAAGAATCATGGCGAAAAAGACGGTAATTAGACCCGAGATGTGGGAACAGCCTTATTTTTAATATTACTTGTATAATATATGATAACAGGGGAGGATTTAGTGGCCCTAATTTTCGACAGTGCCCTTTTTTTACTGCTGGAGGTGCCTTTTTTTGGACCCAAATGTCCTCTCAAAAACGTTTTCTTCGACGAAAATATCACCCAAATAGCTCTTGGAATGTCTACAGATGCGTGCCCCGTCTCCGCAAGAAGTACCCTCATTTTGTGCCCCCCCCCCTTCTTTCAAAATTCCCAGATTCAACCCTGGATAGCCTACTAAAGTAATAAGATATTGAATCAATTTCTTACCAGTTGTTGAATAAAACATTCCGGTTTTTGTGATTTATTTGTAGTGTATTCAACAAGTATATAGGATTGGTCAATCGTCAGTTTCCCACTAAAAAACAGTCGAGTGACTGCTGTATCATCGGCGATGGCATGTACAAACTGAAACTTATCATCTGTGTTTTTAGAAAAAAAAAAAAAAAAATTACAAATTTAATGGGTCTTCTTGGCGGTGTGCCAATATCTTGTTCCAGGGGTTCTTTTAGTGAAATCGTGTTCATTTTGATTTTGAGCCAGGATTCCACTCTTCACCGACACAGGTCGCAACGCACGGCCAGCACGCTGCCCTATTACAGGGATCCTTTTAGTGGCCTCTTACGACACGCAGGAAATACGAAGGGGGGTCTAACGAAATATGAATCAATTATTGTGCGTTACATAATAGGATCCAGCTGTGGTTTCTAGCTGTGAGGTGGAGAAACAATCAGTCTAGCTGATATATGTAAATGGTCGAATTATATAATCATGTGGGGTTGTCAAAAAAGTTAACGCACATCTATTGTTATGTAGTCTACCATATCAGGCTCGTCGGAACGATATTGATAGGGGGGGGGGGGGCTGCGAGCAAAGGTAGCGAAATCCAGGGGATCCGATTAAACGAGCAGATTATTGGAGGGGCTACAGCCCCCCCCCCCCACCACTTTCGACTGCAATGGACTGAATTTGTATAAATTGGCTAAGGTGTGTGAAATAAATTAGGCGGACCATTGTTGTCCAATAAAGGGGTTAGATTTGATAAAATATCCGAGAGGTCACATGAATCATGATACGTTGCATCATGTTTGGACAATTGTGCTGCAGGATACAACCCTCACCAAAATACTTGGTGAAGCCATGGTGGCATTCAGAGGAAGGATAGTTTCAAACAATATATGCCAGCCAAGTCTGTGAAATACGGTATCAAAGTGTGGGTAAGGGCAGACCCCAGCATTGGATATGTCAATGCCTTCCAAGCCTACACAAGAAAAGAAAACAGGGCCGCCGAACTTGGCCTGACCTTGCGGGAGCGTGTCAACGAGAGCACCATGCAGAAATTGAAAAAAAACCTATAACACGGGGGGTCAGCAAATTTCAACAATAAAATATTTTTGACCAAGGAATGTTGGTAGAAAGGTGATAATCAGTGGATGACTGGGAACACAAACCCACTAATCATATGCTTGTTGTATAGTCATCTTTCTGATCGTATGACTGACTTACTGTCAATGGTTCATCAACAACCTCCTAGTCCGTAAAACCTGTTACAAGAGAGAACGTGTACATCCCTCAGAAACACTCCATGGGCGACTATCGGTTTATGATCACAGACTTCGTTTATATGGTTCTCTACCACTCACAAACTATCACGTTCCGGTTGTCCTGTTCTCCACGGAACATTTACAGCCACGAGAACGTACTGAAGATGCTACCGCGAACCTTCCGCAGCTTTTGGCAGCGTAGTGATCTTTTATCCGAGAGCTAAAATTTGCTTACCATTATTCCGCCATTTTTGTTCAATTTTATATTTTTTTTCAGATAGATATCCACAACCACCGACATCTATAATGGCGGCAGCGAATTGAATTTTTTTAATCAGATTAAAAAAGTAAACGACTGCAGAACCATTACCCATTCCTGGTTGAGGAATTAAACGCCTGTTTCAATTAGGGGTGATTTCATTGGACGAGATGGAAGCCATTCGATTACAAACACATCACTACGGCAAAAAAGTCGGATTGTTCACTTGGTGGAGATATTGTTGAGATCTGAGTGTCCCTCAAAACGATTGTATCCTACAATAGTTGTACCAGCTACAATCAACTTTACAACTATCGTTACTGTAAGGGAATTATAAGTCTAGCAATTGTATATCGTGCGATTGTAAACTTATAATCGTGATCTTCTGTGCGAAAGTGAGAAAAAACGATTTGACACTTCCATAGAAATATATAGGACACAGGTCACCCAAAAATTCCTACTGTAGTTCTGGTTTAAAAATAGCCTAATTTTCCCTTATATTTTCTCTTCCTTTTCAGGCGTTTTGTTTAGATGTGGAATTTTTGGGAAGGTGTATTTTTAATATTTTGCCAGTTTGGGTGAACAAAGAGAATATTTATGCGGAAGAATGACATGGGTAAAAGGGCTTGAAAGACGTCTCACATTGAACCCGAAGTAAAGAATTGACCCCTGATTTGAGATTTTCATGGCCAACATGACTGCCAGGTGTTGTAGTTGATGCCGTGGGAAGGAATAAGCTCAATAAATATTGTGGAAAGAGTTACAGCTGGTAACATGAGCGTGAAATAAAATTGAAACCAATGGGGCAATAATTTGTGACCGGTGGCCATATTTCTACGGACACTACATCCGGCATGCGAGAGTTACTCCCCCTCTCCGGCAGACTGGATAACACAATTATTAACGGAACCGGGATTTCAATGACAGACTTTATGATACAGCGCGCGCATGCTAACTATTTAGACATCAAACACCCCCCTGTACCGTTAAAATAAAGAAGTCGAATCCCCCGTTTAACACATTAGATCGCGATTTCAAAACCGTTTTATTAGTGGCCGCTGACAACGATCTTGGGGTTTTGCAGGCCTCTCAACTCCTATACAACAAACAGGGGTGGTGAAGTGATTTTGTATCGCTCCCGGATAGGTCATACATTTTGGGGCTTAAAACGGCTTAATTATGTATGAAAGGCCATTAATAGTCTCTAACGTAGTCCCTTGTGACTACCTCAAGCCCCGCGATGCAGTTTCAAACAATTTCCAAGCATCGGTATTGCTTTGTGTTTGACGACTGACATCCTGATTGCATCATACAAAGTGCCCGGATAACACGCGACTATTTTTGGATTATTTTCAATTTCTTTTGAATTCATAGAAAAAAAAATATATCTAATTTATAAAACAAATGACAATGTCCTTAGAATGTTTTTTGTTGATGTTTTTATGAGTTTTGAATGTTTGTTTTCTGAACCATATGCTGAGTAAGGGAGACACCACGAAATTCACCCATCACTCACACTACTATCAAGTTCTGATGATATTGAAAGCTTGTTGATTTGCCAATACCAGAACAAACCAGGTATGATTTCTGTCCAGTGTCAAAGAAAAGTTATATAATTTACATGGCAGGCAAATACTGCACTCAGCAAATCTCGACAGATTCCGGTACCCTACATCTAGACTCGGGTGTATGACGAATTCCGCCATTTTGGAACTATTTTAAAGGACCCGGATACAAATTGGCTGCCCCTATGGAGATTATATCAACAAACTAAAAAATGGCTGCCATTTTGGGACAGTTTTGTAAAAGCGACACGTTTACTTTTAAAGTAAATCGGTAGTCGACTAGCCGCATAGCAAATGTATGGTCGTAGGTACATATCATAAATCCGACTCCAGATGTAGGGTTTAGGGAGGGTACCGGGTGTCGAGGTTTGCCGAATGGCAAATACCGAATATAAAAACATAATCTGATTGAATTTAATATACAGATATAAGTATCACAGCTGGATGATGAAAAAAGAATTGAATTGCTGGTTGGCGTAAAAGAAAGGCAAACATGCTTGATATTTAATATTTGCGACACCAGTCACATCACCACCAACGACAACAAACCCTGACTGGTATACCTGTAATCATTGCCAGGAAAACCCAACTGACAGGGAGAAACTATGTTGTTAATTTTTGTCTCACAATTGTAGTTTATAAAATCTAGCATTTCATGCATTTAAAGTTGAAATATCAGTGAATGAAGTATTTCTTTATGGTAACTTGTGAGTTTCACAACCAAATAATTATTTGATAATAAACGATCAATAGTTATATTAAAACTAAAATACATTTTTTACATTTCACTTTAAGGAAATGAGTCAGTATTGTTTTGACGAGGGACTTCTGCAGATCGCATTACAAACAAGAAATGAAATTTCTTTTTAGGTTGTATAGTTTATTTACTGGAGACACGGTCGACTCGGAGAGGGATAATGTTTAACGTCCACTCGACACAAACTAAGTCATTTTGGATACTAACTTATGATTTTCAATTATTCAATTGCGCGTAGGGGTCTTTAGCAGTTGGAGGAAACCGGAGTGCCCGGAGGAAACCCACGAGGTTGAGAAGGCGCCCCTATTTCCATGTCACATACGCTCACACTAGGGCTCGAAACCACAGCCGCTAGCCAGAGGTGACCGGTCAGCTAGAGGTCGAAGCGCGGCACTCTAGAGAAGTGATACCAAGCTGCAAAGTAAGCCAATATACAGGTTTAAAGGCAGACAAATCGTCATAACCATGAACGAAAGAACACTATTCAAAAGACCTACCCAAATTATGAAACAAAAAAATATATTATAGAATTTGCGTGTTAGCATCCTTGAGTGTTTTAAGTGGTACTATTTTCGCGCAAAGTCAGAAATATGATCAGGGAGAGAATATTACAGTTTCTTGTGGAAACCAGATAGTAATACAAACCGTAAAGATCAGAGAATATATAACCTGAATGTAAAAATACACGACATGCATTACAAGTTAAATACCACCGCGGACAAAGATTGGGGTATGTATACTACATTCGTGCACACTCAGAATTCTAAGTGTCCCATTGTCAGATTCGAAAGACAGCCATATCATTATTTTATATTATCATAAACTCATAACCAGAAGTAAATATAATGATCACCTGTTTTAATACAACTTCACTGGTTACCCATTGTTTTTAGTATTCAATATAAGATTATTCTTTTAACTTTTAAATGTTTAAATCATATGGCACCGTTGTATTTATTGTCTCTTTTAGATATATATTCTCTAAGTAAAAACAAATATCACAGAAAATATAATTAAAAATAAATATTAATTCCTTTACATATATAAATACTTAGATTGGTGAAGCTATGGTGACATTCAGATGAGGCATGATCGGTTTCAAACAATATATGCCAGCCCAGTCTGTGAAATATGGTATCAAAGTGTGGGTGAGGGCAGACCCCAGCACTGGATATGTAAATGCCTTTCGAGTCTTCACTGGAAAAGAAAATATGACCGCCGAACTTGGCCTGATCTCGTGGATGATTTTTGGACTTAACACGGAAAGTGCAATTTCAAAACATGATCGTGAATGTCAACAACTTTATTCCAGTGCCCATTTATTCACAGAACTTGAACATGTTGGCATACTGGCCCGTGGCACATGCAAGACGAATCGTAAAAGTTGGCCAAAAAGCACTAAATCATAAAGAGAGAGGAATGGGGTTTCACGTCCACTCGACACAAACTAGGTCATTTCGGGACTAACACATGGTTTAATTTTATTTCAATAATTCACTTGCTCGTAGGGGTCTTTTAGAAGAGGGAGGAGACCGGATGACCTAGAAAAAACCCAAAGAGGTTGGACAGGCGACCCTACTCCTTGTCACGTGCAACTGGTGATTCGAATCCACGCCAGTTGACTGACTGACAGGCTTTACGATACAGCGCGCATGCCAACCATTCAGCCATCCACCCCACCCCCACCCCTCAATCTTCAAGACAAAGTAGTAACAAAGTAGAGATTTCAAGATACTACAAACTGAAATTTAAAGGCAGGGATCTGGAAGGATAAACAATTATAAACTTCATGTCCACGGTAGATGTACAGCGGAAATTAAAAGATGGTTCATTAAAAACTGTGAAGTGCCCTGCAAGAGTACAATTCCAAAATGGCTGTGGTTGATCATCAGACCAATTGCGTATCGCGTATCTAGCATAATAGAATGTGGAGAGAATAGTGGTTGTAATTGCTGGTAAATAATTGAGTCTTTGAATCACTCTACCACGTAAACCCGGCTTGCTCCCTGCAACAGTTGTCAACTCATCCGAAAGGCCATGTTTGCTTTACTTCAGTTGGCGTCGGTAATTAAGGGGGACGCGATGGTCGAGCACTGTAGAGACCCAACCCCTCTGCTTACACCATAAAAACCCAAAATGATAATATAGGTTTTGTTCATTTTTTATGCAGATGGCAGAAACCGCGGATACAATTATAACTGGAATGCTAGTGGCATACGAAGATAACATAATTTCTGTAGAAATATTGGAACACAACAGATATAGACAATTGTATATTGAATAAAGATAATTAGAAATAACAATCAAAAAACCCATTTCTTTCACTATTTAGCTGTAGTAGAGACTTTTACAGTCGCATCATAAAATTATGATCAATCGGGTTTAAGAGTTAAAGTGCATTAGTCCGTGAATTCATTAGTCCACCGATATCTATTATTAGGGCTTGACTCCACGCCATATAACGATAGAAATAAATAAAAACATCAAACAATAAGCAAGGGTATTATTGTTTCCCAGTGCTCCGCAACGGGCAAGGGTATTGTTATTTCCAAGTGCTCCGACTCGGGGGTATATACAGAATCGTCAGCGATGACCGGCACTGTGATAGAGGTGAATTGCATCTCATATGTCTTGATACTATTTCCTACCCCCCATTAACCGTACAAGTTAATGCTCATCTACGAGAAAGGGACAGATGATTGTTCCCGAGAAAAAAACAAATTTAAATCATTTACTTATCCGGTCTATGTGATAAGAAAGAATGTGGTTTTATGGAACGTCAGCTCCAACCGGGCTATATTGCGCCAAACATAAAAATGATTCTATCGAGTTAAGCTAAATCCTATTCAAAAATTGTATGTGCACAGTATTGGATTTTTATAAATTTGTGTTGGATGTGGCAAGAAATGATTCCTTTTATCTACCAAACAAGAATCACGGTGAAAAATAGACGGTAAGGGTTCCAAAATAACCTGAGAACCGAAGTGGGGAAAAGCCTTTTTTTCATACTAGTTGTCAACAGGAGCCGACAATAACGTAGTAGAGAGCCGATAAAATTTACGTTATTGAAATAACTAGTTGAGGTGTTTTGATTAGGGCCAAATTCCCAAGGTAGTATAGAAAGTTTTTGAAGCAATAGCTATACTGTAGTCGCAGCAGGATGTTAAACCCCCATTTCATTTCGTTATTTAACCTATCGTTATACATTCATCAAACTATAATTTATTCCCAATAGTTATACTACAGTCGGAGCAATGAAATCCCATAACGTTAGTTAACCAATCGTTATACTGCCATGCTGAAGTTTTCATCAAGTATAATTTATTCGCAATAGTTCTGTTTATTAAGTCGTACAATTATTTAAGTTGGTCAGCCCCGGCTTATAACATTGATGTTTTAAAAGAATATTATAATTTTGTACCTAACCATACCTAGTGGATTTATGCTAATAATTACGACAAAGCCCATGCTTTTAATAGCTCCGTTATTGGTATATACTATTTTATTCCCGATTAAGATTAAAAGGTTAAGATATATTTGTATAACTCAATACCATACTGGTGTTTTTCCCCGCCAGTCATTAAGTCCTCTTTAGTTTCAAAGCATATAATCTTTACTGATTCTGTCCTCGCTTCAAGCTAATAACAATAAACAGCTTGAACACCCATTAGTAGCAGACATTTATCCTCTGCTACTATCATTCGAGTTGAGCAGCAAGGACATTGTCCTTTGCTGGCTCCCCAGTCATACTGATATAAAAGGGAATGACCAAGCAGGTTTGGCTGCCAAGTCTGCTTTAGATCTTCCCATATCAAAGTTTTATTACCATATCATGATTTTAAATCTTCAATAAATCATTTTATTTTTGACCGCTGGCAACGGTCTTGGGATCTTGCAGACGCTAACAAACTTCATCACATCAAGCCTCTCTTAGGAGATTGGCCAAGCTCCTATCGTACGAGCTGGAGAGATGAAGTTGTCTTGTGTCGCTCTCGCATAGGTCATACTTTTTAACTCATATTTTCATTTTGAAGTAAAAGCCTCAACCAGAATGTCAACACATGTTCCTTTGACAGTGAAGCACATTTTGATTGAGTGCAAGCATCTCAAGAATATTAGATCTAAGTACTACTGTTGCCAGTCAGCACGTCAGCTTTTTGCTCAACCGGAGCTACATAATAAATTGCTAGCATTTTTAAAAGAGAAGTTTTAATTGTATATATTTATCGTATACTGCCTTTTAAATTTTTATGTATGTAATGTAATTGGTATATTTATTTTTAGTTATATTTTCTGTGATATTTGTTTTTATTACATATATAAATACATCACTTTGATATTTTTTTTAATTTGTCTCATTGATTTCATAATGTTTGGCGCAATATGGCCCGGTTGGTGCTGACGTGCCATAAAACAATATTTCATTTCATTTCATTTTAATCGGCTTTAGTCGTTTTTAGCTCTGTAGAATGTACCCTTCCAAGTTTAATGCTCTGTTATTTTTTCACTCAGCATACTTTCTACCTTTGTGTCCTAAATACATTCTCCAGAGCGGCGGCTTGGGTCAATCAGGTTGGAAAGTATTTTTAGCTTCTGGCTTGAGTATACACCTCGTCGAGCCCTGAGGCCATGCACTGGTTATCCGTGCTAGGGAACGATCAAGCAGATTTGGCTGCCAAGTCTGCTTTAGATCTTCCCTTATCCTATGTTTTAATACCATATACAGATTTTAAATTTTGTATCAGTCTTGGGATCTTACAGGCACAAATAAACTTCATCACATTAAGCCTCTCTTAGGAGACTGGCCCAACTCCTATAGATCTAACAGGAAAGATGAAGTTATCATGTGTACGCTCTCGCATAGGTCATACTTTTAAATCTCATATTTTCATTTTGAAGCGAGAGCCTCAACCAGAATGTGTTCACTGTCGTGTTCGTTTGACAGTAAGCACATCTTAATTGAGTGCAATCATCTCAAGAATATTAGATCTAAATATTAACGTTGCCAGTCGGCACGTCAGCTTTTTTCTCAGCCGCAGCTTTATGCTCAATTATTAGCTTTTTTAAAAGAGACAAATTTTAATTATATATATTTATCATATATTGCATCTTAATTATTTATATATGTAAAGGAGTTGATATTTTTACTTTTAATTATATTTGCTGTGATATTTGTTTTTAGTTACATATATGGATACATCCTTGTGATATTGTTTTAATTTGTCTCGTTAATTTCATCATGCTTGGCGCAAATTGGCCCGGTTGGAGCTGACGCGCCATTAAACAACATTCCATTCATTCATTCCTTCTCCGTGGTGTTAACCCTTTCTCTCCAAGTGTAAACATTTTCTCCGTTGTGTGAACATGTTCTCCACCTTTTTAAAAAAAAATGTATCCTACGTTAGGTCAAAATATGACCTGTGGACATCATACCCATTTCTCTCTCACTGCTCTGCTCAATTGACCGATCGTGAGTGCAGTCGTAGCCACGACCCTTAGAATGAAGGGAGATAACCCAATTTAAGACCGTCACCAAGCAAAACAATAATGGCGGCAGTATTGAGTTAAAGCGATGTACCCAGCGATTTTTCCTCGAGGTATTTGCCGTACATACCGTCGCTACGGCAGAAACAGCGAGCTACAGCTTTTACCAGGGGGTCATACTTCAAATCTATGTCCCTAACGGCTGGTATTGATGTAAACTCCATTCATGTTTTCGCTCGAATTTATCGAAGCATGAACAAATCCGACGAACCACACCAGACGTCAATAGATGTCAACATTGAAGACCGGACTATTACAGAGGCTCACTGTAGTTGTAAAGCAGGGTAAATAACAGCTTTTTAAAAAATATAAATATCATGGATTCATTACACTTTTTCTAAAATGGTAGTTTTTTCTTTTTAATCTTTACGTACGTCAAACAGTCGCCTGGTTTTTATCCTTACACTCACCACAGTTGACAATCAGTCATATTACATAGGCCTAGATCTAGGCCCTACCCTGCATTTTGTTTTTATTATTTCTATTGTGCTTTTTTTCAGTTTAACTTGATTTCTGTTTCCCTGTTCAGTTTCTTTTTTTTTACATTTTTTATACTGTAAGTATATCCCAGCTACTTTTGTGTGGTTGGTAAATTACCTGCTTCTATATTTGTAGATCATCAAATAAAAAATATTCAGGTGTGAATTTTGGGGATAATTGAATTGCATTGACTGAATTATTTATTTTTATTTTTCACTAATATAGTTATATAGTAAACTTGAAAATTTTAATCAATTTGTCTATGGTCTAAAATATCAGCCCTTTTAACCAATAAAAATAATTTTATTTTTAGAATGGGAGGAAGGTGTGCTCATGTGTTGGCAATTATAATGATGATAGAAGAATGGAAGATAGCAGGATACAAAGATGTCCCTTCTCAACCATCATCAACAAGTTTACCACAGCAGTGGGATAAGCCAAGGGGGTCGAAAATTGACCCAGACCCCGTGTCACAGATAATTATTTCAAGACCTGGGAATGTAAATAGGAAAAGAAAGCCTGTGATGGCAAATTTTAACGACAACAGGTACGTAAGTTTTAATATAAGGTGACATAGGCAGCCACCTCAATAATAATAATAATAATAATAATGACTTTTTTTGAGAAGGGTTGAAGATTTCTATAAATATGCTTGTTCTTTCTTTTTCAGAAAAATTCAAGTATCAGATGCTACTATTTTATATCTCCAAAGCTATAAAGACAGTCCAATCTCATACTTGGTGAGCAACACAGCAGACTCCATTACAACACCCATTGGCCCGCAACTTGCATATCATGTACGTAATAATGAATCTTAAACAATATCAATAGTTACCCCCCTCTGTTTTCAGTACCATAACAAAAATGCACTGCAGTATTTTATATTTCACTTTCATTTGATTTAAACAATATTTTATTAATTGTAAAGTAAAATAGGTAAATATACAAAGAATACAGGGATACGATAACAAGCTAAGCTTATAAACACCGCTTCCTTAAAGGATAGTGTAAGAATATGTAAGGTACGTGGTGGGTATATACAAGGCGAGTCATCAATACTGGAAACGAACATAACTGAGAAATAGAGTTACTAGTTAAAATAAACATTTGATTTTGATTAGCAATGGCAATTTAGCGTTTGAAAAGGTTTATTTCTCAATAAGGAATGGCATAAAATTTGTTAAAAGACAACAAACAAGCCATATTTGATTAATACAGCTGAACAAGCTCAGGCTAACTTTATTGGTTAGGAGTTTAAACTGTTTAACCCGACATATAGCTCTTTCAACATGTACCCTATGTTTAGCTATTTTATTTGTCTCTGTAACGGCTGGGGCACTCATTTGGGAGGCAGATGATGGCACAAATGGGGGAATATTTAAGCATAACCCGCAATTATTGATTTCTTTTTCTATCGTAAACCCTTTATCGGCCATAACTCCATCACCTTCTTGAAGTTTACCACTTTGTAACAATGATTGTAAAGTGTCCAAAAACCCACTTTTGTGCGTTATTACTTTGTCTGAGATTGATCCAGAAAATAACATAGATGCAAACACAATAGATCCCCTTGGGTCGACACAAACAAGACCCTTCAGTGTGGTACAGGATTTATAGTCTGAATAACATTGACTCTGTCTATGGAGGGAACTTGGTCTCTGAATTTTTATTTCTGTTCCATCAATTATGACCATTGTGTTGGGATAATCAGTTTTAAATTGTTCTGGCATATTTTCAATAATAATGTCTCTGAGGGGCCATATAACAAGAGAGCCAAGTCTGTAAAACATATAATTGATCCAATTTGTAAATAAACAACTACAATCTTGAGAAGAAATTCCAAACATATCTGATATGTGTTTAAAATCAAAATCTTGTCTTAATTTTATTAATACTAATGGAAGCTGATTATCTAAAGAAACACTGACTAAGCTGCTAATATTCTTAGAAAATTCAAACGGTAAATCATCTTCTGGTACAAAAAACTTATATACATTATAAAAACGGTCATATGAAAAGCCAGTATAATATTGAAATGAATCTTTTTTTAAAGTTGAACAACTAAAACATTGAGTAGATAGGTCGATACTGGTTCCTTTGTCTACTTGTTGAACTTGACTGCGTTTAAGGTTTTCATTTTCCAGAATTATCTTTGCATATTCTTCCTTCATTTTTGTATGTTCTGCAGCAAGAGCCAATATTCCATTGGTTGAAATTCTGAAACATATGAACAGATTATAATATGTATTTCAGGCATCCCTTATGCAAGTGACAACACATCCAAGAGAAGAGAACTCGGATAAGTGTGGTGAAATAGCTTTTCCAAAACCAGTTGCTGTACATTTAGATTTAGTACAGATAGAAAAGATGAAAGTTGAGTGGAAAGATATAGATGTAAATCAAGATGAAGCCACAAGAATAGAGAGATCGACACGAAATAATAATAACACCTGGATGAACCAAAGAAAATGTCGTGTTACTGCCTCAAATTTTGGAGCTGTTATGAAAAGAAAGAAAGAAATAGATTCATTTTTAAAAAACACATTTGACAAAAGTAATTTTTATTCTGTTCCCACTTCTTATGGGCAAGGAAATGAAACCATTGCTAAACAAATGTATATAAAACAGACCGGAAATTATATTCATGACATTGGACTTGTAATAAATCCTGCTTTTCCATTTTTAGGTGCTACACCAGATGCAATTGTTTGTGATAAAGGCAAGACCGGGCTCATTGAAATTAAATGTCCTTTTTTAGCTCGAGATATGACACTTACAGACGCATGCAATGCACTGAAAGATTTCTTTTTAGTGCAAAATGATGCTGAATATAAATTGTCTCGAAACCATATTCACTGGTTTCAGGTTCAGGGACTTCTCATAACTTTGTCACTTTTACGAGACAGGATTTCTGCATAGAGAGAATATATCCCGAAAAAGAAACCATGCAGAAGCTTCTTTCAAAATTATCATGTTTTTATGTTGAACATTTAAAGCCATTTCTTATTAAAAATTCTATATGTCTATCAAATAAATTTAACTAACCTGTGGCAGCATCAACTACATTCTCTGTCTGTACCATTGTATTATTCAAATCTTTAATCTCACAGTTTTCATACACAATATTATTATTCGACTTTATAGAAACTCTGTAAATTCATAATTATATAAAATTTGTACATAAATAAAAAATTCGACATAATATAAAATTTGTACATAAATAATAATCAGTATTTTTATACTAGAGACTAATTTTTTAAATAGTAAAATATATTCTTGTTTGCTGCTAAAACCTGGCATCTGATATTAATAAATATAATAATAAATAATTAGACTAGCCATTAATAAAAAAAATGCAGCATTAACACAACTTTATTTTAATTTTATGCTATTACCATAGCTTAGCCTACATCTATGCATTTGAATGTTTGTACTTTATACCAGTATCAAAATGAACTATATATCTAAAATGATATACCGGTACATGTATACAGAAGTAAGAGAGAGAGAAATGGATTTTAACGTCGATATGGCACAAACTTAGTGTGAGCACAGGAAATAATTATTCTATTTAAGCTGATATTGATAAACCCTTGTTACCTTAAAACCTTTGATTCAACCACTGCAGTTTTCTCAATATAATTATTTCTGGGTTTTGGTGGTGGTCTTGGTTGAGTAATATGATCATCATAGTGCAATGCAGCGATGGGATCTGGCTGACCATTTACAAGTGCTAAAAAAAATAAAAAGAATATTATTATTATGTATGATTATAACCTGACTATGTACAGACTAGGTCCTATGTAAACAATGGCTTATGTAGTGTACAGCTTTCTATTTTTTTCTCATTTTTATTCAAACTTGAAATTGAGGGCCATGCCTGAACTATTCAGCCTGCAGGCTGCAGGCCTTTACTCTGTTCTGTACTACTCTATAATAATTATATTATAGTTATACAGACTCAAACAAGAAACAATTCAAATTGAAATAAGAACAAGATGATTATAAAAAAGATTGTTTCTACACTGCATGTCACTTCTGCCCTGGTGCATTACCTAACGGAATGAATTTAGAAAAATGTTTGTGCCGACATTCTAATAAAAAAAATATAGCAGGCCCAGGTAAGATTACAGAAAGCCTATAGGCCTAAAAGTATAAAAAAATAATAACCTTAGTGCACACAAAAAGATGTTTTGCCTTTCTCCGCTCACCCAGTATCTCTTCATTCAACTGCTCGAAAGGTCTTCCACTTAAACGTATTTATCGTCTGGCTTTATCGCGTGTTCTTCCAAGCTTTGGGAAAGGAATAAAGGTTATTCCTCCTGTCAGTCTTTCCGGGTATCTACTATCAGAATAACACGTACCCCAAGCACATCTCTTTACCATTTTGACGGGTTGGTTGTTGACGTCTGTTGGAAATACCTTTATTTACATCTGGCGGAAGTTGACGGGAATAATGACGGACAAAATATAGCTGGCTCGCGCAGAAGCGGAGTCGTGTTTTGATTGGTTGATTTATTATTTTGATTGACAGCTGCGATCGGTCAATTGTTTTATGTATAAATGTTGACTTATTGCCTTGGTGCTGAAATATATATAAATTAATGCTGTTGTATTACAAGTCAGTCAGTGATCTCTAACAGTACTCGAGTAACTCACAGTTTTATTGACAATGTCAAGTAACTATATAAGATACCGAATTTATATATTTCGGACATTACATTGAGTGGGTCATTTTTGTGACTTAGTTTAGAACAAACACGTGTCGTATTAACGTGAACGAAAACTATGGGATGCAATTTCGTGGTATGAACCAACTTTTGGAAAAATAAAGAGAACAAATGTAAGTAAACACTTGTTTTCATTGTGAAAAAAATTGTCAATTATTTACAAAACTATCGCACGTTGTGATACCACAAATACAATAATATTAATGTATGGCGTGTTTTTAACTTATTTAGTCGGGACAGCGTCGTTTCACCTATTTTGCATCGCATGGTGTTTCGTCTCATACAGACCCTCCGTCTGTTTCGGTTTGATCTGATTAAATCACACATCCTTTTTCGGTTCGTCTTTTTATATATATTTCAAAGTTAAATATTAACAGAGGGTGTGGCTCTGTCGGGCATTAACCAAAACGATAGGGATCATCCTTAGAAATATGTATTCAAATTATGAATATAGACGTCAATAAAAAGGGTGGTTGGATGAGTTACAAAAATAATTATTGTTTAATATCCTCCAGTAATTATAAACTGGTGTTTTAAATAGCTATTTTCTTCTGGAGATATTGAAAACATCTACTATTTTGTGTAGCTCAAAAATATTAATAAAATCCAAGTTATTATGTTTCATATTATATCAAACAGTTTACCTTATTAGATTTCAAACTATCTATTTGAAATCAAACTGTTCATGTAGGAAAAAAATATTGTAGGTCATTGATATCAACCTAATATTGGTGAAATCAAATGAAATGGAGTGGGGTTATCGTCCTACCCTTATGCACAAACTGGCCTAATGAATACACGTATATGTCGACGATTTTGCCAGGGTAGCACCGTGTCTCCTGCGAATTCCAAATATAAAACATGTGAACTCTTTTTTTCTTACCATGTCAAGCCCCCCTCCGCAAACATGTCAAGTGCCCCTCTACAAACACGCACCACAAACCCGCATCAACAAACACGCACTACAAACACCAAACAAAACATGTTAACAAACACACACCACAAGATATTTTGTTCAGAACGAGGCTTGGTAAAAATGCCTCGTTTATTTACTAAACGTGTTTTTTTTTCAAGATAGTTATTAGCACTATCAGCAAAATTGTAAAAAAAAAATTTATGTTATTTAATACGAAAAAAAAACAAGACCAAAGTATGATATTATGATCGGAGAAATAGAAAAGACAAGAAGAATAGGTGAAGGTGTCAAACTATTGAAGACAGCTACCTTGTCTTGATTAATGTATTGCCCAATCAGGTTTAGGTGTTAAGTAACATCTGTGGTGTTGTGAAAGCTAAATTGGGGTTGTAAATTAATCATGATAGCTGTGTGTTTTACACCTTCACCTTAAGCAGCGTGTACATTGGCAACATTTCTACAACATTTTTACAACATTTTTTACAACATTTTTACAACATGCCCTATGTACACTATTATAAGAGTGCTGGGAATATGTTGGAAGTTTGTTGTAAAAAACAGAGCGGGAAATTATTTTTTGGTGGGAAAATCATGGATGAATTCAAGGAGAGCACATGTGTTTTGGCTGCTTCTACCACAGTTTGTTTGTTCTTTCTTGGATCCAAAACCCTTCCTGTTCCATCTCAAAGGAGGCTGCCATTTTGTCCATCTGGGGCTGGTCACATGACTTCAGGTAGATCACATGATCAATTAGATGTTGTAAGAATGTTGGAAAACTGGTTTTGCTCTGTGCACACTTAGCAACATTTTTACAACACGACCAAAAACTTGCAACAAAAAATTGACCTGACAATTCTTTTTGAAACAAGTTTCCGACAATTCTCCAACAATTTTACAACATTATTTTCTCTGTATACACTTGGCAACATTTTTCCAACACGGCGTTGCAACAAGGAATGTTGGAGAAATGTTGGTAGTGTACACAGGCCGTTACTGATATCGCAGACAACCAATTAGTGTTTATCTGGTCTAAATACAACAAATAATCAATCCTTATTAATCAAAAAAGTATTAAATTTCATCACATACAATACATCAGTTTATTTTTCATATTTATTGTAAAAAATAATTAGACCATAGAATTGACTGTTTCTGTTGAAACACCATAACTTTGCACAAAATATTATTGGAGCAAAGTCATATAAACACACAGCGATAAATTTGTCGGCTTTATTCCAATTGTCAATTAAATGGGAAATAAAGCACACCCCATACATTAAAATTTAATTTAAACTTTTAATTATCAAGACAAATAGGTATAAATAATGCGAAAGTAATTTAGGGTATGGTGTGTATTTTTGTCTTGTATATTTCTCTGATTATAATATGGTTTTATTTTCGTATTAAATAACAAAATTATTAATTTTTACGAATTTGCTGACATCAAAAACCACTAATAACTATCTTAAAAAAACACGTTTAGTAAACTTGGCATTTTACCCAACCTCGTTCCAAAAACAGAGCAATTTAAAAAAAACTTGTTTTGGAACTGCAGACGACGAGGCATTATTTTACCTCTTTTGGACAAAAATGCCAAAGCAGGAATTCTGAGGTTTATAGTGTTAATAAACAAGCACTACCAACACCGACACCAAACAAAACCTGCTAACAAACACCCCACAAACCTGCTAACAAACACCAACACCAAACAAAACCTGTTAACAAACACGCACCACCGACCTGCTAACAAACACGCACCACAGTTTTGAGCAGCTCTGAGAATTCTCACCAACAGCATATTCCTGAAGCAATGGCCCAAGAAATCCCTCTCTGGCCATTGCTGGATTGGCTTCTGATACTTGCACTTTTTGAGGAGTGTGTCTATTCTTTTCGTTCAATCAAATCTATCAATAGAGTACAGCAACATGACAGTCCTTCGTTTAATCTGGGGCTTTCTCTAAAACTTTGGACATAGATTTAAGGTATTAAATCGGTGAAAGTCTGTTCGTCTCCATACAGTAATGTTTACTTTATGCCAATATTGATAGCCTCGTTCGTCTCGCAATTAGTTGGTTCCTGGACGTCATGGGTTTAACATATATTTTACATTCAATGGTGTTTTTAGTTTGAAAAAGATGGTGTGGATAATTGTTATGATTATGTGATGGTTTATACAGATAGTGATGATGGCAGGGAGGGAGGGGGAGAGAAAGTAGTGGGAGGGGTACCAAGCTACTTGACTCAATGAGACATACTTTATATTATAAAACACATACGTTAAACCATTCGGGAACCCACCCACCCTGTCCTAAAGCCAACATAAATTTTAAGAAGTGAGCAGTCCTTAAATATGCACGGCACTCTTCAGGCTGGACAGGCAATCCTACTCATTGTCACTTACAAGCGGGGAACCGAAACAACGGCGCTTGACTCAATGGCAGAGCTTAAACATGTTAAACAAATGTATGTTCCTTGTCCCTTCCCCTTTCTGCATTTTGGTTTAAATAAAAACTTAACCAATACAGACGACACTCAACTCTATAATCAGAAAGTGGATATAACCAGATAGATAAAATTCAACACCGCATTACTGACATCAGACAGTGGATGAAGCTCAATTTTCTAAAACTGAATGATGATAATACTGTAGTACTCCCGATTGGCTCAAAAACTCAGCTTAATCGATTATAAACTGGAACTTTATCCATTGGTGACACTGAAGTACCGCTTTCAAAAACAGCGAACAACATTGGGGTAGTGTTTGATCAGGAACTAAACATGAACAAGTTTATTAGTAAAACATGCCATACTGTAAACTTTCATATTTATAACATTTGAAAATTAGACCTACATTAATATAGAAACAGCCAAAATGTTTATGTGCTCTTTTGTTTTATAAAAACTTGACTATTGTAATCCCCTCCTTTACCAGTTTCCTGTCTCGGTGATAAATCCACTTCAACTTATCCAAAATAAAGCAGCGCGAATCATAACCAGAACGAAACAAAGTAAAACACATAACCCATATCCTTAAGAATAACCCTGAGATGGAAAAACAGTCTAAGGCAACCTTCCAGTTCTCTCTCTCTCTCTCTTTCTCTCTTGCATTCGTTAAAACTATATTGTTTAACGCCCCTGTGACATTATGATTCTACACACGGTATTGATCGGTGGCACTGTCTATATAATAACACGGTTCTAACAACAGAAGTCAGTACCTGGTAAAACAGCTGATATCACAGTTCTTACAATACTCTCTAGTTCCTGGTAATTAATACAGCTGCTCATTAGAATAAGGTAAGTTTAAACTAGTACTTCTCTAAATGATACAGCCAATTAGAATAACGTTAGTATAATATAGTAATTCATGTAAACTATAGTTCCCGCCAGTTTCTGGTAATGTAACTACTAATTAGAGTAATTGATATAAACTATGGTAATACAGCTAATTAGAACTACGTTAGTATGACACAATAATTCTTTAATTGGTTTAAACTATATAGTTTCTGGGAAAACAGCTAATTTAAAGAAGCCAGGTCTCTAACTCAATATCATCCAAAATCTTCGACAATGAAAACACGAATTATTTGTTAATTTGAATCAGCATCGGTGTTGTGATTTTACCGCGAAAAAGTGGGTTTCTGATATTCAATATTTAAGACAAAGTATTGTTTTACCATTGGTACACGATTTAGCTCCTTTATATTAGAACTATGTCAGTATAAGTAATATGGTACCGGTAATTCTTTTATTGATGTAATTTACTAATATGATTTTTGTATAAATTAAGCCAACAATTCGTTTGATCAGTGTTGAAAGAGATTCCCCTCTGTACAGGGTGTGTTTGAGTTGGGGTGGGGCAGGGGGCGTGGCTAGAGGTCATGAAATCAAATATCATTATCATTGAGTCAAGTGGTGTGGTTTCTATTTCCCGCTTGAACGTGACAAGAAGTGCGTGGCATCGCTTGTTTAAAAACCGGTTCATTTGAAAAAGGGTATCACAACCCGAAACGTTATCATTTAATAAATCTGCACTGCTAGTTGCTACTAAGTTTGTTGTGCTACTGTGGAGCGGGGATTTTTTAATTCATTTTTATTTAAACACATTTAAAAAAAACTCTCCACTGATGACATGTGAAGATTAGGCTACAGTTCTCCCCCGCACCTGGAGTATTGGGTGCCCTTTACTGGGTCAGACTTAGAAATCTCAGACATCCACCCCCACACCCACCCCCACCCCAGCAAAGTGTTCAAAAAGCTTGTCAATGACAGTATTAGGTGATGTCGAGGTGTAAAAGACGTCGTATATCTATTTCAGATTATGGCGGCCATGTTAATGTTAGTAAAATCATATCTTGTTGTGGTCACGATGATTAATTCAGGTATTTTATAATAATTTTACTTCTATTCTATTCAAATCCGTGGTGGATCAGTGCGTTTGACACTGCGTTTGATCCCGTTGTTGTTTTTGTCGGGATTTCCAGCGTAGTATCCCATCGTCAATGTTGTGGGACAACCACAGCATCTATTGTTCGTTTCCCATCGTCAGTGGTGTAGGACAACCACAGCGTCTATCGTTCGTTCCCCCTCATCAGTGGTGTAGGACGGAGGGCCTGACCAACATGGCGTCTATTATTCGTTTGGTGTTCACAAGTACAATCAACATGCACATTTGGGATTCGAAAAATGAGTAGTAAAATTTCTCCCATAGCATATTGCATGTCGTATGTTTGTCTCCATTAACCCAGTTGCAGTGGAATAGAAAGACCTTAAACCAGCGGCTGACTGGCCTGGTTGTCAGATTTTCCGAAGGCATTAGACAATATATTTGAAATATAGATTATCCAAAAAGTATATAAATATTAGAAAAAAAATAAAAGCATGAAAATTCTAAATACATGTACACCTTTTTGTTTCCACTTACACTGTACGTATTTCTAAAAAAAAATTAATTTATTCATTTAAAATAAATAAATGGTAGAATTGTATTGGTGGGCGGGTGGGCCCCCTTTGTCTCCATGCAGTCAATATTTTCAGACCCAGTCCCCCATTGCATTCAACCCCATTTTATTTCATTTCATTAATTCTATAACAGCTACATTTATATCAGTATTTTAAAGTATACTTTGTATCACTTTAAAACTAATACCACTGACATGTGAACCCGGCCTTTTAGTAATTACGATATTTTGCATTAAATCATGTTCGTATGACACCCGACGCGACGTTCTATTACATCTGGTGTCTTCATATAGCAGAGGTCATTGAAAGAATAAAAAAAACGTAACGAAATATAGATCTGTATTTTAATAAAATTTGCTTATTATCATAACACTCTGATTTTATAATAGTAATGACGGTACTGTGCCTAGTGGAGAAAGAATTCGGCTGTTATCACCGAACAGATTCGCCCTGTTCTAACCATACTCTAACCTGTCCTGAAGATAGACGTCTTAGCATAGAAAGTCTGTATTACTACACCCATGCATCATCTACCACGTGTCCACAAACTGAATGTGAATCTAGTCCATGTTGTACCTGGAGTAATGGTGATAAACCAGTATCTTACATCGGCCAGGATATTTTACCTGTTTATAAAGCTTGTTCTATTCAACAGTCATGTTCTATTACCTCCCCTTACAGTCACACCACAGGTTATCATTATGTAGAATATGGTTACGAGTGTGAACCGGGTGAGTAGACTACATATTGTTATAACATCATGTAATATCTGTAATATAGAACATACAGTATCTGTAGTATAGATCATATAATATCTGTACAATATATCAGCTGCTATATTTATCACATGAGAGGGAGAGAGAGGGGGAGATAGAGGGAGGGAGAGGGGCAGAGAGGGGAGTCAGAGAGGGAAGGGAGAGAGGCAGAGAGGGAGGGAGGGAGAGAAAGAGGGAGGGAGGGAGAGGCAGAGAAAGGGAGAGACGCAGAGAGAGAGAGAAGGCAGGCAGAGAGAGGGGCAGGCAGAGAGGGAGAGAGAGATGGTGTTTAACGTTCACTAGAACAGAGAGAGACAAAGAGACTAGGTCATTTCGGGACTTGCATATGATTCAATTTTATTTCAATTCGCATGCGCATGGGGTTCTTAGCTGTGGGATGAATCTAGAGGACCCGGAGAAAATCCACGAGGCTGGAGAGCAAAGTGGTTTAACAGCCACTTGAAACAAACTAGGTCATTTCGGGACGAACAAATGGTACAATTTGATTCTCGTTTTATAACAGGAAGCCCCGACGGCTTAGTGGGTAAGACGCTGGCTCGCTAGCCTGTAGGTCGCGTGTTTCATCTCTGTATTGACCGAAAAAACTGATCGTGATTTTTCGGCGTGGTTTTCCCTTGGGATGGGATGACAAACCGAGGTCACTTTATGAGTGCTCTTTCTCTCTTTCTCACTCTCTCCCCATCCCTCTCTCTCTTTCTCTCATAATTGTTTATTTTACAGAATATTATATCCATGATATCATGACAACTGAACGTATATCATTCCGAGGCGGCCATTTTTCCTTGTATTATAATGGTAAAGATTCGCTAGTTCAAGGTTTAACGTGTTCCTGTATCCTACCAACTGGTGATTATAGGGTCAAGATGCAGTTATTGTATATCTACTTGAATGCTGATTCGTGTAGCAGAGTAACGGTGTCACGTGATGATCAACCATTATACACTTGTAACGATGATGGGGTATTTATCAGAAAACAGAATGACGTGTACATCAACGATATATATAGAATAACATTTAATAACATGACCTCCAGTAAAGATGATGTAATATGGATCGAGTTCACAGGTAAGAAAAAGAGAGAGGTGGGGCTTAATGTCCACTCGACACAAACTTGGTCATTTTTGGACTAACATATGGTTCAATTTTAGTTTAATGATTCGCTTGTGCGTAGGGGTCTTTAGTAGCGAAAGGAACCAGAGGGCCCAGAGAAAACCCACGAGGTTTGACTGGCGACCCTATTCCTTTTTTTAAATCGTAACCACGCCAGTTTACTTTATGACAAATGCTTGGCGCAATATGGCCCGGTTGGAGCTGACGTGCTATTAAACAACATTTCATTCATCCATTACTCCATGACAAACCTTATGATGCAATTCGCACTTGCTAACCGTTCGCCCCCCCCCCCCACCACACACACAACAATAAGACTTTATATAATATAAAAAAACTATATATAAATACATTGTCCATTCCATTACGATAAGGTTTGTCAACATAGTTAGAGTTCTACAGGAAGACTTTTGTATACTTTATAAAAAAGCTTTACGACAATACTTGCATATAGAATGCACCATATCCAGTATAAAACTATTGAGAAAGTCCTTAAAACTAAAATATCTAAGGACAGTTGTCTATTCGTTCGGATGGGATATAAAAAACCAAAGGTCTCGTGTACACATTGACGTGCACGTAAAGATCCTCTGGCAGTTAAAATCCAATGTAAGAGTAGACCGTAGCGCCGCTGTCCAGGCTAAATGCCCACAAAAACACACTGTATGGCATATCCCAGTCGGATCAGAACAGTAGGACGTTAAACTCTATTTTATGTCATTTCCCTTCTATTTGTAGGTCATGCAGAGAACGCGTCGTGTGATTGTAAAGAGCAGTTTGAAGGTGTGAAATATTTACAAATAAATTATGTAACGAGCAAAACGATTAGGTCTGCTTAATAAGACTAACTCCAAGTTTGGCCAGATGTCTCACTAACTTCAAGTTTGGCCAGATGTCTCTCTGTTACAGTAAGGACTAGTGGTTGGCGTGACTAGTTTATATACAGACCCCCCTCTCTCTCTCTCTCTCCCTCTCTCTCTCTCTCTCTCTCTGTTACAGTAAGGAATGGTGGTAGGAGTGTCTACTCTATATACAGTCCCTTTCTATCCCTCTCTTTCCACTCTCTCCCTCTCTATGTTACAGTAAGGAATAGTGGATGGAGTGATTGGTCTATATACAGCCCCCCTCCCTCTCTCTGTTACAGTAAGGAATGGTGGTTGGAGTGATTGGTCTATATACAGCGTCTGTTCTGTTACATGTGGCGGAGGTGACAAGACCAGGTCAAGGACGTGTAATAATCCAGCACCAACTAATGGTGGAACTATCTGTTCTGGTAAAACTACGATGTATTCTCGATGTAATCAACAAATGTGTCCAGGTTAATAATTACTTAAAGATACATTACGGGAGATTAGATAAAGAGCTGTCAGTTCGCACTATACAAGTTAAAAACTAGATAACCGAAAGGGAATTTTCCGAACATTTCATTCAAATTGTTTCACCCTGAACCGAGAATTAAGCGATTGAATTTTAGGCCTAGCCTCGAACATAATTACTAAAGTTTGTGCGATAATAAATATAGTCTTGATTATCTCTGGATTTAATCATCAATGAGCGTCGAACAGCAGATTGGATTCAAATCTAGTAAATAGTCTTGATAAGTTAAGTGATGTCTAATTAATAATTTAGATAACATGTCAGGCCCAAATAAAGACCTGCAATAGGCAGATTTAACTCTTGCATAATGCATGCATGCAGTGGTCGTATTCAATTTACTTTCCACCCACGTATAGTCGTTCGGGTTGAACAAAAACCTGTGATCCTATGCACTTAAAAGAAGCCCTGACAGTTGGAATTGGGAATGAAGGTAGACCATAGCGCCGCTGTCTGGACAAAGTTTCCCGCATGGTGTCTGTTCGTCTGTCGCGGCAGAACAGTAGGGCGTTAAGCACTATTTTGTTTTCTTAAGTGATAATCTTCAGATTTAATAATGTAATAAACGCCTTGATAAATTATAAAATATAAGGTAAAAATACATCAAAAGTATATTTATATATATTACAGTAAAAGATGAGAGTACCGATAAGTTTACGTGGAACAATCAAATGTGGATTGGAATTGGTGTTTTGGTATTGGTCATTCTGGTAGTCGTTATTATATGGTACGGTGCACATTCTTATTGTACATCTTATCAAGGCCGCCATGTAATACCCTGCATATTTCACTTCCATCGCAATATTATCAGGGCTTTAATACACATTGTATTCTCCATTAATAAATTTTAAAAATACACGTAGCCTTCTTCTTTTGATGAATTTTACCTTGGACGTTTCCCTGCAAATACGTTGTGTCATTACCCAAAAGCTGGATTAAGCTTATTTTTGTGTCTTCTTCTTGCACGTTTCTTATGAAACACTTGTCTACTAGGGGTAAGTGGACATTAAAAACAACACCCTATTAGCCCGATAGATGCAGATTCATTCATTTATTATGTTACACATGTATAACATGTAAAATTATACAAAATTTTTGTTTAGCCCCGTAGATGAAGATTTATTTTGTTACACATGTACAATTTAATCCACCCAAAAATTATTATACAATATTTTTATTGTCAGGTTTGTAAGATGGAACATAAACTGCAGACCAAACTCAACAAACATCTCCACAGCAGACCAAAATCAACAATCAGTTTGTGATAGAAATAAAACGGAAGAGGAATTAACAGTTCGTGGGGGAAATAAAACGGAAGAGGAATCGGATGGTTATCTACAGTTGTGCGATGCAGTCGGTGACCAAACAAAACCGAAACGATATATTACAATAAAAAAAAGTAGTAAAGAGGCCCACTAGGGTGTGGGGAGTTACCACCCTTCCCTCGCCCCATTCATTATCTTCACCTGTACTAGTTGGTGATCATACAACACAACAACTAGGTCAGTTCGGAACTAACATATGGTTCAGTTATACTTCTATAATTCGCTTGCGCGTAGGGGTCTTTATCAGTGGTAGGAAACCTGGGGTCCCGGAAACAAACGCACAAGGTTGGCCAGGCGGCCCTACTCCTTGTTACGTACAAGCCGGGAATAAAAGCCATGCCAGTGACTCAGTAGCAGACCTTATGTGATCAAATACGCACTCGTTAAGCCATTCACGCACTATACAAAATGACCTAGTTTGTGCCGAGTGGGTGTTACCCCCCCCCCCCCCCCCCGTCTCTCTCCCCCTCCCCCTCCTCTCTCTCTCTCTCTCTCATATATATATATATATATATATATTGAGATTTCACCAATATTTAAAATAGTTTGATATTAGAGCAGATACAAACTCATGTATGAAGTATGACAACATGTTTTATTTTATTTAATGTTTACAGGTTAATAAAAAAAACTACATCAATATCTGTGGAATAAAATATTATATTCTCTATATGAAACATGACAACTTGTTTTTTTTTATATGAGTTGAACAATATCCAGAGAATATAATATTAATTTGAAACATCAAGTCTTAAATTACATATGGATATTACTTATCTAACTTCGAAGCCATAGTGGCTTAGTGGGTAAGGTACTGGCTCGCTAGCATAGAGGTGGCGTGTTCCATCCATGCCTTGGTCGAGAAAGTTCATTGGCATTTTTCAACGTGGTTTCCCTAGTCAGTGGTGCAGGATAGATGGTCTAACAAGGACAGCTGTCTGTTCGAGTGGGATGGAAACCCGAGGTCTCGGGTATACATTGGTGTGCACGTAAAAGTTTCCTTGGCATAAAAGTAGGCCATAGTTCCTCTACCTGAGCAAAATTGCCCCGATAGCACATTGTATGGCGTATGCCTGTCTTCATTGTCCCAGTCGGAGCAGAACAGTTGGACGTTAAACCCCATGCCATTGCATTTCATTTCGCCTCTTGTCGGTCCTCCTTTGGGCCTAAATAAATGTTATATAAATTAATAATTAGACATTAATTAACATACACAGACCAATATTAATTCTCGGTGCATTCGCTAGCTTGCGATGTTTAGCGGATTGGAATACATTTTTTAAAAAAATAATTAAACATAGAAATGGTTTGTCTAGACATTTTTTTTGTCGTAACGACTTTGGTAATGGTGATCAAGGCAGGGCCTAAAATCCCATCGCTAATATCGCGGTTTAGAGTGAAGTAATATGACTGAAATTTCAGCATGTCATATTTACGTTCAGATGTGGATCTAGAGGGGGGGGGGGCGAAAAAGCCACTCTGCTCAGATACATAAAACAAATTGTAAAACTACCCTTTTTATGAGAAAAGGGTGACATTTGTGTGCTTTATCCTTAATCATCAGATGGTAGAATGGGATTGGAATTTAGCGCGAGATAATGATATTGTTTTTTGGGATATCACAATTCGTCGGCCTTCTGGCGAACCGACGAATCTGATATATATTTAACTATTGAGATTTACGTATTGAGAAGTTTATACTTTGTTGTCATCTCTGTGGCCATAAATTAATAATATTTATTTAAATGACGTCTAGTGTCCCGATGTATATGTCTGAAATAATACATCATAAATAAATATTGTATTTGATGGCCACAAAGACAACAACAAAGTATAAATTTCTCAATACGTAATTCTCAATACTCAAATATATATCAGATTCGTCGGTTCGCGAGAAGGCCGACGAATTAATGCTTTGTATCAATGAAATTGAATCACAATGTGATCCTATTAATTCATATTTTTTTTTTACGTCAAACGGGGGTGCTAGATGTCTCTCTCTAAAAAGCCCAATGTATATGTATGCCTACGTAATTTAGAGGCGATAATGGCATCATGAATTGTCAGCTGTTAAATTCCCTGCAAATATTTCTGGATCCGCCCCTGACGCTATCTATATTTTTTTTAACTATTATAGCGAGAATTGTCAACTCTTTATCTTATCTCCCATAATGCACCTATAATTCCTGTTATTTTTTCAATATATTTGTAAAATGATGTTAGTTATTTGAAACACCAGTCTTAAATTACTGGTGAATATTAACTTCTAAAACACTCACTTATTATAAAACCATAATTATTTTAACGCTACCTTTAAGTTTGTCATTAACTGAAATTTATCTCCAACCAAAATTAATTTATGTTCCTTTTTAATCATATCACAATGTGAAGCCTATCCTAGTAGGAAGTTAAATGAGCTGAATCGCTAGTATGAATGCATATAAACGGATTTACATTCAATGGGTTCCGTTTTTACATTGATTTGGTGCAATGTGTCCCTCGAGGGGTCTCTCAATACAACAGGGGGTCTCAATACAACAGGGGCTGAAGCGCATTAGGGTACATCTTCAATATCGGATACCAGTAGCTCATCTTCTCCCGGTAAGTTTACATCATCAATGTTGATTTAAATTGACCAATAATTCATTCGTGTTTTCGATGTCGAAGATTTTGGAGGAGATTGAGTTACGGACCTTTAAACCTCATTTCGTTTCCTTTTATTTCAAACAATATCGTTAACATTTCAATCACTATGTCCATATTCAACCAAATTTACTATTTTAGTAATGTCTTCAATATACCCCGACGTAGTTTTAGGCTTTTTTATGGGTTATTTTTTTTTAACAAATAAAAGATTTACAGCGTAGTTTTCGATTCAGTCACACTATGGGAAGAAGCAGATGCTTGCTCAGCATTGGACGGCAATCCAGGGCATGTGTTTTTGTCGTTCTAACCTTTGACATGGCTAATCCCAACCCTAGCCCTAACCCTGATCTTAACCCACTATCGATCATTAAACCACAAGTTGATAAAGGGCAGAGAGTCGAGAGGCACAACGGCTTCATGAAGTTTCCCTCCTTTGTCAGTGGTGCAAGATTGGGGGCCTGGGAACTTCAGTGGTGCAAGATTGAGGGCCTGGGTTTCAGTGGTGCAAGATCAAGTTTTAGAAATAACGGTAGCCAATTCGAGATACAGTACTCACTAACTCAGGGCCAGATTACTTGATTTGAACCCCCAACGCCCAATGTAAAATTTCAGTCAGACCCTTTCATCAACATTGAAAATGGGACACAGTCTGTTTACGGTCTGTTACACTGACAAAAACAAATAGAATTAGGGAGCGAGAGAAATGGGGTTTAACGTCGACTCAACACAAACTACGTAATTTTATTTCAATAAATCGCTTGCGTGTAGGGGTGTTTAGCAGTGGGAGGAAACTAGAGGACCCGGAGAAAACCCACGAACCTGGACAGGCGACTCTACTCCTTGCCACGTACAATGACAGGCTTTATGATACAGCGTGCGCACACTAACCATTCAGCCATCCAAACCCCCAATAGAATTAGTGGTAAGTACATGTTAATAAATGGCATAAACATTACAAACAACATATTTCTATTTCTTTATTGTGCAAGTTATTTCGGTATCTGTGTGGTAGATGAAGGGGTTCCTACACACACTGATCCCCTGTCTATTCTACTGGGCGTCTTGTATGTGAGGATTAAAACGATTGCAGTTATTATCTGTGAGTATATAGTGTTTGACAGATCCACGTTCATATTCAATAATCACTAATGCTTCCGGATACGGAAATCAATTAGATCACGCGACGTACACTGGTTTCCGAATCATTGTTTACAATAGTCGCGTTCGCAAAATTCGCTTGTTGTTTGGGTTTTTAACTAGTTACCGGATTGAGGTAGGCTAGCTTGAATTCTGCTTATCATTGGCTAGAAATCTTATAGCCGGCTAGGTTAATAACGGCGTAGGGCCTACCAGATTGGGGTCGTATTGAAATGGATTCAGCAAGGCTAAAATATGCTACGGGAAAATTATGCGTAGCTGCAGGATGCTCTAACACCAATAACGACGGCTGTTCAATGCACGCAATTCCGAAAACAAATGATCCAGTTCGTCGGACATGGATCAACTTTGTTAAGACGAAACGGGCTCATTGGAAAGGCCCATCAGTACATTCACACTTGTGTCCAGCCAATTTTACGGCGGATTCCTTTCCCTTCCGAACCAGATTCGAAATGAATGTAATGGGGGTGAAACCGCCAAAGATGACCCTTGTAAAAGGTTCTTACCCAACCATTCACAGCCCGTCAGCCACTGTGCCATCTGGTATTCCTAGTGTTACACGAACACAGACTCCTGTTAAAAAGAGAAAGACTTTCTTGAAAAGAGAACTTGCCCGGGTAGGTATTAATGAATACCTGACAACGCATCCCAATATAAGACAACTCATCCCGATAGGAGAAAATCGGGATGAGTTGTCTTCTATTAGGATGAAATGTCTTGAAGATGAGGTTCGATCCCTGCATAGGCCGAGAAAGTTCATCTCGATTTTCCGGCGTGATTTCCCCTTGTGAGTGATGCAGAAGGAGGGCTTGACAAGGACAGCTGCCTAGTCGTTCGGATTGGACAAAAAACGAGGTCCTGTGTACACATTGGAGTGCACGTAAAAGATCCCTTGGCAGTTGGAATTTGATATAAGAGTAGGCCGTAGCGCCGCTGCCCGGGCAAAAATTTCCATCATAGCACACTGTATGGCCTATGCCCGTCTTCAATTAGCCCAGGTTAGGTGCTTAAGCGTAGGACGTTAAACCCTATTTCATTCATTCATTCTTTAAGATGAGTTGTCTGTATACCGATATAAGTGTACAAAATGGCTACCCTATTGATGTTGTTATCTTACCAGGAAAAGATGGGCTTCTGATATCAAATATTTAAAACAAAATACAAAAAATACCATTTGTTTGGTTTTGAAAATGAACAATGAATTGACAAATTAAAATCCACTATTTATCGATGAACATGACACCAGTAAAAAAAATCTGCCAAGTAAAATTTTGAAATCCCATCACTGGTATATCTACTGGTCCACACACACATTAACCATTTGGCCACTCAACCCCTGAATATGAATTATCATGGGTAATAGGCCTGGAAATATCAGTTTTACCTAATTAAATAGTACCTTATATTTTCAACTAAGGGCATGACATACATGTATTAATAATATCAATAAAAGACAAATCAGAAACACGGACAAAACGGTTTAGTGCCTGACAAAGCCTGCATCTTTGCCTGACATTGACAGTGACATGTGCCTTATTTTCAGGCTTGAGAATATTATTGTAAACACAGTTAGTATGTAATGGTTAGCATTGGACGTTAAACCCCATTTCTTTATATCTCTGTAGAGTGTGAGCGTATGTGACATGGAGATAGGGGCACCTTCTCAACCTCGTGGGTTTCCTCCAGGCACTCCAGTTTCCTCTAAAGACCCTATGTGCAAGGGAATTATTGAAAATCATAATTATTTTGTTATTCCCGCCGTGGCTTAGATTGTGTCGAGTGGACGTTGAAACCCATTTCCTCTCTCTCTCTCTCTCTCTCTCTCTCTCTCTCTCTTTTTTTCTCTTTCTCTCTCTCTCTTTTTCTCTCTCTCTCTCTCTCTCTCATTTCCATTTCTTCTCTCTCTCATTTCCATTTCTTCTCTCTCTCTATCTCTCTCTTTTTTTTCTCTTTCTCTCTCTCTCTTTTTCTCTCTCTCTCTCTCTCTCTCTCTCTCTCTCTCTCTCTCTCTCTCTCTCTCTCTCTCTCTCTATCTCTCTCTCTCTCTCTCTCTCACTCTCTCTCTCTCTCTCTCTCATCAAAATCAGATTAAAATTGTGACCTCTAAAAGATCCATTGATATACTACTATGCCTTTACACTAATCGTGTTCAAGCGGTGGCCATTTTGTTCGACAATTTTGTTCGACAATTTTGTTCGATTTTCACGAAATTCGCACTCATCCTTTATTACTGTGTAACGGTGATATAATCAAATGTTTTTTGAAGAAATCGGATAATAATTATGACATCCAGAGGGACCACAAGCTAATAAAGGCGATTATAAATTAATTTACAAAATTAAAAATTAATTTACAAAATTAAAAATTAATTTACAAAATTAAAAATTAATTTACAAAATTAAAAATTAATTTACAAAATTAAAAATTAATTTACAAAATTAAAAATTAATTTACAAAATTAAAAATTAATTTACAAAATTAAAAATTAATTTACAAAATTAAAAATTAATTTACAAAATTAAAAATTAATTTACAAAATTAAAAATTAATTTACAAAATTAAAAATTAATTTACAAAATTAAAAATTAATTTACAAAATTAAAAATTAATTTACAAAATTAAAAATTAATTTACAAAATTAAAAATTAATTTACAAAATTAAAAATTAATTTACAAAATTAAAAATTAATTTACAAAATTAAAAATTAATTTACAAAATTAAAAATTAATTTACAAAATTAAAAATTAATTTACAAAACTAAAAATTAATTTACAAAACTAAAAATTAATTTACAAAATTAAAAATTAATTTACAAAATTAAAAATTAATTTACAAAATTAAAAATTAATTTACAAAATTAAAAATTAATTTACAAAATTAAAAATTAATTTACAAAATTAAAAATTAATTTACAAAATTAAAAATTAATTTACAAAATTAAAAATTAATTTACAAAATTAAAAATTAATTTACAAAATTAAAAATTAATTTACAAAATTAAAAATTAATTTACAAAATTAAAAATTAATTTACAAAATTAAAAATTAATTTACAAAATTAAAAATTAATTTACAAAATTAAAAATTAATTTACAAAATTTAAAAATTAATTTACAAAATTAAAAATTAAAAAATTTGCCTTTATTTACATTTCATCAAAGAAATACAACGAAAAACAAATCTCGAACAACAAATTTCCAAATACAAATCTTGCAAAACATTTCTCCAAAAACATTTCTAGAAATCCATCTAACCGGAAAATAATAATACGAAATGGGAGGAAATCAACCTGGCATACAAAACAAAATGTCACCATACAATAATGGGCAACCGCAGTATAAGCATATTGTGCAATAATTCGACCATCAATCGAAAAAGTGTTTATCTCTTCTAAATCATGTATTCATGAATGTGCCAGAGAATAAGTAATATATTGAAAGAGGGACAAACAATACTTTCCTGTCATACACTACACGATAATAATAATAATAATCGCGTAAAATTGTAGAGATGAAAATATGAATCAAGCGTAGGGCGGCCAGAACAGCATTTCCTCGCTTGAGCCAGTTTTATCCTCTGCAACCCTCGGCTTCAAGCCCCAGCTCTGTCCTATCGAGGAAGTCGGCCAACGGCAGCGTCGGGTTCCCGCACGGTTCCCCTGAGGGAGGGATGCGACGTGCAATCCGATACATTTTGCGGCACTACTATGCATGCTGCATGCGCAAATTCGTTATATCTTTTAACACTCCCATCCAGCCCCTCTATCTTAGAAACTCACCGAAATTCTCTCCAATCAACACTCGAAATAAGTTCATCTGGCAACAATAACATTAATTCTTAATATGTAAACATCGCTGACAAACAATCGTATACCTGTAGTTCTGTTCATGGAGCTAGTAAGAATTCAGCTAAAGCACAACCTACCATTTTATTTCTTTTAACACTCCCCCCTCTATCTAAGAAACTCTCAAACTCACTCAAATCTTCTTCTTAGACAACCAACGTTGGAAATCAGTTCATCTTGCAACAATAAGATTAATCCTTAATATGTAAACATCTCTGGCAAGCAATCGTATACCTGTAGTTCTGGGCCCTGTTTCACGAAAACTTAAACTTAAATCCTTAAAATCGATTTTAACTATAATCAAAATGAGATTTTAAATTTTATGCGTTTCAAGAAGATCTATTGTAACTTAAAATGCAATTTTAATAGATTTAAGTTAAAATCGTTTACGCCTGCGCAGCGCCGATTTCCGCAGCGGGTACTAACGGTGAAAGCAAATACGCATCGAAACTGAAAACTGTTGACAGCCTGGATAAACGGTTACATTATCAATAGGGAGAGTTTCATACGTTGTAGAAATGTTTGCACATGGTCAGAAAGTCGAAGAGAGATGAAATAAATAAGTTTATTGCGTATTATTAGTTTCGAAATGTATTGGTGGGTTGATCTTGAACTTGGCATTTAATTTCCTCGCAGGCTTCAATGGAAATAATGTGTATCGATAAACTAAAGCGGTTAAATTTCGTAGTTTTATAGTAATTTGGACAAGAGAAACTATTGAGAATTTTCAAAAAACATATTATGATATTTGTCACTCAAACGATTAATCTAGGCTGCAATTTTTTTGTCGTAGTTTTAAAGTATATTAACATTGATATTAAATTAATACGCCAAAAAGCCAATGTTCCGATGTCTAGATTTGAAATGTCATTCTCATAGACACTTTCAATGATACTTTGAAAAGGCAGAAGAGTCTATCTGTCTTATTCAATTAAATGATTTTTTCCCAAGATAAAATAGCTTTGGCGCCTATTTTTTTTATTTATGCTGTTTTATTAACGTAACTTCATTAAGAAATAATAATAAATTTATGATATTAAAATTTAATTTCAAATAGGCCTATAACATTTTTGAATAAACACATTTGAGATTATTGATTTATATTTTTACAAATCATCATAGCCCAAAAAACATGAGTAAATATTGCATATGGCATGTCTAGTATAATAGGCTTTTAGGCCTTCTAATAGCAAGAAATTGCATGTATTATACACGAAGATGTTTTCTTTATAGACAAGAGTGCTCTTCTTTCCATGACATTGGATATAAATGTTCTTTTAGTGTGTAGTTTACTGGAGTTTTGGGTGGGGGTTTTCTTGGAGTTCTAATATGGGGCGTCACCCAAATGCTTAAATTACCTTACAATAAAATAAACGGATGGACAGCAGCTGTATATCCTATGCTATGAAAAGAAATTGAATGAAAATTGTTTTTGTGAATGATTGTAAGTTAAAAGTATGTGCCAATTATATCTGTATGTCGCAATAGATCAAACAATGTAGCTCTAATCAATGTGTGTTAATGTAGTGATTTTAAGTTAGGAGAGGATGACAGTTAAAATCGATTTTAGTTAAAATTGTCCTTAAAATAGTTTTGTGAAACGCCACTATTTTAAGTTAGGATACAATTGTAATTTACAATATTATTTTAGTGGATTTTAGGTACAATGCCTAAAATCGTTTTGTGAAACGCTTCTATCCTAAGTTAGGATGAAATTTTAGTTTACAATGATTTTAAGGAGATTTAAGTTTTTGCTAGGGCCCTGTTTCTCGAAATCTTAACTAAAGATAAAATCTAAATTTTAGTAGATACTTCAATTTGTTAAAATTTCGTGAAATAGGCCCCTGTTTACTGAGCTAGTGAAACCTAAGACACAATCTACCATTTTATAATTGGGTGAATTTCAAATCCACGTCCTTACGATATCAAACATATACCTATCGTAATGCTTGTTTAAGACACATGTCATAAAACAATGACTGCACTACAATGTTGTGTGCTAGCATTAAACAAATTTCCAAGGTATTCTATATTAATTCCTTTTTTCACAAGTGTGTACTACATCGTTAACACTCTCCATCACGTGCATTTTGCATAGCGATAGTTCATTGGTCTATCACGCTATTTTACCGAGATTTCGCCTAATAGATTAGATGCAGCTATGGCGGGTGTGGCGCGCCAGGCAGGGTAAGCTTACTCTTCCTAGGACACCTGTTACCACTGTTCGTCGTGTATTTTGTACACGGTAAACAGTCCATATGCTGATTACACTATTTTGCGATATTACACATTTTTGCCTATACCGTTTTTAGGACTTCGAATTTTGTCTAATGTTTTGGATTGTTCGTACTTGCTTTTTTTTATTCCTTCTACTGAGGGTAACGCTAGAAACAGTAAAGAACCTACGCGCAGTGGACGCTTACGGCTGGCCCCCGGATCCATTCACTTGATTTGATAATTTATTGTTTATTTTTATTTATTTTTTTGCAATGTCTTTTTTCCGTTTTGTCCGCAGGTTTATCTTGTAGATTTTTGTTTTGTGTGTAGTGCGGTCCTCCTGCACTTACCATTAAATCATAGAAACACAATTTCTGCATGTCCCTTTCATGCTTCTGTAAAATCGAAATATTAATTCGTTCAAACGATCGTAGATAATCAAGTCGTTCAAAGGAGATAATTATTTCGTTCAAAGGAGATAAATAATTCGTTCACACGAGTTACTAATTCATTCAAACGAGATCGTAACGCGTTCAAATGAGATAATTAATTCAAACGGATAAATATTTTTTCTTGTTTGGCACTAATGGGCCTTCGTAGTATTCACATGTGAAACATTTTCAAAAACAATAATTTAAAATGACCAATTAAGAAATAAATTTGTCAAATTTTCTTATCTGCTTTCATTTCATTGAGATGATGTACGGTATTTCTAAGTTTTAGATAGTTTGTTTATTTACCGTGCACTTTCGGAAACATCAAAAAATAAATTGATTTAAATGATAAATAAGAAAAATCATTAACAAATTTTCACATTTGATTCCATTTCCTCGAGATGATCTAGGGTATTTTTAGGTTTTACATAGTTTGTATACCTACAATTTCGGAAACATCAAAAAAGAAAAATGAAAAGATAAATTAAGGAAAAACGTTTCCTCGGAAAAAACCCACGAGGCACAGTTGACCTACTCAATGACAGACCTGGTGATACAACGCGCTCGCGCTAACCACTCTGTCACTCCCCTACCCCACTTCAAATAAGAAGTTCAAGATAAATTGAAGGCGACGAAATGTCTCTCTGTGCCTTCTGTTTCATGACTGGCTTTTCTTGCAACTCTCTTTTTGTGATATCACCAAAATTGGAAGATGACGTAAAGCTTCGATGGGGTTTAACGTCTACTCGACAAAAACTATGTGATTTGGGGTCTAAAATACAATTCCATTTTATTTCGAACTCGCTTGCCGTGGAAAGACCCGTAGAAAACCCACGAGGTTGGACAGGCCGTCCTACGCCTATTTCCGTACAAGCTAGGATTCGTAAACACGCCACTTGACACAATGACAGACTTAAAAAGGGTACCTCGGTACCTCGGCTATCGAGTATCACTACGAGCGTGCTCTTTTGTGTTAGCTTGACGTATTTTTAGATTTCTTATGCTGGGGATGCGTAACTCTAATACGTCGAAGCACTGCGCTCTTATGATATTTAATATTTGAGGAGCTTTAATCTATAAGAAATCAGGGTTCGGAGTATAGATTAACTTATCCACTTTAAAGCAATTAGTTAATTAAGATAAGTAAATACATGTATATCAAAATATGTACTATAACACATCAGTATAATACAAGGGACATGGGGAGTTGAAGTTAATTTGACTGTACAATCAGGGGTCTGTTTCACGATTTAACTAAGATAAAATCCCAATTTTTGTAATTTGATTGGATAATATTAGATTGATTTTACTGCAAAATTGAAGTAACTACTAACATTTGGATTCTATCTTTAGTTGAGATTTCGAGAAACAGGGCCTGATCGAAAAATATTTTTTTACGGATCGGTGAAGACCAGGGAGTGAAGCGGTCTTTAAAAGGACAATAACACTCTTGCTGGCTTGACAGGTGTAGAAAATAAATTACTTGATGTTTAAGTGTCCCTACATGTTGTGTAAATTATCCATTACATCCTATTTTACTTGTCCAGGGGGTTCGAAAATGTTTAAATCCAAGTTTCATTTGAGAGTGTTTACGTAAAACTTTTCAAACCATGTAGTTGAATTTTTCCAATTCTTTAAATTCGGTGTGTTAAGATGAAATTTTTATCTTCAATTGATTGGAATATTGTAAAATAGTACAATTTGTTGACCAGAATAAAGATTGGAACATATTATTCAGTTACAACAAAAGTGGTATTCGGGCTTTAAAAGTCAATCTTAATTACACAGTCAGACCTTCGGACTATAAAACTGTGATTTCATTCGATACGGTCTGTTATTAAGACTGATATCGACCATGTTTCTCTTTACGACCGATATCAATCTCATCAAAATAATATAGCGGCGTATATTTTACGTATCTGTTACAAGTAATATCATTTTATATCAATAAAAAACATCGTATGTTATAATTAGTTTTTTTATATATTGCGAAATATAGGGCTCGTGTTCACTGACAAACCGATAAAGGTAATTTTGATACAAGTATTGTGAAATGCAGGACTCGATTGCATTGGACACGCAGAGAATGTTCCTGAAAGTGTGAGTGGGGGTGGGGGTGTGGGGGCAAGGGAGTGTCTAATTGTGTAGGGGGGGGACTAGTTTAAACAATATTTTATTCAATAAGCTGAGTTCGATTGAACAACAGGCCAAGGCCTATATAAGAACTTAAGATTTACGTCCCTATAGAGCTACGCTTACATCCATGTTTCTGTTAAGAGTGCACAATCATGTCGCAGGAGGACACGCCAGGGGTCGTAGTTCCGACTTTTTATCTATTAATACTGTGTATGTCATTTTGCCTTGGCAGCGGCACCTCAGCCGATCCTTCTTTGAATTCCAGCAGTGTCAATGGGCTTTCTTTTTAAAGGTGCTAAATCGCTAATATTTTGGATCTAGACTTTGACACAAAGTGGTCGCAACGCATATAATAATGTAATATGAACGCATATAATGTGAATTACATTCAATCGTTCTGTTTGTACTGTAATTTCTAATCAGTTATTTTCGACGAAATACGCCAGAAGTCTCAATCTAACGACAGTCTCTATCGTCTGGTTATTCTATTCTACACCGATAGTATTTATTGCGCATGCTTCACAGATAAGACGTCACCGTTTGACATGACTTGTGGAATATATCTAACCTCAATCTTCAAGTCACTTGTTACAAATGTCGCTGAAAAAATGGTTATTTTGTCCTAAATATTGAATATTAGAAGCCCATCTTTTCCCGATAAGATGACCACGTCGGTGTTCATTTTTATTGACAAACTCGTATTTTTAATGTCGAAGAGTTTCGATGATATTGAGTTAGAGACTAAGCTTCTTTGAATAGACAACGGCGTCTACGTGGAATTGAGGTTTTTCGTCCGATCCGAATGACGATACGCCGTTCCTTACACAGTCGGTCGCCGTGTACTAGTGTCAACCGGAAACCATGATGAAATATTCCGCGGACCGAAGTCGTGGCCAGCACTCTACACTAAGTCATCCGAATTGAAATCAAAAACTAACTGGAATAGGGCTTAACCTCCTACTGTTCTGCTTCAAGTGCGCTAATGAAGACGGGCATACGCCATACAGTGTGCTATAAGGCAAATTTTGCCCGGGAAGCTGCACGATGGCCAACTCTTATATCGAATTATAGCTGCCAATGGATCTTTTACTTGCACACCAATGTATATAAGGGCGACACCTCGGTCGTCCCATTCGAACCACTAGACAGTATTCCTTGTCAGAGGGATCACGGTGGCTAAGTGGATAAGGCGCTGGTTCGCTAGCCTGGAGGTTGAGTGTTCGATCCCTGCATTGGCCGAGAAAGTTCATCTCGATTTTCCGGCGTGATTTCCCCTTGTCAGTGATGCAGAAGGAGGGCCTGACAAGGACAGCTGCCTAGTCGTTCGGATGGGACGAAAAACCGAGGTCCCGTGTACAAATTGGAGTGCACGTAAAAGATCCCTTGGCAGTTGGAATTCGATGTAAGAGTAGGCCGTAGCGCCGCTGCCCGGGCAAAATTTCCTTCATTGCACACTGTGGCGTATGCCCGTCTTCAATTAGCCCAGGTTAGGTGCTTAAGCGTAGGACGTTAAACCCCATTTCATTCATTCATTCATTTCCTTGTCAGGCCCTCCGCTCTACATCAGTGACAAGGGGGGGGGGGTCATCATTGTTCAATACAAAACTATTTGTTGTGTAGACTGCCGTTAGAAAATAATAATAATAATGAACATTTATATAGCGCTATTCCACACTGGTTGTATGCTCGTAGCGCAAGAGTTGAGTTTCTACAATTGTAGCATCATTTAAAACACAGTTCTAAACATAGGGTCGGAATAGATCAGTCTTCAGTGATGATTTTAAAGTTGATAGGGTTAGGCACTGTTTCAAATGAGTAGGCAGATTATTCCAATGTGAAGCTGCCAAATATGAAAATGATTTTGCTCCAAAAGTTTTTAAATTGTAAGTTGGTAACTGCAGCTGAAAGTTATCTTTTGATCTTAGGTTCCTAGAGGGTAAATGTTCCCGAACAAGTTCCTGGAGGTACACAGGTACGGTTTTGTGAACTGCCTGATATGTTAAACATAGTAATTTGAATCCAATGCGTTCATGTATGAGAAGGATAAAACGGGTGAAATGTGGTCCCGAACTTTTGTTTTACGAGATACATAAAAACGTGTGTATCTATAAATATCTCATAAAAGATAATTTAATGTCGATCAAATCTCATAGGAATCGATTACAAAAACACTTTCTGGTGAGAAAAATCGTTTAACTCTTGTAAAATCGATGGGACACTCGAGTTAAAGTTTGTAAAAAAAAATAATGAATATTTAAAATCTGGGTTTATGGAGATGTTAAGTGTGCTATGTGAGAAATGTCACCCGGACAGCGACACAGCGACGGAACAGCCTACTCTTACATCGAATTCCAACTGCTAGCCGAAGGGTTTTACATCAATCTAATTAAAATACAGATCTATATTTCGTTTCGTTTTTTATACTTTCGATGGCCTCGCTACATGTAGTGGGAGGTCAGGTTCTATGACCTAGAAAACGACATTTGACCCTTTAAGGTCAGTTATTCGATTAACCAATCTGAATCGTTTTTACAAGTGGCTATGGTATTTTTTTTATCTACTTTTGCTTTGTTTTTTTATATGTCGGAGTTCATGTCTACCCACAGTTCCATGCAAGAGAGGTCAAACCCCCTATTCAACAGACAATTGGAGTGGCTGTCCCCTCATTCCAAGTTAAACACGAGTTAAAGAACAAACCTTCCAGATCCTAGAGTGTAGTAAAGACAAGTAAAACAAAATTTTGAACAATAAAAAACGAAACGAAATATGATCTGTGTTTTAATCAGATTGGGTTTTACATGTGCTAAGTCTGTTCCCCATTCCCATTCAGACATTATGAATAACATATTGTTTATAAAAAAAAACTGCCAGCGGCTTGGTTTACACAGGCCCGAGGCTAGTGGGGGGGCGCTTTGGGGCGGTATATTTCTGTCTGCGTCGGAAAAAAATCGCTGGCTAGCTATCTTGCATTTTCGCCGGGAGAGAGTTTTAGTACGACATATCCTCTCAAATTCGGCTGAGAGATAGTTAATGTCGGCTGGAAACTCTTAATTTTCCGACACATTCGCCACCTGCATGTCATAGAGGCCTCTAATTTTCGTGCTCTAAACTCCTCCTGCTTACGGCAGTCGGCGATGAACTTCGTTCATTGAATTTTTGTCGTCGGAAATTTATCTTCCTCGCCCCCCTATGGTGGCTTAATTTTGGTTTCTGGCTTCGGGCCTGGGTTTACATACACGCAAATGTGTACATGGAACCTCGGTTTTTCGTAACATCCGAGCGTTTCTTGTCAGGTCCTCTGTCCTGAAATTTGTCGGCCAATGTCCTACTAAATGAACCACGGCAGCTCCATGTGATGACTCATATGAACAATCTCTGAAAATAACGAGTTAATAAAAATGTCATGGAATGTTTAACACCAGCCTCCGGAAATCGTCTCGCACTCTTATTCAGCCAGCAGATCAGTGCCCGGTTCCTAGAAAATTCTTAAAGTAAGCACAAAGTCATACTTCACTTTTACTTACGTAAGAATCCTATAAAAATACTGTTCCTAGAAAATTCTCAAGACCAGTCTTAAGCACATGCCAAGTACAAGTCTAAGCACATTGTGACTGGTAAAGCTTACCACACACTGAGACTACGATGCTCTTTAGCGTCATAAAACAACTTTGGTATGCGAATTACGTCATAAATTTGTCATCTGCTTAATTATGGTTGATTTGGATGCGTTTGACATGTCCCCTATAGGGCCTACACACATAATTATAAAATGTACCAAAAGATAAAAAAAAAACGCAGACACATACAAACTAACTGAATAATTTGAGAGCATCTGATCTTAAAGTAGCCTGTGTGTTTGTAGCCTATTGTTTACTGATTGGCAAATAAATGAATTGGTTTCAGGGTAGGCCTATAAATGCCCTAGATGCGGAATTTTCTATAACATTCTTAATTTCTTTTGGAGAAGGGTTTTCATTGTCTTGTAATTGTCTGTTTGGGATCAAAAGGTGTCGGAAATTCCGTCGAATAAGTCTACGGTCAGCCAACTTTTTGAAGCAGAAAAAGACTTAAGGTTGGTAAGCTTGGGACTTGTGCTTAGATTGGCTATGTTTAAGAACGAAGTTTTTTCTTGAAACGCATAATAACGTTCTTGTGCTTACAATGAAGTCTACTTAAAATTTAAGCACAAGGCCGTTCTTAAGAATTTTCTGGGAACACAAAATAAGGTAAGTTTACTTAAATGCAAAGTCGACTAAAATCTAAGCACAAGAACGTGCTTAAGAATTTTCTAGGAATTGGGCCAAGCTATCATCAAATTTTGCTGAGGTCTTGAAATTGAAATAATTAGTAAATTTGCGGGCGACGTTGTCGGGTGAATTCGATGAAATTTTCGGATGAAATTCGGAATCCACATTGCAGGATTCCGAATTCCGGCCCATACCCAGCAAACCCGGCCCAGAAAGTCAATTGAACCAGCCAATTCCAGACTCCAGCGATGGCATGGCGGCCCGTTAAAGCCATCGGCCATAAACAACATAATCATTATCGCTCCATGGCCGGTCAAATACACCCCCCCCCCCCCACATATAATGTTCGGCAGAAAAGTTTTTTCTAACGAATTGACAAAAATACTTTTTTCATTTTTTGTCCGACCGGCCCTTCCGACTCTCGCCCCTGGATATGTTGAGAAATTATCTCGGTAATAACAAGAAGTGATTTCGTCATATTACATTTAATTTATCATAGATGTTTGCATAATCTTAAAAGCAACATAACGTGGCCGGTAGTAAAATGTCTACTACGACTACCTATAGACCATCAAAGATGTCGAAGCTATACTGTCGTGTAGTTTGGATGCAGCTATGGTGGGTGTTGCGCCAGGCAGGGTAAGCTTACTCTTCCGGACAGCTGTAACCACTGTTTGTACACGGCGAACAGTCCATATACTGATTATACTATTTCGCCTGATTACACTATTTTGCCTATACCGTTGTTTTTTTAGGACTTCGAATTTTGTCTAATGGTTTGGAGTGTTTGTACTTGTCGTGTATGTCGTCCATGTGCTGATTACACTATTTTTCCCGATAACACTATTTTGCCTATACCGTTTTTTTAAGACTTCGAATTTTGTCTAATGATTTGGATTGTGTGTACTTGGTTTTATTTTATTTTATTCGGGAACGAGATATTTCAGTGACAATGCAAGTTGTCTAGCACTGGAACTGGGTAATTGATCTAATAGTATACAAGTGGAATTCCAATTACTGTCTCTCTAGCTTCGCAATTCTCTTTGAAGAGATACTCTGTGTAAATATTTATTAATTTCATAGACATAAAATAAGAAACAATATACTAATATGGATTTAAAGTCTCTGTAAGATTTATCTGTAGTAGTCCAGTAAATCTAGGGTTAGACCCAAATCAAATCGCAACAGAATTAATTTCACTGGGATGTATTTCAGTATAGTCCGATAAACAGCATCCCAAAAATGTTCCAAAATATTTTGGAACATTTTTAGTATGATGTGCAGGAGACCTTACTGAAATGCATCCCACAAAAAGAAATTCTGTTGCAATTTGTTTTAGGTTGGGCCCTTTTTTCAGCTAAATTGACTATAGCTGTTATTGTAACAGGTATTGCCTATCAACAAGTATGGTATGACAATTCTTGTCTTATATCTATACTCCAACCATCCGACATGAATCGGACATGAATATCTATTTTGAAAAGGTGATGTTCATTGTTTCGTAATTTTTGTGAAATTGATATATATAAAACAATAAAAACATGTTTGCGATATGTCGTCATGTACTATTAAAGTGGACCTGGGACGTGGTGGTTCACTAATTAAGAGATGGCTCGCTAACCTGGTTCCTGGAGGTTATGTTCTTCGATCCCTGTGAGAAGATTCATCGGGATTTTCCGGCGTGACCCCCCCCCCCCCGCCCTGCTCCGTGGCGTAGTACAGGACGGAAGGGCTGGGGCAAGGGACAACGCATAATCGGTGCCCCGAAATATGTTAACCCCATCTTGTTTTCGTATTCTTAGTTTGGGACGAGACCTAAGCAGTCGACATATTTTTAGCTGTGTGGGTGGGGGCGTAATTCACCCTTTAATTGTGAAGTAGGGTTTAACTTCTCACCTTCCAAAACCCTAACAGCAGTACCTTTAACATCCCCAATATGTATGTAGTAGTTATTAGCTCCCTTTCCGATCAGGACAGTTTGGGTCGAGGGGCCAAGCCGAAAAGCCGAGGCGGCCCCGAACAACTCTGTCCTGATATTTCCCGATACACCGAGAAAAGGTGCCAATACGTCACTTACACCACAAGTGAAAAATATTATTTATTATCCAGGCGTGTTAAGCGAAATTTGGCAAATTCTTTCTGCTCTTTCATTTATCCCTTTCTGTGTCTCGCGTTATAATGATTTCACAGTGGAGAAACGACCTGAGTAGTATTGCATTTGAACGTGCGTCTTGCTTCGTTACCCCCACAGTCGTGTGGGTTTTGTTGAAAGATGGGGGTAAATGTCGTGAACATAGAGGCAACAACATCGTAAAACAATAAGTCCGTGGCATAGAGGACTGCAATTATATTAAACGTAATATCACCTATAGCAGTACCTTCAACAACCCGTCAATATCATCAACAGCAGTAACATCAACAACCCTAATATTATCTACAGCAGTAACGTCAACAACCCTTTAACATCATCAAAAGCAGTACCCTAATATCATCTATAGTAGTAACATCAACAACCCTAATATCATCTACAGCAGTACCCTCAACTTCCCTTAATATCATCTGTAGCAGTAGCTTCAACTTCCCTTAATATCACCTGTAGCAGTAGCTTCAACTTCCCTTAATATCATCTATATCAGTAACATCAACAACCGTAATATCACCTATAGCAGTACATGTACCTTCAACAACCCTTCCATATCATCTATATTAGTACCTTCAACTACCCTTAATATCATCTATATGTCACATAGACGCTTCATGCCATCTTGACACGTGAACGTGGGACCTGGTTTCAATATCAAACTGTCTGCTTTCGACACCAATGGTTGCCCCGATGTCATTCAATATTCACTATGTAACATAAACGTGTGGCTGGCCTGTTTTATTCAACTTCCCTGTCTTATAAGCAAACTGCACTGAATGTTAAATCTGATATGATCCAGTAGCCAGATGTGTAATGACATCCTTTGTCTAGGCGACTTTATACACCCAAAATACCCGACTTCCAGGCTAGCGAGCCAGCGTCTTGCGCCCTGACCAGCAAATACCTATTAGAGAGAGAATTAAATATCATAGCAGTACAGACAATAATCGGTATTCTGTGTGGTTTAGTGGCCAAGAGCGAGACATTAAGAAATATATTGTAACAACAAGAGGACCGTGAGGTCCGAGTGTTTTTACAATATATTACGCAATGTATAAGCTCGAGATGATTAAACAACTTAAAACCCAGACACTCCTTACGTGCGTTTACAGTGAAAAACGTCATGCCAGTCTAATATTTTCATAATGTACGCTTGGCAAGTTGCCCGTACATTATTTGAAATAATGGTACGCCAACATCAAAGGATGACGTTACATCTGTATTTTAAACAGTAATATAACCCGTAGGCCTATACTTTCTGTAACAATGAACTCCGTAAATATGCTAAACACTCTTTGTCCTGAACAATGTACGATTGATGAATAAATATATTAATTATTAAATGTGAAGACTTTCAGATTATCACAGAAAAGATGATCCCATTGATTTCCTCTAATGATAATATTTTTGTTAACATTGTCTGGTTAATTCGTTTTGATTCTTTTCAAATCTTTTCAAAAGTATATAATTAAATAGCCTTAATGGAATTTTAAATTCTAAGGGATGTTTTAGTAAACATCGCTCTTTAATGGACGTACAGCCGTAATAATTGAATTGGTATATGAATCATACGTTCTGTTTTGTCTGTTAGCATACCAATGGTTTATATTGTAAACTGAAACTTCGTTCTTTCATGAGAGAATGGCAATAAAAAATAAAATCGAAATCGAAACAATGTGGATCATAACTTGATATTGATCTTTTTTTTTTGGAGCACGCACAATTCGTCGGTAGGCTTACCGACGATTTAAACTATTAGCGAAAGTATGAAAAATATGAATTGTTAAAGCAGTTTCTAAACGGATGTTTTGCATTTTTTCCTGTTTACTGCTCGTCTTCATTCTCTAATAAAGAATCCTGCATTCTCAAGAATTTACAAATACAACATTTTTTATAAATATTTAGGGATCTTTAGGCTGAGAGGATGGACAAGAGACCATATCTCCGTATTCAGTATTATAATTCGGCACCACGTAACTTGATTAAATAACACGCCTTTTGATTTAACCCGCACGCATCATCCCATTAAATCAAAGGTACTATCGGTAAACAGAGGCGGACCCAGGAAATCCTGTTAGGGGGGGCCGTGGGGGTCCCCCGAGAAATTTTTGAAACAATCGGGGTGTCGGTGGTGATTTGTGGCGCATATCTATTTTTTGTACTGTTATTAAGGGGGGCCGGACCCCTACCCCCCCCCCCCCCCCTGGATCCGCGTGACAATTAAATCGACATGACATGCTATCGCAAAACCCTTGCATTAGATCGATTATAATTTTGATCTTACGTACAATGACTTCTACGCTGACCTTCGTTAGCTTTCGATCGACTTAAAATCAAAATTTTCGTAACACCAGTAGACGACTCTTGCTACTTGAACTAGTATTGACTTTGTTCTGAATGCAAACCACTACAAGATTCACATGTCAAATTTTGCACAATGGAGACATTCCTCACAATAGTTACAGCACCGGCCATGGTGAATTGACGGAATCTTGCGTTCATGAACTTGATGGTGGTTTATTTTTAGCGACCCTGACAGGTATCGCGTGCTAGGGTAAGGGTTCGGTTTAGGGTTTGGTTTAGTCCAAAAATTGTAACGTCATGTGCAATTTAAAGTAATTATCCCCGTGAGGAATGTCTCCCCGACGAGCAACTCACGCATGTCTTCTTACGTGCCTTAACGTTGACAACGATTATGTAAAGATTTAGATAATGCTGTCTGTCGTTGACTCAAGTGTCGTGGTTGCGACCCCTGGCTGTTAAATGGAAAGGAGTAGGGTCGCCTCCCTAAAAAGAACTTGGTGGGGGGGGGGGGCTTCCATACTATAGGCAAGGGTTCAAGGGCCGCAATAACCTGAAGAAAAGAGTACGTGTGGCCAAATTATAGCCCCCCTACTCCGCCGGGCCTGATTGACATGATTTACAACTATGAATAATATGATACGTACGTAAAATTAAGGCAGTGGCTATTTGCCACATGTGGTAAGCAAGCATGTCAAAATAGCCTTTCGGCTACAGACCGCAATTTTCAACCGATTTCAATGAAATTACCGATTAAGATAACATTAATGATATCACTGAGTAGCCAAAATTTTGGCCACTTCCGGTTAGCGGTTTCCGAGATATCTGGTTACCATATGTGCCACGGCTACAGACCACAATTATCAACCGATTTCGATAACACTTACAGATTATAATAACATTAATAATATCTCAAACTAGCCAAAATTTCGGCCACTTCCGGTTAGCGGTTTCTGAGATATCAGGTTACCACACATTTCATGTGGCACGGCTACAGACCACAATTATCAACCGATTTCAATAAAACTTACAGATTATAATGAGAGTATTAATATCTTAAACTAGCCACAATTTCGGCCACTTCCGGTAAGCGGTTTCCGAGATATCAGGTTACCACACATTTCATGTGGCACGGCTATGGACCACAATTATCAACCGATTTCAATGAAACTAACAGATTATAATAAGAGAATTAATATCTCAAACTAACCAAAATTTCGGCCACTTCCGGTGAGCGGTTTCCGAGATATCAGGTTGCCACACATTTCATGTGGCACGGCTACAGACCACAATTATCAACCGATTTCAATGAAACTTACAGATTATAATAAGAGTATTAATATCTCAAACTAACCAAAATTTCGGCCACTTCCGGTGAGCGGTTTCCGAGATATCAGATTACCACACATTTCATGTGGCACGGCTACAGACAATTATCAACCGATTTCAATGAAACATACAGATTATAATAACAATAATAATATCTAAAACTTATGGCAAGCCAAAGCGGAATTAATTGCAAGACCATTTTAGAGTCAAGACAAAAAAATACACATGTCAAGACAGAAAAATCACTTGTCAAGACGAAAAAATTCATATGTTAACAGTAAAAATTTCAGACGGAAAAATTTACATGTCAAGGCAAAAAAAAATATATATCACGAGCACGTGACCCTTTAACAACACGTGACCCTTCAAGAGCACGTGACCACAAAAACCGATGACGTCGTCGTCAACTTTGTCGGAAGAAAACAATGGCGGGACCGTCAAACGATACCTCAAACTTTGACAATCTACTTAGTGATCTTCGGCATAGAACAGCTGGGTCATCAAATGAGATAAGAGATTGTGTCTCGTATCCTGCAGAACCCCCATTTGGATCGAATCCGGAGAGAGGTTGGTATACTTTAGTTCATTTGCAATATTATTGTTCGTGTCTGAGCTGAATGTCAGACGATCTTTTGACTTTTGGAAAATTTCAGGGGAGATAACCAGTCAATGCTAAGTAGAGTGCTTCGGTTGTTTGTGTTAGGCCTATTCCGTGGGGGTTGGGTTATTGATGATTCTTAATTCTTAGCTCCCCTTTGTGTCCGCTCTTTATCAGAAAGAGGGGAAAACTGGTATCGACGAGAAATGGCTCTTGGTTGGAAGTGGTTTTTATTTTAAAACTACTGACGTCACACTCTCACTGTCGCTGGACGGTGATTTCGGTAAATCAATAGCTTGATGAATAGGAAAATGATTAGGAATATTATTTGTTATTATCGCGGTTTGGAAATTATATTGACCGTAACCTTAAGACCCTCAGTCTTATTGGTAATAATGGAGTAAGAAAGAAATAGGCCTACATATTATCGGTTAAAAATGAGCGGCCGTCACTGGCACTATATTATATTATATAGAAGGTCGAAAGTGAAAATAAGAAAAACTGGAAAACCCGTTACTATTTTCGGCATTTTTCTAGTCTTGATTATCAACGTTCAGTTTTAATATGTACGCTTTCGGCTGGTCGGCGACGTCTATCGACGAAGTACTTCAATTGTTGACGGGACAACTTCGCATAATATGATATTCATATTGAATTGTCGAAGTGAAACTGTACAAGCCGGATTTGGCTTTACTTTGAATTTGCCGAAAAGGATACTGATCAAAAAATTTTTTTATGTAGAATGTGTAGAATAAACGTGTAGGTCCCAAGAATGGAAACTGGACACGAGTAATTTACTAATTTGAACGCTTTTTTCAACAACACTTGCAATGCTTGGACCTTGGGGCACCAAAATATCACAATAGCATAGGCCTAGTGACAATAATATTATATTGAGGATTTTTGAAACAATATCGCAGTATTGAAATTTTCAAATTTTCAAATATCGTCCAGCCCTAAAAACTAGTATCCGTTCTATTTTATATAGCCTATTTATAACCATAATATTATTTTAATATTTACTCCGTCCATAAATTGGTGAAACTGTGATCTACACCAACAATGCCTTCAAAATGATGTGAATTACAGATTTTCAACCATTTTTGAATTGCTCTTTTTCAACCATTTTTGAATTGCTCTTTTTTCAACCATTTTTGAATTGCTCTTTTTTTAACCATTTTTGAATTGCTCTTTTTTCAACCATTTTTGAATTGCTCTTTTTTCAACCATTTTTGAATTGCTCTTTTTTCTCTTCCCAGATAATCCCGAGTCCTTTGCCACATCAAAGCACCCAAGTACCAAATGATGCATTCACTGGTTCTAGACCCACCACCACCATTCAAGCCTGCAGCACACACAATGGATCGGCCTAAGACAGAGAAAAGTACCAACTTAGGATGGAAGCAAAGGGCCTACTAGAGGCTTGCATTTTCACCTTTTGGTCATTTTGCATTTTTGTCCTTTTTTTTGCAAACTTGCAAACTTTAAACAAACCTTCAGTCATCAGTGTAATGCTTTGCCAGATTGGATGCCCACAATTAATTTCATAGATGTGGCTTTTCACCTAGTTTTTTTCCAGTTTTCACTATTTGTGTAGGATTCCTGTTAGGAATAGGATGATGGCAGCCTTCAAAGTGCTGCCCATGTTTTTTGCAGTTTTTTTACCCTTCAAATCATCGGCTTCTAACATTATTATATTTTCATTTCAGGAAGAACAGTCGGTAGAAATATCCTCCTTTTGAACAGAGGTATGACAAGCATACCCACAAAGAAGGATATGATGTACTACCACAAACGTGTGGTAAACTGCGTTCAACTATCTAGCACACAGAGTGAAGAAGAAATAACTAATAAAATAGAAACTTTGTTTAAAAGCAAACTGGAACACCTTCCAAGACCAAGGTTATTGAACTAAGTCACTAACTTCTGAAATAATCGTTTTAAAACCAAATTGTTTCTTTGCGCCGATAGAGACACAGACCAAAATTCTAACATACGGATTTTGCAATCTGTTGCCTCGTTTTCATCTCTGTAGTCTAGGGTAACAGGTTACAAACTATTTCAAATCCATTTCTGATTATTTCAAGCCTTTCTGTTTTAATTTGGCCTGATGTGGTTATTTCGGACCGTGTATTCAGCCAATATTTGGCCAGGTTTCTCACTGAGGCAGTGACAACTTAGTTTAGTGTTGCCACTGTCATGTACAATTTCTTCTTTCTACAGGAACCCGGTAATTGGCACCAAATCAGCTACACCTTTGTACAACATGTGGTTTGTGTGTGTGATATCTTTTTAAACTAAGACTTTTTTTTTATTTTATCAAGGTTTCATTTCGTGAAGTTAGAAAGACAGAGGGTTTTTCAGCCATTGGTTGAGGAGTCATTTGTTTGGGATGGGGATCGACTGCTAAGCCTCATTGGTGCTGGCCATGTTTATGTTATGGCGAATGGCGAAATTCCCGATAAATTTGATGCGTCTATATATTCTGAGTTTACTGACATGGCTGAGGAGGAAAGAGTAAGTGTTTGTGCCTTTATGTGTATAGATTAGCTGGATCCCACCACCAAACGTTATCATTGTAAATGAGCAGATGCGACGTCATGATCTCTCGTCATGAATCCCCGTTTCACAGGAAATCTCATTTCTTTTATTCCTGTGCGCTGTTGAACAAAATGAAATGAAGTAAGCTGTAAAGGAACTTGAAACAACCATGTGTTCATTAACGTGGATTTCTCATTCTACACCTAACCAAGGAATCAGAATCCTAACCTGACATAAATATACAATATTCTTGAAAGGCAAACAGATAACATATTAATGCCTTTGAGCATAAAACTATAAGACACAATAGACAATTCCTAAACCCAACTTTACTAATACCGGTACTAACTATCACACAATTGACCTATTAAAAGTTATTAACTTATTGATACGAGTTATGATTTCACGGAATGAAAGAAAAACCCGTTCAATACTTATCAAACAATTAATACTACTGCGATATCTTAATAAATTGAATATGTACCTGAACGGTAGATCTACCGGTATTTAAAAATGAAATGACTAGTACTAGTACACATGGTGTACTGTGTTGGTTTAAGGTCTTCTATATAATATGCTTTTCCTTCTTCTTCAGAGAAATTGTTGAACATGAAATAGACCAGGATATAGCTGGGCTGATTGCAAGCCACCTGGACAAATATGTATCCAGGGATACCAAAGATATTATTATAAGTCGTCTCCGCCCTTTCCGGAGCTTTTGTAGAAGCTTTAGCAACAACGAAATGTCTAATATCGTCAACATTCAGGTGAAGTATTTTGATAGCATGAACACGTTAGACGATGGGGGTCCAAGAAGAGACTTTCTGCGCCGTCTACTGGCAGACATGATGAAGCCATCTACAGGATTGTTTGTCCAGGCACCATCTGGTGGTGTCACGGTCACGCATAATGCAGCCCATTTAGATCAAGGGATGTGTCATTGGGCTGGTCGTGCCTTGGCACTCATCGTCCTAGCAGGAGGACCAGACATCTCGATCATGACTCCGGGTGTCTTTGACTTCGTGGTGAAGGGATATGAGCTGGCCATTCCCACTGTTGCAGATATCCCATCAAAGTTTGTCAGAGACTTAATTGAAAAGGTATGAAAGAGTTCCTTTATATTCATCGACCAATCTGTCGGTTTCAGCAGGATCGGTCAGTTTGCTATGCTCATTAATATTAGGGAGCATCCATTTAGTATATATGGACTGAGGGGTGGCGGGCTTCAAGCTGCCTATTGCATTAGTCCATTAAAAAAACGTGCGTACAGGGGGAAGGGAGCCAGTACATGCATCCATACAGCAAATTGCCAATTGTCCGAATTCCTGTTGTTCAATCATGGTTGAAATTATTCTGAGCACAGTTATTAATTTACACTTGGTTAAAATAGTTTTAACCACAGTTTTAAATATTTCAACGGCGGTTTAAGAATACGCCAGTCAGAATAATTAAAATCACAGACAGAATCATTTAGTTTGTATTATTAGAGAAACAAAAATAAATTTAAATGTTAGAGCATTATTGATGTTCCTCCCCCTGGTGCACCTTTAAAGATAATCCATTATTAGGGCATTTTATTTTTTTGCACATTTTAGATTGAGACTGCAGCAAGTGATGACGGATTGAAGATGGCTATCGCATATGTTGATCTTATATCAATGGAGGATGGTACATCTACTCTGTTAGCTGCCGGCATCAGCACCGTGATGAAACTTTCTAATGTGCAGCAGTCAGTGAAGTGTCGGATCAAATACTACGCATTGGGCACCGTTCGGTGAGTATCATCTCGGTTGGAAGAAAAATAATATACAAAGTATCGCATTTATTATAAAAATGCTCAATTTTAATGTTTGTTAGTGGAAGGTTTTAAATCAAAACATTGTTTTCTACCGTTGACGTAGCTGTATTTACCTCAAGGTAAACTTCGATAATTAATACCGTTGTAAGTTTTTAAAATAATCATAAATTTTCAAAATTAACTACAAGTTGTTCTGACAATATTTATGATATTTAAAATTATGACAGTTTATGAAAATAAAACATAAAAATTACCGTTTTACGTGGGCATGCCTTGGTCTTTCTTTTTATTCGAATTATCATAAATATGGTCGCATGGATGGTAAATACTAAAATTTTAAATTGTAAAGAAGAATATGGGATACAGGCTTACATAATATAGTTATGTATATTCTGTTTGTATTCCAGGTCAGAACTTGAGACTCTTCAAAATGGTCTCCAGAGCTATAAATTCTTGGATTTGATTCGACAGCATCCAACTCAGATGAGATCGGTGCTAGCATCAGGATCTCGTCGATCAGTCACGGGGTCAGACCTCCTCATTATGTTCGGGTTGGTGTTCTCTGAGGAAGGCGCTAATCGGCGCCAGAAGGAAGAAGATGTGATGGAGATGTGGACAGAATATCTTGGGCTTGTTGACCAAGGTATGTAAAGATACAGTTTTACCAGATTGCCTCTTGAAATATTCTAATTTGGGAATATTTGTTTTAAACATTGATTCAGACTTCCTGCAACTCAAGATAATTTTACGTACAGGTCACCAAGTGTTTATAAATATTTTAGTACTCATTTCATATATTAGGATCTCCTATGTTTATTTACTCTGGCATGCTGTCAGGTCATTGGTCATAAATTGCATGCCTTCTTCTGGACTTTTTTTGTCCCTAGCCTTTCGAAGAAAGCAGGGGACTATTAAAATGGGTTCGTCCGTCCGTCCGCCCGTCCGTCTGTTCGTCTGTCCGCCTGTCCGTCCGTCCGCCGGTCACACTTTTTGGGACACAATAACTCTTTTTCTAATTGAGCTAGAATATTCAAACTTGGTGTAGGTGTTTATTAGGTCATTACCTTGATCGAGTTCGAAGCATTTTCCGCTTAGGGTAGGCAGAGATAAGCAATTTGATTGGTTGATGCTTTGGGACACGATAACTTAAGTTGTAATTTAGTGAGAGTGATGAAACTTGATATATAGTTTTATTTCATCTATAACTTGACTAAGTTCGATAATGAGCATTTTCTGCTCAGGGTAAGCAGAGCGATAAGCAATTTGATTGGTCGAGACTTTGGAACATAATAACTCTCCTTCTATTTGAGCTCGGGCAAAATTTCCCTTATAGCACACTGTTGGCGTATGCCCGTCTTCAATTGGCCCAGGTTAGGTACTTAAGCGTAGGACGTTAAACCCCATTTCATTCATTGATTCATTCTATTTGAGCTAGGATACTCAAACTTGGTGTAGGTGTTAAGTAGGTCAATACCTTGATGAAATTCGAAGATGATCATTTACTGCTTAGGGTAAGCAGAGGTAAGCAATTTGATTGGTTGATGCTTTGGGACACGATAACCTGAGTTGTAATTAAGTTAGAGTGATGAAACTTGGTATATAGTATCATTTCACCAATACCTTGACTAAGTTCAATAATGCGCATTTTCTGCTCAGGGTAAGCAGAGCGATAAGCAATTTGATTGGCCGAGACTTTGGAACATAATAACTTTCCTTGTAATTGAGCTAGGATATTAAAACTTGATATTTAGGGTAAGCAGAGAAAAGCAATTTGATTGGTTGAAGCTTCGGGATGCAATAACTTTAGTTGTAATTAAGTGAGAGTGATGAAACTTGGTATATAGATTCATTTCATCAAAAAGTTTAATAATGAACATTTTCTGGTAAGCAGAGCGATAAGCAATTTGATAGGTCTACACTTTGGAACACAATGATTCTCCTTCTAATTAAGGTAGAATGTTCGAACTAGATGTAGGTGAATGCCTTGATGGAGTTCGATGATGAACATTGTCTGATTCAATCTGATAGATAGTGATGATACTTAGTGTATAGTTTGATTGCTCAATACTTTTGAAAAAATAAATGTGCAATGAATTAATATGTGTCATTTATTTATTTTGGGATTTCGGCGGGGGACATCAGCCTCACTGTTGGCTTGTTTTCCCTTTTTCAGGTATGACCAAAATAACAGCTTCAGAGATACTTCGTTTTGCGTCCGGTGTTGATGAAGTCCCACTGATTGGTTGGGGTGATGGAAAACAGCCTATGCTTCTTTTCGATCGTGAACGGTCCTCTTCCAACTAGCAGCACTTGTGGGTCAACATTGATTCTACTTTTGTGGAGCTACAAAGATATCACTGATTTTAGTGATAATATTGAGACGTCTGTTTTATATGCAGCCCATCAATCCTAAGAGATTGAATCGAGACCTGTCAGTGTTATTCATTCTATTATTCTATATTTTGTTAACATTTTCGTAATTTCATGTACAAATACAGGCAATAATTGTATAGCCTGCTAGTCATTTTTATACGCCCACATTGAAATGTGGTCGTATATTGCCGTCGCCCCCGTCTGTCTGTCTGGCGTCCACAATTGCTTGTGGACGCTCTAGAGGCTAAAGTTAATATCCAGAAAGACTTTAAATTTATACACATCAAGTCTTTTTATACCCAACCCTCCCAGATCTTCATGCCTGTGAAAAATTGGACACTTGATAACAATTGCAGGACAGGGACCATATTTCTGGAACCCTCACAACCTTCAACAGCGTTATGATGATGTACCTAAATGCAATAATAAGAGTTAGATTTTGTTTATTTTAGCCTGCTAGTCATTTTTATACGCCGACATTGAAATGTGGTCGTATATTGCCGTCGCCCCCGTCCGTCGGTCCAGCGTCCACAATTGCTTGTAGACGCTCTAGAGGCCAAAGTTAATATCCGATTGACTTTAGATTTATACACAGTGTTTAAGGTCATGAGACGAAGAAGCCTATTGATTTTCAGCGTTTCCGATAATTACTGACTGAGTTCTGGCCCTTGATCACTTTCAAAATTTTGTGGACGCTCTAGAGGCTAAAGTTAATATCCGATTGACTTTAAATTTATACAAATTGTTGAAGGTCATAAGACGAACAAGTATATTGAGTTTCAATGAATTGAGATAACTTGAACAGCATGGAGGAGAACTTTATCAAAGCCAAACAAATTCCAATAATTTTCTGATAATTACATAATGAGTTGTTACTTTTAATCAGATTTTAGTGTATTATAAATGTTTCATTACCGAAAAAAATGAAATATGCGACAACTCTTGTTGACTGCCCGGACGATTTATCTGCTGTGGGCGTATGTTTCGTTGCCTGGCAACCTATGTTTATATTTCTTTATACCATAGGCTATGGTACATTAACTGGGAAATAATGGACAGCACGACCATTGAAGTATTGTCATACTTTTTTATTAATATTTTTATATTTCTTCTACATTAACTGTTAGCATAGTGTAAATACATGTATGGACAACAAGACTATTGAAGAATTGTCATACATTTTTAATTAATATTTTGCAGTCTATCTTATAAACAGTAAATTGCTCAGAAAATTAATATGCATAAAAGTTTACAGTCACTGTTCTTCCATATCGAGAACAAATGTATCTAATGTTCCAAATATAAACTCTTGCAATGTTTACAAATATCAAGAAAATACTTTTCTATGTCGAAAGTATTCAATAAAATTTAAAAGCCCTTATGCCTAAAGGTGCTGAGATTTTCAAAATTGTTCTTAAAACTATTCTTGGGTTTGTAAAATCCTTCATTAGATGCGTGTCAAATGTTTTTGGCATATCCTTAAACATAATAATTTTTTTGTTCTCCTCCTAATTGAAATTCAGACTTGCTTATCTATTTGAAATTTAAAAGCCAACCTTCAAAATGCTGGTTGTGGGTGTATATGGGAATGTATTAGTTGCAACATACAAATCAAAATTATTCCTGTCCTGTATTTTTTTTATCTATGGCAGAAGGGTTTTTAAAAAGTTTATACCACTATTATTTCATGTTTTTTTGTTAAAGCCTTGAGTTATTTATAGTGCTAACAATTTGTTTTAAGGAATTTAATTAAATATTAAAACAATATTTTTGTCCTTACAGTAAAAATGTGGGTATTTATAATGCGCTATATCCATTATCTAGGTTTATGCTCAAAGCGCTACACAATTACTATCCTGGTGTCCAGGATACAGGTAAAGTCTGATTACCTCCCTTTACCACTAAACTCTTTAAATCTTAGAAAGAGCCCCAGTTATGCTGCCTGAGGAGCGCAACAGTTTTTTGAGTAATACATACACCATCCTACCGGTACCCATTTACAGCTGGGTAGACTGGAATACAGGGATGAAGTGTCTTATACGAGGACACAATAACTCAACGCACATTACAGGTCTCGAACCCTAAACCGTTAGGTCACAAATCCTACTCTCTAACTGTTGCGCCAAATCCCTCCAAATCTAAAGTGTTTATTGTCTCCCATCCTTTTGGAACACAATAACTCAGTTTCTAATTGAGTTAGTGTTCAAACTTTATGTTGGGACCAAGGACCCTAGCAACACCACTGACTTAGTTTGGGCCACATCTAACGAAAGTCAATCAATTACATGTGCAATATCATCAGTGACTTGTAACAATGAAAACTTGGGACAAATGTACAGTATAGTCTCATCTTTATTATTATAAGATTTTTCAAATCTACACTCCAGGACCGTTCCGCTTGGGATAAATTCAACTTATAAATTCAACATTTTGAAGAAATGCCTGCATTCCACGATATTGATCATCTGCTAAAGGATCAACTCGTTCCTGAAGTCTTTGCCAGTCCTCATCAGACAGCTGAATGGATAATTCAGGTACTTGAACATTATCGTTAGTCTGCAGGTCAGGAACAGGATCATTGTCATCGAACAAATCAACACAGAAAGAGCCATCTTATCTGGATTGAGGGTCATGCCTTCATGCCACAACATATTTGGGCTTTTGAACCCGGCTGTTCGCAGGAGATGGTTGTTCCACTGTTCCCTAAATTCTTGTAAAGCACGATTGATGCGTGGAAGAAAGATGTATCTAATGGATACAATATGCACTTCATTGTAGCGATCTGCCACACCAGAATCTCCCATTAAAAGAAAAGGTCAGTAAAAATGCTGGTAATGCATTCCCTAACGTCACGCCAAAGTCTCTCGATGCGCTGATTGTGAGTTGACTTCCCTGTTATGAAGCTCCCTCGGTTCATACCTCTATGTTCAATCATGTAGGAAGCAACTGCCACATTTTCGGTTCCATAATCCGACCTCACACGCATGGGACACCCATAGTATACCACCGCATTCTTGAAATTGTCAAGCACAACTTGGAAAGTATTATTGGTGTTACAATAAAGATAAACGCACAGCCTCGAAAATCCATCTATGCCTCCATGAATCACAAAACCCCAGGGATCAATAAGCTTGTGGTTGCCATCGATGTGCCTGAAGGAAATAAAAGAAACCTGTACATTACAATATCCCAACCAGCCGCTGCCAGACAGGATACGCCCACATATGAGAGATAGATATAGAACAAGCTACATCGCTAACATTTGGGGTCTATAAATTGCCAAAAGTGGGTAGCAACGCATATAATACTGTAATAAGAATGTATATAAACTGATTTACATTCAATGGTTTCCGTTTTTACTACAATTTCTGCAAAATAAGCCATGAATGAAGTCTCAATCTAATGCAAACTTCGAGCGTCTAGTTATTCAAGCCTACATAATGTCGTTGGATTTGATGACGCAATAAGGTTAGCTTTGTCCCTCGGGTCTCTTATTAAAACTGGGGCTGAAGCGCATTATGGTACACGATTCGTGTACCAATGTTAAGAAAATCATTTAATCTTAAATATCGGATATCAGAAGCTCATATTTTCCTGGTAAGTTTACATCATCAATGTGGATTCAAATTGACCAATAATTTGTGTTTTCGATGTCGAAGATTTTGGAGGATTCTGAGTTACGGACTTAAATGTCTGGCGTCCACAAGATGAAAATGTGGGTGTATAAAAACCAAGGCCTCTTTTTGACTGGATTAAACAAATTGGAGAATCATCCAGTTGACTACACTCTAACAAACTAACAAGGAATCTTCAACTTCATACTAGTATATCTTCTTTGATTGGCATAATTAGTAATTGAACATAATAACACATGGTACAATTTTATGGATACACAATTACTGAGTTAGATACTAAGCGACGTTTCAACGAGGATACTCTCGTCTGTATCAGGCAAATGATACAGATGTTAAGATCTAATTGGATTTGATTATTATCTTTGTTGCATTATTATTCTTTGTTGCATATTCTGTATATATTTGCCAACATTCATATTTTTTTGTATCATTTGCTTGATAAAGACTAGAGTATCCTCGTCGAAACGTTGCTTAGTATCTAACTCAGTAATTGTTGTTCATACTAGTACTTACCAAATGTAATTTGGATATGGCACAGAGTATGTCCTTCTGTAAGTCACACGCCTCCGCCTCAGTGCTCTCCCAACTGGATCAAGGTGAATAAGGCTCTCCCGTATGCGCCACCTCTGGATACGAATGCCTGTAGTAGGAAAATGAGCATGATGGAGAAATATTTGTAACTGACCTGTAAATAATCCTAACCACTTGACATTTTTGTTCTTACATGTAACTTTTCTATATTCTGACTATAGTGACAATGGGTTTTGGCGGGTATACCATTGGTATCATTCTGGGTGGTTTCAAATTCATAACACCATTTGTATTTATTCAATAACATTTATTTTACCATCATATAATTCATTTTGGGTCAAGTATAGCGGACAAAATGTGGGACTACAGTCGTGGCAAATGGGTAAAATTAATAGGTATTACAAAATGTGGTAGCTGAATAGTAAACTGATGGTATTTCATTATAGGAAACAGTAAGGAACTACTTCTTACCTCTCGATCGCAAAGCTCCAATCATGTATGTTTCACCTGACCTTTCGGTAATGCTCATTATATTTCGAAGATGTTCATCAAGCTGGTCGTCTGACATGTCTAAAAACTGCACATTGAATCTTTTGAAGGGTTCTTCATTACGTCGATTTCGTAAAATTCTTTCACTGACACCCAATATTCTGGCAATCGAACGCCATTTAAACCCATTTCCCACAATGCTTCAACTTTTCTTGGGTCTATTTTGATATGCGGACGGCCAGGCCCACCACGGTAACTTTGAAGTTGTTGCGAGTGTGAGCGTAGCCTAGTAGTGTCCCCGACTCCATAAACTTCCGAATCAGAGGAGTCCTGCTGTTGTATTTCAGACACGATAGAAATGTGATCATGGACTTGTTGTTGTTGGTCATTAACTAAACCACTTGACATTTTCTGTTCGAAATGCTCTCTAATTGCCAGGATATGGACCAGAAGCATTTCCATGAGTTCGTACAGTTCTCTGGTATCCTGATGGGAGTCGGAGCTTCCAGCTGCGTTCCTCGAGTACTCTACAGTGCACGGGCATAGTCATCAGCCGAGTTACGATAATACTCTGCCCTGTTCAAATCAAATGTGTCCCATTGTGCGCCAGCCTCAGTAGCAAAACGCGGGAGGGATAAAAGAAAAACAAACTTCATCATCTGGATGAGGCGTTCTCCGTGACATGTTCAATGCCAACAAATCGGCGAGAAGAAATGAAAAGCAATCATCTTTGTTTACAATTTACAGTGACGTCATCGGTTTTTGTGGTCACGTGTTCTTGAAGAGTCACGTGCTCGTGATATATAATTTTTTTCGTCTTGACATGTACATTTTTTAGTGTTGACATATGAATTTTTTCGCCTTTACATGTGAATTTTTCGTCTTGACATGTGAATTTTTTTTGTCTTGACTTGATTTTTTCTCTTTGCATACCGAAAAACGGTCTTGCAATTAATTCCGCTTTGTCTTGCCATACAAACTAGCAACAATTTCGTCCACTTTCGGTTAGCGGTTTCCGAGATATCAGGTTACCACACAGTTCATGTGGCACGGCTACGGACCACAATTATCAATCGATTTTAATGAAACTTACAGATTATAATAAGTGTATTAATATCTCAAACTAGGCTAAATTTCGGCCACTTCCGGTTAGCGGTTTCCGAGATATCAGGTTACCACACATTTCATGTGGCACGGCTACAGACCACAATTATCAACCGATTTCAATGAAACTTACAGATTATAATAAGAGTATTAATATCTCAAACTAGTTAAAATTTCGGCCACTTTCGGTTAGCAGTATCCGAAATATCAGGTTACCACACATTTCATGTGGCACGGTTACAGACCACAATTATCAACCGATTACAAAAAAAACATACAGATTATAATAAGAGTAAAAATATCTCAAACTAGCCAAATTTTCGGCCACTTCCGGTTAGCGGTTTCCGAGATATCAGGTTACCACACATTTCATGTGGCACGGCTACAGACCACAATTATCAACCGATTTCAATAAAACTTACAATTTATAATAACATTAATAATATCTCAAACTAGTTAAAATTTCGGCCACGTCCGGTTAGCGGTTTTCGAGATATCAGGTTACCACACATTTCATGTGGCACAGCTATAGACCACAATTATCAACTGATTTCAATGAAATTACAGATTATAATAAGAGTAATAATATCTCAAACTAGCCGAAATTTCGACCATTTCCAGTTAGCGCTTTCCGAGATATTAGGTTTACCACATAATTCATGTGGCACGGCTACAGACCAAAATTATCACCCGATATCGATGAAACTTACAGATTTTAATAACATTAGTAATATCTAAAACAAGCCAAAATTTCGGCCACTTCCAGTTAGCGGTTTCCGAGATATCAGGTTACCACACATTTCATGTGGCACGACTACAGGCCACAAATATCACCCGCTTTCAACGAAACTTACAGATTATAATAACATTGTGTGGTAACCTGATATCTCGAAATCCGCTAACCGGAAGTAACCGAAATTTTGGCTAGTTTGAGATACTAGTAATGTTATTATAATCTGTAAGTTTCATTGAAATCGGTTGATAATTGTGGTCTGTAACCGTGTCACATTGAAAGTGTGGTAACCTGATATATCGGAAACCGCTAACCGGAAGTGGCCGAAATTTTGTTTTATTTGAAATATTAATACTCTCATTATAATCTATAAGTTTCATTGAAATCGGTTGATAATAGTGGTCTGTAGCCGTGCCACATTAAATGTGTGGTAACCTGATATCTCGGAAACCGCTAACCGGAAGTGGTCAATATTTTGGCTAGTTTGAGAAATAAATACTCTCATTATAATCTGTAACTTTTATCGAAATCGGTTAATAATTGTGGTCTGTAGCCGTGCCACATGAAATGTGTGGTAACCTGATATTTCGGAAACCAGTAACCGGAAGTGTCCGAAATTTTAGCTAAATTGAGATAAAATATATGTAATTATAATCGGCAAGTTTTATTGAAATCGGTTGATATTTGTGGTCTGTAGCCGTGCCACATGAAATGTGTGGTAACCTGACATCTCGGAAACCGCTAACCGGAAGTGGCCGAAATTTTGGCTAGTTTGGGATAAGAATAATGTCATTATAATCTGTAAGTTTCATTGAAATCAGGTGATAATTTTGGCTAGTTTGAGATACTAGTAATGTTATTATAATCTGTAAGTTTCATTGAAATCGGTTGATAATTGTGGTCTGTAGCCGTGCCACATGAAATGTGTGGTAACCTGATATCTCGGAAACCGCTAACCGGAAGTGGCCGAAATTATGGCTAGTTTGAGATATTATCAATGTTATTATAATCAGTAAGTTTTATTGAAACCGGTTGATAATTGTGGTATGTAGACGTGCCACATGAAATGTGTGGTAACCTGATATCTCGGAAACTGCCAACCGGAAGTTGCCGAAATTTTGGCTAGTTTGAGATATTATTATTGTTATTATAATCAGTAAGTTTCATTGAAATCGGTTGATAATTTGGGCTAGTAATTGTGGCCTGTAGCCGTGCCACATGAAATGTGTGGTAACCTGATATCTCGGAAACCGCTAACCGGAAGTGGCCGAAATTTTTGCTAGTTTGAGATATTATTACTCTTATTATAATCTGTAAATTTCATTGAAATCGGTTGATAATTGTGGTCTGTAGCCGTGCCACATTAAATGTGTGGTAACCTGATATCTCGGAAACTGCTAACCGGAAGTGTCCGAAATTTGGGCTTGTTTGAGATAAAGTATATGTTATTATAATCTGCCAATTTTATTGAAATCGGTTGATAATTGTGGTCTGTAGCCGTGACACATGAAATGTGTGGTAACCTGATATCTCCGAAACCGTTAACCGGAAGTGTCCGAAATTTTAGCTAGTTTGAGAAATTAATACTCCTATTTTAATCTGTAAGTTTCGTTGAAATCGGTTGGTAATTGTGGTCTGTAGCCGTGCCACATGAAATGTGTGGTAACCTGATATCTCGGAAACCGCTAACCGGAAGTGGCCGAAATTTTAGCTAACTTGAGATATTAATACTCTTATTATAATCTGTAAATTTCATTGAAATCGGTTGATAATTGTGGTCTGTAACCGTGCCACATGAAATGTGTGGTAACCTGATATCTCCGAAACCGCTTACCGGAAGTGTCCGAAATTTTACCTAGTTTGAGATAAAATATATGTTATTATAATCGGCAAGTTTTATTGAAATCGGTTGATATTTGTGGTCTGTAGCCGTGCCACATGAAATGTGTGGTAACCTGATATCTCGGAAACTGCTAACCGGAAGTGTCCGAAATTTTGGCTAGTTCGAGATATTATTAATGTTATTATAATCAGTAAGTTTTATTGAAATCGGTTGATAATCGTGGTCTGTAGCCGTGCCACATGAAATGAGTGGTAACATGATATCTCTGAAACCGCTAACCGGAAGTGGCCGAATTTTAGCTAGTTTGGGATATTGCTACTCCTATTATAATCTGTAAGTTTCATTGAAATCGGTTGATAATTGTGGTCTGTAGCCGTGCCACATGAAATGTGTGGTAACCTGATATCTCGGAAACGGCTAACCGGAAGTGGCCGAAATTTTTGCTAGTTTGAGATATTATTACTCTTATTATAATCTGTAAATTTCATTGAAATCGGTTGATAATTGTGGTCTGTAACCGTGCCACATGAAATGTGTGGTAACCTGATATCTCCGAAACCGCTTACCGGAAGTGTCCGAAATTTTGGCTAGTTTGAGATAAAATATATGTTATTATAATCGGCAAGTTTTATTGAAATCGGTTGATATTTGTGGTCTGTAGCCGTGCCACATGAAATGTGTTGTAACCTGATATCTCGGAAACCGCTAACCGGAAGTGGCCGAAATTTTGGCTTTTTTGAGATATTAATACTCCTATTATAATCTATGAGTTTCATTGAAATCTGTTGATAATTGTGGTCTGTAGCCGTGCCACATGAAATGTGTGGTAACCTGATATCTCGGAAACTGCTAACCGGAAGTTGCCGAAATTCTGGCTAGTTTGAGATATTATTATTGTTATTATAATAAGTAAGTTTCATTGAAATCGGTTGATAATTGTGGCCTGTAGCCGTGCCACATGAAATGTGTGGTAACCTGATATCTCGGAAACCGCTAACCGGAAGTGGCTGAAATTTTAGCTTGTTTGAGATATTAATACTCTTATTATAATCTGTAAATTTCATTAAAATCGGTTGATAATTGTGGTCTGTAGCCGTGCCACATGAAATGTTTGGTAACCTGATATCTCGAAAACCGGTAACCGGAAGTGTCCGAAATTTAGGCTAGTTTGAGATAAAGTATATGTTATTATAATCTGCAAGTGTTATTGAAATCGGTTGATAATTGTGGTCTGTAGCCGTGCCACATGAAATGTGTGGTAACCTGATATCTCGGAAACCGCTAACCGGAAGTGGCCGAAATGTTGGCTAGTTTAAGATATTATTAATGTTATTATAATCTGTAAGTTTCATTGAAATCGGTTGATAATTGTGGTCTGTAGCCGTGCCACATGAAATGTGTGGTAACCTGATATCTCGGAAACCGCTAACCGGAAGTGGCCGAAATTTTAGCTAGTTTGAAATAAAATATATGTTATTATAATCGGCAAGTTAATTGCGGTCTGTAGCCGAAAGGCTATTTTGATATTCTTGCTTACCACATGTGGCAAATAGCCACTGCCCTTGAAAACGCCGCGTTTTTAAAAAGCCGGTTTTTACTAGCCTAGTGTAGACGAAGTTTATATGTACAAATATAAAATGTAAAATAAGTTATGTACAGTTAAAAACATTGCCTGTAATTACACACTCATAATGTAGCGGGAATACATTTATTAAATTCAAGCCGTAACAATCGAAAGAAGAGAAACAAACAAAATCCTAGATTCGATGTTAATATTAGTTAGTGGAGATGGCGGTTTTTAAAATTCTGGAATTATATTAGTATATTGAGTATCTTTAAACAGGTTACCATAGGTAAGATTCCATTACTACTGACGCAGAAATAATTTACTAGCGATATGATAATAAACGCTTGATTAAACTTAAAATCTGTTCACTTTTAGCTTACGTGTCATGCTTATTAATATATAATGAATTTGTCGTGTATTTTGTACACGGGGAGCAGTCAGTCCATTTGCTGATTACACTATTTTGCTTGAATATACTATTTTGCCTATAACGTTTTTTAGGACTTAAAATTTCGTCTTACGGTTTGGATTGTTCGTATTTGGTTTTATTTTATTTATTAATACAGCGCTCCATTCGGGAACCCCGTATACTCCCGTACCTAACACCTAACCTCGGCTGTATGACGAATTCCGCCATTGGAACTAAAGAATAGAATAATTAAATATCACCAACAATAAACTAGAATAAGATACGAAAATTTTAATAAACAAGTTATTACTCGTTCTTGAGGAAAGATATGATACGACAAATCAAATCTCTAGATCTTCGAAATAGATGCTTTTGATTTTTAACTAATTTAAAACGATTGTTATCATTAATTTAATTAGAAAATTGGATTATCGTTACACCTGTAGCAATGATAATCAAGGCTATACTATTCTTCAAACGACAATACATCTGCTCAGAAAGAAGTTTTTTTTACTTTTTAACTCTTAAATGATAACAAAGTTTTAAGGTAAGATATAGATGATTGGGAACAAAACCATTTATTGTCTTGTACCGATAATTATCCCGAAAAACTTATATCAATCTTGCTGCTAGAATTCTAAAGAAAAACTGACGACAGAACCTATCATACTCTCCATTAAACTGGTCATTTTAACACGTTTTACACCATTCCCTTAAACTAACAATATATTATTTATTGATATTTGCGAAAAAACAAAAACATATTCCCCAGTAACTGTAAAATACCTTTCACAATGCAATATACCATCCGTTTATTGATTTGTTGTATCATATCTTTCCTCACGAACGAGCAATAACTTGTTTGTTAAAATTTTCGTATTATTTTCTAGTTTATTGTTGGTGATATTTAATAATTCTATTGACAAGTCGGAATGGGACTTAACATCCTACCAACATGCAATTATAACTAAGGTTGAGCGAACCAACGAATACTAAAATTTTAAACTGTATTTATAATACTTAACCAACTATATTTTGGTATTTGTAAAACTGTATTTTATTCAAAAAGAATAGGATTGGGGAACAGGCTTGGCAGTGTAGACATTTATCATTATAAAAAAGTATTATTTTGTAAAATTAAAGTAGGGTAATCACTAAACCAATACAAAACAAAGGCCAAGGATCTCTATTAAAAAGGTATTGTATACGTAGTAAATCTTCCTAATGTAGATCCGTCGAGTAGCCTCACATATTCTACAAATCATCTATTAAATTAGCTAAGTCTTTAACTCAATTTCATCCAAAGTCTTCGGCATTGAAAATACGAATTTGTTGTCAATTTAAATCAACATTTATGTTGTGATCTTACCATAATTGTGTACCATAAAGCGCTGCAGGCACATTTGTAACAAAAGAACTCGAAGAACGAGGCTAGATATATTCCACCAAATTAAACGGCTTCGCAATAAATAATATGTAGAGTGGAATAACCAGACGCTAGAAATTGGCATTTGATTGAGACTTTTGGCATATTTCGCCGAACATAACTTATTTGAAATAAGAGTAAAAACGGAAACCACTGTTTATATTCATTGATATTACAGTATTATATGCGTTGCGACCCATTTGTGTCAAATTCTAGGTCCCAAATATTAGCGACCTAGTTCCTTTAAACTTTCGACCAACTTATATCAATCCTGCTGCCAGGACTGTGAAGAAAAACTGACATCAAAACCTTTAAAACCTTTCATATCTCTGGCCATTTCAACACGTTTTAACACCACATTTATCTGAAACTAACAAAATATGATTTATTGATACTGGCGAAAACGGACAACAAAACCTATTATACTCTTCTTTAAACTAGTCATTTTAACACGTTTTAACACCATAAACTAACAATATATTATTTATTGATACTGGCGAAAAAAAGACAAAAAAACCTATTATACTCTTCTGTAAACTGGTCATTTTAACACGTTTTAACACAAACTAACAATATATTATTTATTGATACTGGCGAAAAAACAAAAAAAACATATTCCCCAGTAACTGTACAATACAATTCAAAATGCAATATGACATCCGTTTATTGAGTTGTCATATCACATCTTTACTCAAGAACGAGCAATAACTTATTTATTAAAACTTTTCGCATTTTATTCTAGTTTGTTGCTGGTGATATTTAATTATTATATTGACAAGTTTGGAATCGAAATGGGGTTTAACGTCCAACCAACCTGAAGCGAGCGAACCCGCGACCTTCAGACTAGCAAGTCAGGGTCTAATTCACTTACAAAATTAACAATATAGTGTTTATTGGTATTGCCAAAAAAATAAAACATATTCCCAAGTAACTGTAAAATGTCTTTCAAAATCCAATATACTACCCGTTTATATTTGTATAAGATTAGTATGTATGGGGATGGGGTGGAGGTAAATGTATTTTTGGGGACAGAAACCACTTGGTTTAATATTGACAACATGTACTTTTGTGGACAGAAATAATTACGTTCATAATTGAGCTTAAAGTTAGCGTTTTCAAAATATAAAATTATAATGGTACTTTTATAGAGAACTGGAAATGCAAATTAAAATCATTGGTATCTAATTTTAGAAATCTATGGATTTTAATCACCATTTCTCCGTAAAAGATACAGATATTTTTTTTATTGCTGTAATTATTTGACAAACCGCTAAAAAATTCTTAGACAAAGTAAAACTTGGCCGATAATAATTATCAGAAATCAATATTCCCATAAAATTGAAACATTTTCCTCTCAACTTTAACTGAACTATATTGGTAAATATTTAAGAGTGGGTGAATTATGAAGTATTGGTCAATTTGCAAATCAAACGACAATAGTGATTCATATGAACACTAATAAATTTTATATTGCAAATTAATTTGGAATATATTAACCTGGATGCAGCGTGGCTCCACCCTACAACTCCATCAATTATTTTGCGAGTCATCAAAATAATATATAAATCAATTTAATTTCAAATTTAATTAAATTGAAAAGAAAATTATGTTACAATATACTGTTTGAAATGTAGTGTCATAGAATTTAATAAAAATGATAAGATCATCAAAATAATATATAAATCAATTTAATTTCAAATTTAATTAAATTGAAAAGAAAATTATGTTACAATATACTGTTCGAAATGTAGTGTCATAGAATTTAATAAAAATGATAAGATCTCTATATTACAATATACAGAATAATTCTAAATACAACGGCATCAAAATTAATTATAACAAGTAAATATAAATCAATGAATTGAATGATGGAAATTATTTGAATATGTGTTCAGAAATAAGAAAACTGAGCATTCTTTGTCATATACTAGATATGATTCAGTTACGCGATAAACAGTCATACCTTTCTATTTTGTTAAATTATGATCTAGATTATTCTTTAACGTGACATCATAATATCACAGTATTTTAGAAATTGCAAAGGCATTGATACAAATCAATTAAGTAGTTTGTACATTTAGAAGAAACCTGCTTTTGACAAAATAACTCTTAAATCATAACAAAGCTTTAAGGTACGATATATATAATTGGGAACAAAACCAAGTATTGTCTCGCACCGATAATTATCCCGAACAACTTATATCAATCTTGCTGCTAGAATTCTAAAGGAAAACTGACAACAAAACCTATTATACTCTTCATTAAACTGGCCATTTTAACACGCTTTAACGCCATATATTTATCTTACTAGTTATTGATATAAGCGAAAAAAACATAAAAGTATTCACCAGTAACTGTATAATACCTTCCAAATGCAATACGACAACCGTTTATTGATTTGTCGTTTATCTTTCCTCACGAACGAGCAAAAACTTGTTTATTAAAAGTTTCGTATTTTATTCAAAATGGGGAATCAAAATGGGGATTACACGGTCCTACCAACCCGAAGCGAGCGAACAAGCGACCTTTAGACTACCGAGCCAGCGTCTTACTCACTTACAAATCTAACTATATATATATTATTTATTGGTATTAGCGACAAAAAAACAAAATACATATTCCCTAGTAGCCGTAAATACGCTTCAAATGCAATATGAAATGCGTTTATTGATTTGTCGTGAAATAACTATTAATTTTATCAGGTAATACAGCAATTTCTAAATGTTTTACTATCATATTTTTTTCTCCAAGAACGAGCAAAAACTTGTTTATTAAACGGAATTATTTTCTAATGTAGCGGCAGTAGCTTTATCGCAAAATTATTTTATTTATGTTTGTAGTTGGCGATATTTAATAATTCTATTGACAAGTTTGGGGTGAAAATGGGGTTTAACGTCGTACGTTCGTGAATCATTGGGAGGCTTACGACCAAACTCAAGTCATGTTTTTAAATGCTTGGCATCGAAACAGGCCCGTATCTAGACACCATTAAGCGGGGGTGGGGGGGATTACCTTTCGGTAGGGGAACATTTTGAGGAAATTTTCGGATAGGTCATAATCATCATGCTAATAAGCATTCTAAAATAAGTATTCAAACTAAACAAAAATCTTGATTTTTAAAATTCATTTAAAACTATTTTAGATTAGTACAAAAAAGATAGGTTGTCGGGCATCGAAACATACGCCCACAGCATCTAAATCGTCCGGGCAATCAACAAGAGTTGTCGCATAATTTACTCTTTTCGGTAATGAAACATTTATAATACACTAAAATCTGATTAAAAGTAACAACTCATTGTGTAATTATCAGAAAATCATTCGAATTTGTTTGGCATTGATAAAGTTCTCCTAAAGTTAGTATACGAAACATTTAATATTCTTGATTTAGCTGTTCAAGTTATCAAAATTCATTGAAACTCACTATACCCGTTCGTTTCATGACCTACAACACTGTGTACCAATTTAAAGTCAATCAGATATTAACTTTAGCCCCTAGAGCGTCTACAAGATTTTTTTGAAGTGATCAAGGGCTATAACTCTGACAGCAATTATCAGAAATCTCTGAAAATCAATAGACTTCTTCGTTTCACGACCTGAAACACTGTGTATAAATTTAAAGTCAATCGGGTGTTAACTTAAGCCTCTACAGCGTCCACAGGATATTTTAAAATGATCAAGGGCCATATCTCTGACAGTAATTATCGGAAATATCTGAAAATCAATAGGATTTTTCGTCTCATGATATTAACTTTAGCCTCTAGAGCGTTCACAAGAAATGGTGGACGTACATACGGACGTGTCGACGGCAATATACGACCACATTTCTAATGTAGGCGTATAAAAAATGGTTTATAAAGTAATTAGATACATTGAGATTGATATGCACTTACTGATAGCATAGCGTTTTAAATAAATATTGCTAAATTAAGGAACTGTGTAAAATTTAATGATTGTTATAAATTTCTGAGCAGGGGGGGGGGGGGCGAGCATTTCACGCGGGGGGCCATGAAATTGCTTAGCTTTACTTAACTTTAGCGGGAAATGTTAATCAATGAACTCAGTCAAGACATTCGCCTAATTAACATATATACCTAAATTAAAGCAGGGTTGTTATGTTCCAAGAGTTAGGTTGTTATGTTCTTAGACCAAGTAAACCTTCGTCGATAATAATTATCAGAAATCAATCTTCCCATAAAATTGAAACATTATCATGTGAACATTAATTGCAGTATTTGTCAATTTGCAGATTAAACGACATATGAACACTAATATGAACACTAATTAATTTTATATTGCAAATTAATTTTGAATATATTAACCTGGATGCCGTTTGGCCCCACCCCACAACTCCAACATCTATTATGTGAGTCATCAAAATAATGTATAAATAAATTTGATTTCAAATTTAATTAAATTGATAAGAACATTATGTTACAATATACTGTTTGAAATGTAGTGTCATGGAATTTAATAAATCTATCTATCTAGTTGGTGTTTAACGTCTGCTTCCACTTAAGTTCCCGTTTTTTAGAATATGATTTGGCAATCTTTCTCTTAAGGCCTTAGGCCATGGATTTGGCGTTAGTGGGAAGTTCTTCCCTTTATTTAATAAAAGCATATCGTTTGGTGGATGATCTCTTCTGCCTCTTGATTGGTAGATGTCATCTTTGTTGGATTTGTGTTTAGATGCCAGGCCTGTCTTACTCCACTATCCAACTCTGTAGATTTTTGGCTGAATAAGGTTTAGATGCCGAGGGGTAAGGTAATGGAAATAATTTTAAAATAAAAGGGAAAAAAATAAATTTGTAGGATGGTTGGGCTTCCTTCGAGAGGACGTTTTTACTCAGTCACCCTACGTTAAAATAAATAATCGAGAGTAAATAAATTAAAAGAAGTAAATTAAAATAAATAGATGAAAATAAATTAAATTAGGGATATTAATAATAATAAAAAGAAATGGGTAAATTAAAATTTAAAAAAAAAAGAAATTTGTAGGATGGCTGGGCTTCCTTCGAGAGGACGTTTTTACTCAGCCGCCCTACGTTGTAAAAAAAAGTTAAGAAAATAAAAATAAGTAAAAAATAAATTAAAAAAAATAGGTTTGTAGGATGGCTGAGCTTCCTTTGAGAGGACGTTTTTACTCAGCCATCCTACAGTGAATTGAAAATTTGTCTAGCCACGACCCTCTCTTATTTTACTATTCTTCTAAGTCCAACTGTGTCCATTAGGGTGTGGATTTCTTCGAAGATTTGCAGTTTCAGATCTGGTCTAGGGAAGAGTAGGTTCTTAGTAGTGAATGGTATGTTGTTGGTCTCTATTATCTCACTAGTTCCTTTCTCTCCTCCTTGTAAACCTCACAGTCTACGCCAGGACATGGTTGGTGGTACACCTTATCTCCGCACTCGCAGACGATCACTTGGTGTTTGTAGTCTCGCAACCGCTCTTTCACCCTTAGTTTCGATATAAGTCTACAAATATCTCTTCTAGGGTGATTGAGTGCTGTCTTTGTGTAGATCTTGTCATCCAGCCGAAATCTGTATGTGTCAAGTTCAACGAGATTTAATTCCCAGATTGAATTAACTTGTCTTTTAACCATACCGTAGATTTCCGTGGTGCTGTAGTCTATGGCGTGGAGTGGTGCTCTGTCCTTGAGAACTCCATTGGCCAGTCAATCAGCTTCGTTTCCTCTAATATTGACATGTGATGGAATCCACACGAGCTGTACTTTGCTTCCCTTCTCTAAGATCCTCTGGTACAGCTGCCTGATTTCCAAAATGACTTCTGGTCTTGATTCCGAGTTGTCATTCTGGATTGAAATCAGGCTGCTCAGAGAGTGGCTTGGAATGACAAACTTACTAGTCTTCTGATGGGAAATCCACGATATAGCGTCATGAATGGCCACAAGCTCTGCAGTGTACACCGAACAGTTGTTGGGCAGTTTCCTGCTTATTCCCTGTTCCCGTTTGGCAGATATATTCCAAACGAGCTGGTGCCCCTTTCAGGATTGCGTGAGCCATCCGTGTACACATGGTCCCAGTCATCAGACGGCCAGCTGTCTTCCAGGTATTCTAGAGATAAAGCACGTGCGGCAGTGGGATAGTTTTTCTTGTCGGTTTTCTGTAGTAGATCTAGGTTGACCGGTGGTATAGGTAGTGTCCAAGGGGCGATCGCTGGGGGGGTCGTGTTCATTTATCACGAGCTCCCCCAGTCGCAGTTCCTTAATCGTGTCCCTGATACCCTGGCCAAAGCTTTTCTTTCTGGGATCTCTCACATATCTTGTTTTTTGTAGACTGACGAGGGTTGGGGATCTTTCGCCCAATACTTTGTCGCTAGTTCTTTTCTTCTTAGGGATAGGGGCAACTCTCCGGCTTCCTGCAGTAGTGCTTCTCTCCTAGTTCCTTGCCCTACGCCAGTCGCAATACACAGAGCTTTGTATTGGATTGTGTCAAGCTTACTTAAGAGGAATGGCGCGCAGTTCACGAAGGCCAAACAGCCGTAGTCTAATACAGATCGTATTAGAGCACGGTACACCATCATTAGTGTAACTCTATTTGCCCCCCACGTGCTGCCCGTTATTTTCCTTATTAAGTTTAGGATTTTGGTGCATCTATCTACAGTTTCGTCGATGTGCGGTTTCCAGGTCAGCCTTCGGTCACAGATTACGCCAAGGAACTTGGTTTGGTCTTTAAACTCGATGGTTTTCCCGTTCATACACAGAGTCATTCTGTTTATCCCACTATCCCTGCTTACAAGCATGCTGACTGTTTTCTTCTCCGAGACTTTAAATCTCCAGTTGTTTGCCCATGACATGAATTTGTCTAAGGCTTTCTGCATATTCTTTTGTAGTTTACAGAAGCTCCTCCCTTTCCGCCATATGGTACTGTCGTCAGCAAATGTAGCTAACTCAGTTTTGTTGTCGAGGTAGTTAGATTTCTGTATGTCGTTGATCATGATGTTGAAGAGAGTGGGACTGATAGCCGAACCCTGGGGCGTGCAATTTTCTAATGTTTGCTCGGCACTCAGGAATCTGCCAACACCTGTATCCTTCTATCGCTCAGAAAGCTTTTGATCCACCGAAACATTATGCCCGTTATACCAATACGTCCTCACTTGAAGAGTAGCCAGCCTAGCCAGACTAAATCGAAAGCCTTGGTCAGATCTACGAACACGACACATAACAGGTTCCCAGAGAGGAGTGCCTGCGACATGACTTGCTGTAGTCTCATCAAGTGGTCCATTGTTGAACGCCCTTTCCTGAACCCGCTTTGATTTTCGTCGATCAGTCGGTTGCTCTCCAGATAGAACTGTAGTCTTATGTTAACCATTGTTTCCAAGGTTTTGCACAGTGTGGATGTCAAGCTCACTGGTCGATAGGACTCTGCCTTTGTTTTTTCTTTACCTGGTTTTGGAAGATGGATGACGTTGGATTTCCACCATTCTTTAGGTACCTTTCCTGCCAACCAGGATGTGTTAAAGAAGTTTAGCAATATTCTTTTGACATTTCTAGGCAGATGTTAGAACATTGAGTACTTTACTTTGTCGAAAGAGCCTTATTTAACTCCTCCTCAGAGAATGGTAGATTAATTGGTTTAGCCCCTTCATTAGGTTTAATTTCTAAAGAAGGGTGCTGTGAGTAAAAGATTTCCTGTCTCTTCAATTTAATAAAAATTATAAGATCTTTATATTACAATAGATCGTGTTCCGTGGCTTCAACCAATCAAATTACTGAGCGTACGTTGTTGAAAATGTGCAAGATCAAACTGTGTCAAGGTATTCACCTCATAGATACCTACGCTAAGTTTCAACGTTCTACCTCAATTAGGAGAGTTATTGTGTTCCAAAGTTTCGTCCAATACGATTGAAGTATCTCCGTTCCTAAGGTACTGATGTAGTGAAACTATACACTACGTGTCGTCACTAAAAACTCATTCAGAATCATAGTTATCGAGCTCCAATGTCTCGACCAATCATATTGCTTATCGACATGCTTACCTCGAGCCCAACATTATTATTGTACTTAGCCAAGGTATTGGTATGCCGAATTCGAATCAAAATTATCGCGTCCCAAAGCATCAACAAATCAAATTATTTATCTCTGCTTACCATAAGCAGTAAAAATACATCTTTGCCCCGTTTTGCTTTTTAAAATCAACAATGTAATTTACCGGCTTGTTAAGTACCCTAAAAAAGTATAATTAATGCAAATCATCAATAAAATGAATACCTGGGAATATACAACCATAAATTGATATATCTTATCATTTATACGATAAGTTAGATATAACATGGATTTTGTTCTTAGATTAACTTGGGTAGACCGTGCATCATGGACAATAACCTGGGTAGACCGTGCATCATGGACAATAATCTGGGTCTACCGTGCATCATGGACAATAACCTGGGTAAACCGTGCATCATGGACAATAGCCTGGACATACCGTGCATCATGGACAATAACCTGGGTATACCGTGCATCATGGACAATAACGGTCCTTAAGCCACGTTAATCGTCTTGAGTAAATGTTCGGTCTGCCCCCCCCCCAACCCACACACCGGGCACATGGTGCACACTACGACTAAAGACCCTTATGCGAGTATTGTACCATATGTTATTTCCAAAAGCTCTCATATCTCCTCCCCTCTCTTCCAACCATACCCCTCTCTCTCTCTCTCTCTCTCTCTCTCTCTTTCTTTCTCTCCAAAACCCTATACTGTGTGAGGTAGACATATAATTTTACATGTATTTTGTTAAATACCAGACACGTAAGCCGAATGCAATCAATTGCTCTATAAACTTATCGATTATTTGAGAATTTCAAACTGACTTTAACATGTGTATTTACATGTCTTGTGTTAAATAAACACAACAATATGTGTAACAATATGACAGTTGCAGCATTGTTTTTAAAGTAGTAGATAAAGAATGAGAAATATTGTTACCTTTACAAATTAGTGATGGGGACGTGAATTTGGCTCGTTGTTCGTTATTCGTTGTTCGTTATTGGCGAATAACGAACAACGAGCTGGTTTGTTGTTCGTTATTGGCGAATAACGAAAAACGAGCTGGTTCGTTATTCGTTATTCACCAGATATGGAATTATTAACATAAAAAAGGCACTTTTAGAGAGAATATGCCGGGAGTGGGTTTTTATGAGTCTAATTGGTTAATAAATCTTCAAAATCTTGGGAAAAAGATTCTAACAGTCTGTTTTCTCCTCGAAAAACTAGCAGTTTCATATTGGCCAATAACGAACAACGAGCTGGTTAGTTGTTCGTCATTCACCAGATATGGAATTAGTAACATAATAAAGGCACTTTTAGAGAGAATATGCCGAAAGACTAGCAGTTTCATATTGGTGAATAACGAACAACGAGCTGGTTTGTTTTTCGTTATTGGCGAATAACGAACAACGAGCTGGGTCGTTGTTCGTTATTCACCAGATATGGAATGAATGACACAATAAAGGCATTTTTAGATAGAATATGCCGGGAGTGGGTTTTTATGAGTCTGATTGGTAAATAAATCTTCAAAATCTTGGGAAAAAGATTCTAACAGTCTGTTTTTCTCCTCGAAAAACTAGCAGTTTCATATTGGTGAATAACGAACAACGAGCTGGTTTGTTGTTCGTTATTGGCGAATAACGAACAACGAGCTGGTTCGTTGTTCGTTATTCACCAGATATGGAATTCATGACACAATAAAGGCATTTTAGAGAGAATATGCCGGGAGTGGGTTATTATGAATCTAATTGGTAAATAAATCTTCAAAATCTAGGGAAAAAGATTCTGACAGTCTGTTTTTCTACCCGAAGAACTAGCAGTTTCATATTGGTGAATAACAAACAACTAACTGGTTTGTTGTTCGTTATTGGCCAATAACGAAAAACGAGCTGGTTAGTTGTCCGTCATTCACCAGATATGGAATTAGTAACATAATAAAGGCACTTTTAGAGAGAATATGCCGAAAGACTAGCAGTTTCATATTGGTGAATAACGAACAACGAGCTGGTTTGTTGTTCGTTATTCATCAGATATGGAATGAATGACACAATAAAGGCATTTTTAGATAGAATATGCCGGGAGTGGGTTTTTATGAGTCTGATTGGTAAATAAATCTTCAAAATCTTGGGAAAAAGATTCTAACAGTCTACTTTTTTACCCGAACAACTAGCAGTTTCGTATTGGTGAATAACGGACAACGAGCTGGTTCGTTATTCATTATTCACCAGATGTGGAATTAATGACACAATAAAGGCACTTTTAGAGAGAATATGCCGGGAGTGGGTTTTTACACGCCTAATTGGTTAATAAATCTTCAAAATCTTGGGAAAAGATTCTAACAGTCTGTTTTTCTACCCGAACAACTAGCTGGTTTGTTGTTCGTTATTGGCGAATAACGAACAACGAGCTGGTTTGTTGTTCGTTATTCACCAGATATGGAATTAGTAACATAATAAAGGCACTTTTAGAGAGAATATGCCGGGAGTGGGTTTTTACACGCCTAATTGGTTTATCAATCTCAAAATCTTGGGGAAAAGTTTCTAACATGGCCTTATTACTTGTTTAATTACATGTGTGTACAGAGCTATAGATACTCGAAATAACATGGGAGGTCTGTTCTGAAATGATACATAAATTGAACTAAGAGGTAATTAACACATTCATCATATGCCATATTAATTAATGAAATGTTGTTCCAGACCAAATTTGGTATTGGTATGCAAGGACTGTTAAACTTCTTAGGTCCAACAACACGTGATAGGCTATTTGACAAAATAAATAATTAAGAGCGTAAACCAAGGGGTATACAAGTAACTGGGTTTGCATTTGGTTCTTGAAGCGAGAACATGTATTTCTCCATCGACAAACAGCCGAGTCTGGCTGGATCAGAGAATGACTTTATTATAATGCTTGTAACCATGTAACCAAATGTGGCAGTGCTCGTTATATAAAATTGTAGAACCGAAATGTGGTATTTGTTGTTCCTGTATTGAAAGGCAACGTGAAGGCTCATAATTATAAGAAGAGAGATACACCAGTAGCAGCCAGTCTAGAACCAACCAACCCCAACATTAGACGATCGGGCCAATAACAAAGATGTGTAGTCGGGTAGTACTACATATGCAGAGGCCCTCCTAATTTGCGACATTGCCCTTTTTTACTGCAGAAAGTGCCTTTTCTCAGACCCAAATATGTCCGTTCCGAACCCGTTGCGGGGATCCCAAACACCCCTCTCAGCGACGTGCTCCGTCTCCGCGGTCAGTGCCCTCATTTTGCGCCCCGCCCTTTTCAAAATTCCTGGATCCGCCCATGATATGTTATCAACACATGTACTTTGATTCATAAACAACAATATGTTACCAACTCATGTAGTTGGTTTCTGCTTACATCAACGTTGAATCATACCGGTGGAATTTTCCATACACAATTTCAATTGTTTTTTCGGTATTTTTTTTAAAAATAAGGTCGATTAACACCATTTTAAAATAAACGGACATTTACCTTCAATAAAAGTAACAGGGACTTCTTTCACGACAAAAGTTTTTCTCAAATTAAAGGAGCTAAATCGCTAATATATTGGACCTAGAAAATGACACAAATAGGTCACAACGCATAATATGATAATGTAATATGAATGTAAATGAACTGATTTTACATTTAATCATTTCCGTCTTTACTCTCATTTTAAATCAGTTATGTTCGGCGAAATAAGCCTGAAGTCTCAATCTAAATGTAAATCGTTAGCGTCTGGTTATTCTAGTCTACATAGCATTATTGCGTATGCTCTCCAGATAAGAATTATGCGTCACCGTCTAGCCTCGTTCCACAAATCCCTTGTTCAAAATGGGCCTGAAACGCATTTTGGTACATGTACCAATGGTATTTTTTTTATTTTGTCTTAAATATTGGATATCAGAAGCCCATCTTTTCCCGGTAAGATTACAACATCAATATTGATTTAAATTGACAAATAATTCGTGTTTTCATTGTCGGAGATTTTGGATGATATTGAGTTAGAGACTTAGCTCCTTTAAGTTTCGTATTGTAGATAAAATATCTCAGTTCTGGACCTGTTATTTGTCGGACATTTTGGATGATATTGAGTTAGAGACTTAGCTTCTTTAAGTTCCGTATTGTAGATAAAATATCTCAGCTCTGGTCCTGTAATATTAGGGGGGAGGCTAAATGGTTAACGTGCGCGCGCTGTATCATAAAGCTTGTCATTGAGTCAACTGGCGTGATTTCGAATCCCCGCTTGTACGTGGCAAAGAGAAGGGTCGCCTTCCAACCTCGTGGGTTTTCTCCGGGTCCTCCGGTTTCTTCCCACTGCTAAAGACCCCAGTGATTCAGCAAAGTTTTTATTGCATGATCTGGTTACTTCTGAGGACGATAACCTGATCTCGATCTTTTGACCTGTATTCCTGGTCGCCCCATTGAATAAACTGGTTACAATAACAAGACTTGAAGAGATAGATTCCCATAGTGGTTCATGTGGTCACAGAAAATAATAGTCATGCATTAATGTATTCTCAAATTATTTCCATGTTAAAAAAAAAATCAACTCAATATCTCACCAAGTTTCAGTACCCACGGGTTAGGACAGAAAGCCACGTAAACACATTACAAGCTCAAACTATGTAAATAAAATCGATGAATTACTTGGATGGTTTTTGTATGGTGGTTGTTAGCGACAATTATACATTCTCGACTTGTCGGGTTGGGAAAGCGACAAGTCGAACTAATTGTATGTGGTCGTCTTGTTGTCGAATTGTCGGGTTGTGAAAACCCGACAACTAACCCGACAATCGTCGCCCTCATGTTGTCGACTTGTCGGGTCAATTCTGCCGTCTTGTCGATTTGTCGCCTTCAACTTTTTCACAACCCGTCTTGTTGTCGCTTTGTTGACTTGTCGCTTTGTCGGATTGTGAAGTCAGTCTGTGTGCATGAGCAAGCATTCTTCCGTTAAGCCCAGAAGCCTGTTACTGCCATGTCATAATGCGAAAGCGCGAGGGAACAGGACGAGAATGCGAGCTTCTTAGTTCAGTTTCAAACGTTGATATTTTTTTAATGTATGCTTTCAATATATCTATCGTAATTGAGAATACACTATGCTAGCTTTGCTACAATAAAACTATTTCAAATCCTTTTTTCTTAGTATGTTTCTAGGCAAGTTTCTTTTACCTGACAAGTCGACAAAGCGACAAAGCGAAAATATTGTATTTCGTCGACTTTGACGGATTGTGAATAAGTCGAAGGCGACAGAATTGACCCGACAAGTCGACACTATGAGGGCGACGATTGTCGGGTTAGTTTGTCGCGTTGTCGGGTTAGTTTGTCGCGTTGTCGGGTTGACTTTTTTCGACTTGTCGGGTTGACTTTTTTCGACTTGTCGGGTTGACTTTTTTCGACTTGTCGGGTTGACTTATTTCGACTTGTCGCGCCTCGACTTGTCGCCTTCACAACCCGACCGGTCGAGAATGTAGAATGGCCGCTAACAGTCACCATACTTTTGTGTAGGTTGTCAAACATCGTGACTACATTCTTGAAATTTGTTCATGTTTTTTTATTATTAAATCGGCCAGCAGCTGTCTACCTGTAAATGTGTATAAAACACACAGATATCTCTGAATTAATCACTTACCTTTCTGATTTATCTACTCTGTGTAGTCGTGAATCTGAAAATTTACCAACATGCGTTTTTTGCTGATAGTTGTTCTCTTGGTTGCTGCAGTTCTTATTGTTGCAGATGCGGGTAGGAACGGTCGTCGTCGGCATAATCGTAATAATCGCCATTATGGGAGATACGGACCAGCTTTGAGAAACGTCGGCTGTCAAAGGGTGAGGGATGCTGCTGTTTGTGAAAGATGCTGTTGTAAGTCATTTTCTATCCATATTATTGAGTTGACACAAACACTCTTGCTGGCTTGACAGGTCAAGAAAAAAAAATAGCCTTGTCTAACCACCAGATGTTTAAGTGTCCTACCTGTTGTGTAAATTATCCATTATATCCTATTTTACTTGTCCCGAGGGTTCGAAAATATGTTTAAATCCAAGTTGCATTTTAATGTGTTTACGTCAAGCTTTTCAAACCATGTAGTTGAATTTTACCAATTTTTCCAATTCGGTGTGTCAAGATGAAATTTGTATCATCAATTAATTGGAATATTGTAAAATAGTACAATTTGTTGACTAGAATAATGATTGGGACATATTATTCAGTTACAAAAAGAGTGTCATTGGGCCTTTTAAACCACGAGAATCCTGAAATATTCCAGAGGTGGTCAGATGATTCGCGCTATTCGTAACACCTCAATGGTTTCTGACCAGTCATGACTGATTCGGTGTCGTGGTTTGATTCTTCTTCCGATTTGTCTTGCTTCAATGGGCATCCTATCCAGTTTGTCTTGATTCCAATTTATACGTGGGATTTTAAACATACATTATGCAAGAGCAAAATACGTCTATTGTAGGTCTTTCTTTAGGCCTGAAATGTTATCTAAATTATTAATTAGATATTAATTAACTTATCCAGACCATAATCAGCTCTCGATGTCAGGGCTAGCCTGTGATATTAATTGGATTATAGTCCAATTTGTTGCAAAACTTCCCTTCGTGATTAACGATTAACTGCATAATCGAGACTATTAGTTTTGTCTTGCCGACTTCAGTAATGATGATCGAGGCTAAGCGGAACTTTCTCGGTTCATAGTGGGTCAATTTGACTTTTTAAAAATGTGAAAAGTTTGTGTGAATCCTTCACAACATTTACTATATTTTTAATGTAATACTGTAAAAGAAAAACTATCAAAGATTTTACTCTAGTTAATAATAATTATTCTAGTGAACGTGTGTCTACCTAACTCATGTAAAAATAATGGTATTTGTTCACCAGCCGATAACGGGTACAGTTGTAGTTGTAGTTCTGGGTATTTAGGAGAAAACTGTGACGGTAAGTTTAACTGTAAATCATATCAATATTTTCCTGATGGGGCGATCGTTTAGACTTGGATATCAGGAGGGTAGAATCAAGACACCCCACGTAGTATTCTCTCAAGCGGGGTTGTCTTCCTTTACAAATTATTTCTGATGACAGCTCATTTGGCAACGCACCACGATTCGTAGTTTTTATAGACAAGGGATAAACAAAGGACAGATGAAAGTGAAAAAGAAACTAAAAAACAAAGGACAGATGAAAGTGAAAAAGAAACTAAAATATATATTTCGGAGATTTTAATAATATAAAATGAACTTATACTGAATGTATTAACAGATATAGCGGGAACTCTTTCGCGAAAGATTACACAGGTAAAGGGAACTAGATTGCCAACTGCGCATGTTATCATTCTAATTTCCGTATATGCACACGGCTAGATCTAATTATTAAGGCCACCTGCGGATTTGACCATGTCACGTAATTGTTGACGAGATTGTGGGTTAGGCTTAAGAATTTGGGGGAGAAGTATTTATAAACAATAATTAGAATATGTTTACTCCAAAAATTAAATTGAGAGAATTAATCGTTCGAGAAACCAGCCAACATGTTTATATTGTTTGTGTATATATTTAATTCTAGTGAACGTGTGTCTACCTGACCCATGTGAAAATAATGGTATTTGTACACCAGTTGATAACGGTTACAGCTGTAATTGCACTACAGGATATTTAGGACAAAACTGTGATGGTAAGTTACAAACACTCTTTATTGTCATAATAATTTAATCAGCCTTGATTGACCAGCAAATAAGCTCAGTTATGAACAATCACGACAAGGAAGCCTTGTTGGACACCAGATAGACATATGAATTCATCTATTACATCTGAATTAAATCTTTACACTAATTTAACTTCTTTGTAACATTGTAATCATTGAACACGTAATTAATCTCTAACAATGTATCGATTAATTCGGAAAGAGACGCACCTGAATTTGATCAAGCCTGCATATATAATCGACCTCCTTTACAGTTAGTAGTATATTTTTTTATGGCAGTGGCTATTGTTACAAAGAGTCGTAAAAATAGTCCCCAGGCTATTGTTACGACGATGTTTTCAAAGCCCTGCATCGAAGAAGTTAAAAACTGAAAAGTCGTAAAAATAGCCCTTACCCTAACCCTTTCCATCACTTAATTGCTGCCTTCAGTTCTGAAAACGTTGAAAATACGGCTACTTTTTCAAAGCTGGTTATGGGGAGATTGGCAGCCTTTTTGGAATTCGTTCTAAAATTTGCTCAATCTCGTCGTAACAATAGCGACTCTGATTTTTTATACACAAGAAAGTCTAGTACAGAATATTCGCTGTGAAAAACCGTTGCTCTATTATCTACTGCTCATTGCACTATTTCACTAACATGCTATACAGAAGTGATTAGTTAACTACCTGAATGCCTGTGTGGTGCCACATTCCACAAGATTTTCGACTTATAATAATTTTGATACAGTGTTTTCGGTCTGTTGGTGGGTTTTTTTACCACAAGAGTTTCACAAGATATTAGACTTCATTTTGTAGAATATTTTTTCCCAAAGTTTTTCAAGATGATATGATAAACTATTATTATTTAAGAAAAGTAAATATTTCATAAATTTGTCATGGTCCACTTTTCCAAACGCCCCAAAACCTTGCCATGTCTATTTTTTGCTTTGGTGCATATTTTACGCTTAGATTATATGTTTCACTTTTTAAAGATGTGAAAAGTTTGTGTGAATCCTTTACAACATTTACTATATTTTTTAATGTAATACTGTAAAAGAAAAACTATCAAAGATTTTACTCTAGTTAATAATAATTATTCTAGTGAACGTGTGTCTACCTAACCCATGTAAAAATAATGGTATTTGTTCACCAGCCGATAACGGTTACATTTGTAGTTGTAGTTCTGGGTATTTAGGAGAAAACTGTGACGGTAAGTTTAACTGTAAATCATATCAATATTTTCCTGATGGGGCGATCGTTTAGACTTGGATATCAGGAGGGTAGAATCAAGACACCCCACGTAGTATTCTCTCAAGCGGGGTTGTCTTCCTTTACAAATTATTTCTGATGACAGCTCATTTGACAACGCACCACGATTCGTAGTTTTTATAGACAAGGGATAAACAAAGGACAGATGAAAGTGAAAAAGAAACTAAAAAACAAAGGACAGATGAAAGTGAAAAAGAAACTAAAATATATATTTCGGAGATTGTAATAATATAAAATGAACTTATACTGAATGTATTAACAGATATAGCGGGAACTCTTTCGCGAAAGATTACACAGGTAAAGGGAACTAGATTGCCAACTGCGCATGTTATCATTCTAATTTCCGTATATGCACACGGCTAGATCTAATTATTAAGGCCACCTGCGGATTTGACCATGTCACGTGATTGTTGACGAGATTGTGACTGATTCGGTGTCGTGGTTTGATTCTTCTTCCGATTTGTCTTGCTTCAATGGGCATCCTATCCAGTTTGTCTTGATTCCAATTTATACGTGGGATTTTAAACATACATTATGCAAGAGCAAAATACGTCTATTGTAGGTCTTTCTTTAGGCCTGAAATGTTATCTAAATTATTAATTAGATATTAATTAACTTATCCAGACCATAATCAGCTCTCGATGTCAGGGCTAGCCTGTGATATTAATTGGATTATAGTCCAATTGGCTGCAAAACTTCCCTTCGTGATTAACGATTAACTGCATAATCGAGACTATTAGTTTTGTCTTGCCGACTTCAGTAATGATGATCGAGGCTAAGCGGAACTTTCTCGGTTCATAGTGGGTCAATTTGACTTTTTAAAAATGTGAAAAGTTTGTGTGAATCCTTCACAACATTTACTATATTTTTAATGTAATACTGTAAAAGAAAAACTATCAAAGATTTTACTCTAGTTAATAATAATTATTCTAGTGAACGTGTGTCTACCTAACCCATGTAAAAATAATGGTATTTGTTCACCAGCCGATAACGGGTACAGTTGTAGTTGTAGTTCTGGGTATTTAGGAGGAAACTGTGACGGTAAGTTTAACTGTAAATCAAGATGAAATTTGTATCATCAATTAATTGGAATATTGTAAAATAGTACAATTTGTTGACTAGAATAATGATTGGGACATATTATTCAGTTACAAAAAGAGTGTCATTGGGCCTTTTAAACCACGAGAATCCTGAAATATTCCAGAGGTGGTCAGATGATTCGCGCTATTCGTAACACCTCAATGGTTTCTGACCAGTCATGACTGATTCGGTGTCGTGGTTTGATTCTTCTTCCGATTTGTCTTGCTTCAATGGGCATCCTATCCAGTTTGTCTTGATTCCAATTTATACGTGGGATTTTAAACATACATTATGCAAGAGCAAAATACGTCTATTGTAGGTCTTTCTTTAGGCCTGAAATGTTATCTAAATTATTAATTAGATATTAATTAACTTATCCAGACCATAATCAGCTCTCGATGTCAGGGCTAGCCTGTGATATTAATTGGATTATAGTCCAATTTGTTGCAAAACTTCCCTTCGTGATTAACGATTAACTGCATAATCGAGACTATTAGTTTTGTCTTGCCGACTTCAGTAATGATGATCGAGGCTAAGCGGAACTTTCTCGGTTCATAGTGGGTCAATTTGACTTTTTAAAAATGTGAAAAGTTTGTGTGAATCCTTCACAACATTTACTATATTTTTAATGTAATACTGTAAAAGAAAAACTATCAAAGATTTTACTCTAGTTAATAATAATTATTCTAGTGAACGTGTGTCTACCTAACTCATGTAAAAATAATGGTATTTGTTCACCAGCCGATAACGGGTACAGTTGTAGTTGTAGTTCTGGGTATTTAGGAGAAAACTGTGACGGTAAGTTTAACTGTAAATCATATCAATATTTTCCTGATGGGGCGATCGTTTAGACTTGGATATCAGGAGGGTAGAATCAAGACACCCCACGTAGTATTCTCTCAAGCGGGGTTGTCTTCCTTTACAAATTATTTCTGATGACAGCTCATTTGGCAACGCACCACGATTCGTAGTTTTTATAGACAAGGGATAAACAAAGGACAGATGAAAGTGAAAAAGAAACTAAAAAACAAAGGACAGATGAAAGTGAAAAAGAAACTAAAATATATATTTCGGAGATTTTAATAATATAAAATGAACTTATACTGAATGTATTAACAGATATAGCGGGAACTCTTTCGCGAAAGATTACACAGGTAAAGGGAACTAGATTGCCAACTGCGCATGTTATCATTCTAATTTCCGTATATGCACACGGCTAGATCTAATTATTAAGGCCACCTGCGGATTTGACCATGTCACGTAATTGTTGACGAGATTGTGGGTTAGGCTTAAGAATTTGGGGGAGAAGTATTTATAAACAATAATTAGAATATGTTTACTCCAAAAATTAAATTGAGAGAATTAATCGTTCGAGAAACCAGCCAACATGTTTATATTGTTTGTGTATATATTTAATTCTAGTGAACGTGTGTCTACCTGACCCATGTGAAAATAATGGTATTTGTACACCAGTTGATAACGGTTACAGCTGTAATTGCACTACAGGATATTTAGGACAAAACTGTGATGGTAAGTTACAAACACTCTTTATTGTCATAATAATTTAATCAGCCTTGATTGACCAGCAAATAAGCTCAGTTATGAACAATCACGACAAGGAAGCCTTGTTGGACACCAGATAGACATATGAATTCATCTATTACATCTGAATTAAATCTTTACACTAATTTAACTTCTTTGTAACATTGTAATCATTGAACACGTAATTAATCTCTAACAATGTATCGATTAATTCGGAAAGAGACGCACCTGAATTTGATCAAGCCTGCATATATAATCGACCTCCTTTACAGTTAGTAGTATATTTTTTTATGGCAGTGGCTATTGTTACAAAGAGTCGTAAAAATAGTCCCCAGGCTATTGTTACGACGATGTTTTCAAAGCCCTGCATCGAAGAAGTTAAAAACTGAAAAGTCGTAAAAATAGCCCTTACCCTAACCCTTTCCATCACTTAATTGCTGCCTTCAGTTCTGAAAACGTTGAAAATACGGCTACTTTTTCAAAGCTGGTTATGAGAAGATTGGCAGCCTTTTTGGAATTCGTTCTAAAATTTGCTCAATCTCGTCGTAACAATAGCGACTCTGATTTTTTATACACAAGAAAGTCTAGTACAGAATATTCGCTGTGAAAAACCGTTGCTCTATTATCTACTGCTCATTGCACTATTTCACTAACATGCTATACAGAAGTGATTAGTTAACTTCCCAGACTACCTGAATGCCTGTGTGGTGCCACATTCCACAAGATTTTCGACTTATAATAATTTTGATACAGTGTTTTCGGTCTGTTGGTGGGTTTTTTTACCACAAGAGTTTCACAAGATATTAGACTTCATTTTGTAGAATATTTTTTCCCAAAGTTTTTCAAGATGATATGATAAACTATTATTATTTAAGAAAAGTAAATATTTCATAAATTTGTCATGGTCCACTTTTCCAAACGCCCCAAAACCTTGCCATGTCTATTTTTTGCTTTGGTGCATATTTTACGCTTAGATTATATGTTTCACTTTTTAAAAATGTGAAAAGTTTGTGTGAATCCTTTACAACATTTACTATATTTTTTAATGTAATACTGTAAAAGAAAAACTATCAAAGATTTTACTCTAGTTAATAATAATTATTCTAGTGAACGTGTGTCTACCTAACCCATGTAAAAATAATGGTATTTGTTCACCAGCCGATAACGGTTACAGTTGTAGTTGTAGTTCTGGGTATTTAGGAGAAAACTGTGACGGTAAGTTTAACTGTAAATCATATCAATATTTTCCTGATGGGGCGATCGTTTAGACTTGGATATCAGGAGGGTAGAATCAAGACACCCCACGTAGTATTCTCTCAAGCGGGGTTGTCTTCCTTTACAAATTATTTCTGATGACAGCTCATTTGACAACGCACCACGATTCGTAGTTTTTATAGACAAGGGATAAACAAAGGACAGATGAAAGTGAAAAAGAAACTAAAAAACAAAGGACAGATGAAAGTGAAAAAGAAACTAAAATATATATTTCGGAGATTGTAATAATATAAAATGAACTTATACTGAATGTATTAACAGATATAGCGGGAACTCTTTCGCGAAAGATTACACAGGTAAAGGGAACTAGATTGCCAACTGCGCATGTTATCATTCTAATTTCCGTATATGCACACGGCTAGATCTAATTATTAAGGCCACCTGCGGATTTGACCATGTCACGTGATTGTTGACGAGATTGTGACTGATTCGGTGTCGTGGTTTGATTCTTCTTCCGATTTGTCTTGCTTCAATGGGCATCCTATCCAGTTTGTCTTGATTCCAATTTATACGTGGGATTTTAAACATACATTATGCAAGAGCAAAATACGTCTATTGTAGGTCTTTCTTTAGGCCTGAAATGTTATCTAAATTATTAATTAGATATTAATTAACTTATCCAGACCATAATCAGCTCTCGATGTCAGGGCTAGCCTGTGATATTAATTGGATTATAGTCCAATTGGCTGCAAAACTTCCCTTCGTGATTAACGATTAACTGCATAATCGAGACTATTAGTTTTGTCTTGCCGACTTCAGTAATGATGATCGAGGCTAAGCGGAACTTTCTCGGTTCATAGTGGGTCAATTTGACTTTTTAAAAATGTGAAAAGTTTGTGTGAATCCTTCACAACATTTACTATATTTTTAATGTAATACTGTAAAAGAAAAACTATCAAAGATTTTACTCTAGTTAATAATAATTATTCTAGTGAACGTGTGTCTACCTAACCCATGTAAAAATAATGGTATTTGTTCACCAGCCGATAACGGGTACAGTTGTAGTTGTAGTTCTGGGTATTTAGGAGAAAACTGTGACGGTAAGTTTAACTGTAAATCAAGATGAAATTTGTATCATCAATTAATTGGAATATTGTAAAATAGTACAATTTGTTGACTAGAATAATGATTGGGACATATTATTCAGTTACAAAAAGAGTGTCATTGGGCCTTTTAAACCACGAGAATCCTGAAATATTCCAGAGGTGGTCAGATGATTCGCGCTATTCGTAACACCTCAATGGTTTCTGACCAGTCATGACTGATTCGGTGTCGTGGTTTGATTCTTCTTCCGATTTGTCTTGCTTCAATGGGCATCCTATCCAGTTTGTCTTGATTCCAATTTATACGTGGGATTTTAAACATACATTATGCAAGAGCAAAATACGTCTATTGTAGGTCTTTCTTTAGGCCTGAAATGTTATCTAAATTATTAATTAGATATTAATTAACTTATCCAGACCATAATCAGCTCTCGATGTCAGGGCTAGCCTGTGATATTAATTGGATTATAGTCCAATTTGTTGCAAAACTTCCCTTCGTGATTAACGATTAACTGCATAATCGAGACTATTAGTTTTGTCTTGCCGACTTCAGTAATGATGATCGAGGCTAAGCGGAACTTTCTCGGTTCATAGTGGGTCAATTTGACTTTTTAAAAATGTGAAAAGTTTGTGTGAATCCTTCACAACATTTACTATATTTTTAATGTAATACTGTAAAAGAAAAACTATCAAAGATTTTACTCTAGTTAATAATAATTATTCTAGTGAACGTGTGTCTACCTAACTCATGTAAAAATAATGGTATTTGTTCACCAGCCGATAACGGGTACAGTTGTAGTTGTAGTTCTGGGTATTTAGGAGAAAACTGTGACGGTAAGTTTAACTGTAAATCATATCAATATTTTCCTGATGGGGCGATCGTTTAGACTTGGATATCAGGAGGGTAGAATCAAGACACCCCACGTAGTATTCTCTCAAGCGGGGTTGTCTTCCTTTACAAATTATTTCTGATGACAGCTCATTTGGCAACGCACCACGATTCGTAGTTTTTATAGACAAGGGATAAACAAAGGACAGATGAAAGTGAAAAAGAAACTAAAAAACAAAGGACAGATGAAAGTGAAAAAGAAACTAAAATATATATTTCGGAGATTTTAATAATATAAAATGAACTTATACTGAATGTATTAACAGATATAGCGGGAACTCTTTCGCGAAAGATTACACAGGTAAAGGGAACTAGATTGCCAACTGCGCATGTTATCATTCTAATTTCCGTATATGCACACGGCTAGATCTAATTATTAAGGCCACCTGCGGATTTGACCATGTCACGTAATTGTTGACGAGATTGTGAGTTAGGCTTAAGAATTTGGGGGAGAAGTATTTATAAACAATAATTAGAATATGTTTACTCCAAAAATTAAATTGAGAGAATTAATCGTTCGAGAAACCAGCCAACATGTTTATATTGTTTGTGTATATATTTAATTCTAGTGAACGTGTGTCTACCTGACCCATGTGAAAATAATGGTATTTGTACACCAGTTGATAACGGTTACAGCTGTAATTGTACTACAGGATATTTAGGACAAAACTGTGATGGTAAGTTACAAACACTCTTTATTGTCATAATAATTTAATCAGCCTTGATTGACCAGCAAATAAGCTCATTTCAGGAAACTAAAAGGACGCTGGATGCAGCCTTGTTTGAAACTAGATTTACATGAGAATTCACTCATTACATCTGTATTCACCCATTACATCTGAATTAACTCCCTTGGGGGAGAAGTATTAATAAACAATAATTAGAATATTTTTACTCCAAAGATTAAATTGAGAGAATTAATCGTTCGAGAAACCAGACAACATGTTTATATTGTTTGTGCATATTTAATTCTAGTGAACGTGTGTCTACCTGACCCATGTGAAAATAATGGTATTTGTTCACCAGTTGATAACGGTTACAGCTGTAATTGTACAACGGGATATTTAGGACAAAACTGTGATGGTAAGTTACACACATTCTTTATTGTCATAATAATTTAATCAGCCTTGATTGACCAACAAATAAGATCATTTCAGGAAACTAAAAGGACGCTGGGTGCAGCCTTGTTTGAAACTAGATTTACATGAGAATTCACTCATTACATCTGCATTCACCCATTACATCTGAATTAACTCCCTGCAATTTTGCTCTACAAATGTACAACATAGCTTTTTTTGATTAATTCCGACAGGGGCTCACCTGATATCGATAAAAAAAAAGACCTTATATAATCGACCTGTTAAACAGTTACTAGTGTAAATGCATTACCTCTGAATATCCTTTCCTGAACCGAGCTTGTTCTTCTGCTGCTCATCAGACCATTCACTAGCATGCTATACAGAATTGGTGTAAATAATTTACGTATGGCATCGATCAGACTGTAGGATGCCACTATACTGTAGGATGCCACTAGACTGTAGGATGCCACTAGACTGTAGGATGCAACTAGACTGTAGGATGCCATTATACATATCCTCACCAGTAGCCTACTTGTTACAACTAGTTGACGTGACTCACTAACAGTTGCTAACTCACTAAGATCCATATTACATTATGCTATATCTAACAATTGGGATTATGACCAATCACTATCTAATATACATTATTACTAACATGTGTGAGGTAGGCATTTCTTCGATTTAATTCCAGTAAATCCCTGTAGTGTACACGACCCCTGTTTAAATTATGGTACGTGTTTTCCATCGGAACTTGGTGTGAATTGCAGCTGTCCTTCTGGATATGAAGGGGTCTTTTGTGAAGGTAAGCTGATACGTTGCTTGTAAACTATGTAACCGTTTTCGGTATAAAAACGTATATGATACCTGTTACCTGATTTAGGTAGCCATAATTAAATTAATGACATCTAGTCCAAGACTACTGATTTCCAACAATATCCACGACAGTTATTCCTAGACAATCAATGCTAAAACACTGACGTGTGTCGGTTTTTCTTTCCATATTCGATTGACAGGTAGAGTTACGCGGTTTTATCACGCGACTTTTAAAATATAACACAGTTTTAAATGGGATTGTTAGCTATTTGTAGGTGGTTACTTTTTACCGAGTCGTGTATTTATTATTTTGTAGATGATGTATGTGAGCCGAGTCCATGTAACGATGGAAAAACATGTTTTCGTGTTGATGGTGGATTTGAATGTCGATGTATTATTATTGTAAATGATGGAAGTAAGTATTTGGATAGTACATTTTTATATAAGTATTGACATTATGCGCCGTGTATACTGCAGTGTTCGTGACGTTATAAATACAATTAATAATATATAAACATTACTGTCTAACTTATTTCAGATATAACATCACCGAATTACCCACAAGATTATCCATATGATTTTGACAAGTGTTATCTTATAATTGGCCGACCTGGACAGAATACCACATTATCTCTTAACGGACAGTATCGCATTGAATATGAAGGAAATTCCCCCACTGATAAAATGTATATCGTGTGTGTTTTTGATTATCTAGAGCTGCAGGGAGTAAGGTATAATTCCCATATATTTTGTCAAGTTACATCCACTGGGTATATACGTAAACCCCAAAACAAATCGCAAAGTAGACACATAGTGTGTACAGGTATGGGGGGGGTGCAACGTAAGAGCATTTCCCGAGGCATCCAAATTAGATGGTCACAAAAACAACTCAAGCCAGTGAAATGAAATAGGGGTTTAACGTCCACGACGAAGATAAGCACACGCCATACAGTGTGCTATGAGGGAAAGTTTGCCCGGACAGCGGCACTGCAGCCTACTCTTATATCGAATTCCATCTGCAAGAGATCTTTTACGCGCAAGCCAACGTATACACGGGGCCTCGGTTTTTCGTCTTTCCATCCGAACGACTGGGCAACTATCAGGAAACCACGCAACAAGAAAGTTCAATATTGAGTTATCTATCTAGCTTTAGTAATGAAATTAAATGCGGTTTAACGTCCTACTTTAGAACCGATAGCCAACACTGACCATCTGAAGTTCGAGTTTGTCGGCAGAAATGAATTGGTCGTCGAAATTCCCGCTCAAATTCCTGGGGGTCCGTTATCATCCCGGTGGTAAGTTTGGGGGGGGGGGTAAAACTATAAACCTCAGAAAGCCTCGTTCGGCATTTCTGTCTAAACGAGGTAAAAAATATGCCTCGTTGTCTGCAGTTCCAAAGCGAGGTTTTTTAAATTGACCTATTTTGGAACGAGGTATTTTGTTCAGAACGAGGCTTGGTAAAAATGCCCCGTTTACTAAACGTGTTTTTTTTTCTCAAGATCGTTAGCCCTATTTGCTATCAGCGAATTTGTAAAAATTAAAATTTATGTTATTTAATACGAAAAAAACCAAGTCCAAACTATGATATTATAATCAGAGAAATGGGAAAGACAAGAATACACGCCATATGTGAAGGTATAAAACTATTGAAGACACACAGCTACCTTGCCTTGATTAATTTATTGCCCAATCAGGTTTAGGTGTTAAGTTACAACTGTGGTGTTGTGAAAGCTAAATTGGGGTTGTATTAAATCATGGTAACTGTGTGTTTTACACCTCTACCTAACTGATTTCGCAGACAACAAATGAGTGTTTATCTGATCTAAATACAACAAATAATCCATTCTTATTAATCGAAAACTTAAAAAAAGTATTAAATTTCATCACAGATTTCCAATACGCCAGTTTAGTTTTTTATATTTATTGTAAGAAAAAAAAACTTTACCATAGCATTGACTGTTTCTGTTGAAACCCCATAACATTGCACAAAATATTATTGGAGCAAAGTCATATAAAGGCACAGCGATAAATTTGTCGGCTTTATACCAATTGTCAATTAAATCAGAAAAAAACACACCTCATACATTAAAATTTAATTAAAACGTTTAATTAAGAAGACAAGTGGGTATAAATAATGCGAAAATAATTTATGCTATGGTGTGTATTCTAATCTTGTCTATTTCTCTGATTATAATATCAAAGTTTGAACTGGTTTTATTTTCGTGTTAAATAACATAAATTTTATTTTTTACAAATTCGCTGACAGCAAATACCGCGAATAACTCTCTTGAAAAAAAAAACACGTTTAGTAAACGAGACATTTTACCCAGCCTCGTTCTGAACAAAATACCTCGTTCCAAAAACAGAGGAATTTAAAAAACCTCGTTTTGGAACTGCAGACAAACGAGGCATTATTTTACCTCGTTTGGACAAAAATGACGAACGAGGCATTCTGAGGTTTATAGTTATAAATGAATTTTAACACGTAAGTACAACATCCTGAACGTAGTTCAATATAATCCATCTGATTATGGCACCAGGAAGCTCTCTGATGACACGAATGATGATGCCCGAAACATGTTCGGCTTTGGGCAGAGCGGCAACTTTTATGTGGCTCTTGACTTTACATTAATTTTCTATGGTTTAGTTAAATCTAAAAATTTGATTACCGAAAAGCTGATGACACTAATAATGATCGATGTCCGAAAATTGTGGCCTATTTGGAAAATAATGAAAATTTTTCGCCAAAATATATTTTTTTCACACTTAACCCGTATTCGCGAAAATACTCTGCTCTAGAATGAAACAAATAATGTTCGATGCCGGAAAAACTATCGGATAATGCAGAATGGCTTCAGACAAAGAACGTAGAGTGAATTAAGATACTTTATTTTGCCGAATTAATCGTTATTTTTAACGTCACACATACAAAAAACTGAAGTGGTCTGGGGTTTTTTTATATTATAGATATTGTGGTGGGGCACCGCCGCCTCCTATCATATTACCAACTGGTGAAAATACCACCGTGCGATTTAAATCAGATGACAGCCTTACATATGATGGTTTTAACCTGAGCATTACCTACACAGGTATGAAATGTTGTATTATATTTGTATACAAGTAACCACTGATATAGACTAATAAATAAATACTAACTACTCGTATATAGATAATAACCACTGGTATATAAACAACACTTTGTAATTTTAAAACAAGAATTTGCAAAAACAAATACTGTATTTAAATATTTCTATATATTTTACCTACTTGTCTTTATTTGTCTGTTTTCAGATGTATAAAGCCAAGACATCAAGACATCAACAAGAAGACAGTTGTGTTATATTTCTTCATAAACAGATATAGCCATCAACACATGAACTGTTAAATTAATGTAATAACTATATCCAAATTAATATAAATTCATTTAAATAACAAAACTAAACCCATTTTGGAAACTGACCAATAACCTAAATAAACTGTTCTTGATGTAATTTTCATTTATTTAATTAAAGTCTCGATGTGTCATGTTACCACTATTCGAATCACTTGTAAACCACAATAATCTGAAAGATGAATCTCTAATAAGAATAGCAGAACAAAAATGACCCAATTCCGTTCAGTACGGAATACGCCCACACATCAGCTTTGTCTCAACTGCAGCTTTCTGAAAAGATAGAAAAAAAGCTGTTGAAACCTATAGCCTCTATCGTGTTCACATGGTTTTCAGCGAAAAGGGGATAACTCAGGAACAGAAGGCTGTGTCCTAGATATGACTGAAATTGGGCCCGAATTCCAGTAACCACGGTGACTAAGCTGGAAAGACGCTGACTAGTCTGGAGGTCGCGTGTTTGATCCCTGCATTGGACGAAAAAGTTCATTCGAATTTTCCGACGAGGTTTCCCTTTATCAGGGGGACGTGACAAGGACAGCTGATGAGACGAAAACCCGAGGTCCCGTCTATACATTAGTGTGTACGTAAAAGATCCCTTGGCAGTTGGAATTCACGTGTACGCTAATTCACATGCAGGAATATCTCCCGTGCACCTGGATCGATCACGGGATCCGCAGGTTAGCATGCCAGAATATTACTCACTGAGCCACCACTGCTCCCATTCATTACAAACAAAAGCCTTTATCGCGTTCACAAAATTTTCCGGAAAAGGGGGAATTACTTCGGAATAAAAAGAATTGTTTTAAATTATTAGACATATGTCGTCCTCCCTATATAAGCCCATAGTCAGTGATTTTTCGCATGTTTATTTTTTTTTGAGGGGGGAGGGCCGAAGCCATGAACCAGACATCTGCCAAGTCACTAAGTTATATCTATAGGAACGTGGTGTGAAATTGCAGGCTGCTAGCTGCGCAAAGCTATTCAATTTTCTCTCGGTTTTCCAGAATCCGGGTTTGAACTCTCCAGCAGCAAAAGAAACGTTTTTGGCATTTTGGTTTGGTTATTTGGCCATAAATCCTTTTCTGATCATCGGAATCAAAAGGGACAGGTACTGGCCTGATTAACTTCAATATTTAGGGGTTGGGTTAGGGTTAGGGTTAGGGGTTAGGGGTTAGGGTTAGGGGTTAGGGTTAGGGTTGGGGGCTAGGGTAGGACTTTTAGGCGAAATGCAACTCAAGAAATGCAGCTTTCTGGCCATTTTGTAAACAAACAACGTTTTGACTTTTGTGATTATCGGTTCAAGTCCATTCACGCGAAAATGCAGGGTTATAAGTGAAATACTTCTTTCTTCTCTTCTGCATTTTTTTCAGAAACTATTATTAGTAGGATCCTGAAATGTCGCATGTCATCTTCTTTAGTCTACTGTCGAATTGTATTTAAATTTGGACATTGTACGTCAACCGGAAATAGGTGTTTGCTCTTGACAAATGGATGTAAATTGAACATTTTACAAGTCCAGTCCACGTTCTTTTTCAAAATGCATTTGCTTCGGTATATATAAATGTATAATCAATAAATAAAAAGAATAAAAAATATTTTTTGTTTATATTCCTCATTAACAGTATATTTTGCACAAAGTTTGAAATTACACGCATAGTGAAAATCACATTATATTTCAGGTGGGTTTTTTTTTATTTAAAAACATCGGTTGTAATATAAGGGTGCAGGCTGTTTTGTAACCTGGCTGTTTCGTACTTAGTTCTTTCGTACCTCGTTTCGTACCTCAGATTGATTCGTACCTTTTCCTATGTGTTGTTGAAATAAAGTTGAAACATGGTTAGTAGCCTAACTTTTTCTAGGGTTGTTCAAAGAAAGTTGAAACACGAATCGCACCTTTTCCTACATGTTGAACTAAAGTTGAAACAGGATTCGTACCTTTTCGTACATGTTGATCTAATAAAGTTAAAACATGATTCGCACCTTTTCTAACATGTTGAAATAGTGTTGAAACACGACGACTTAATAATATCCAACCACTACGGGAATTTTATACAAATGTCTGCAATATTTAAAAATATAGTTGGCAAAAAAATACCAAAACACTGCGATCTGCCTTTGTTGTTTATAATCTGGTGTTGATTACTCAACCCATTAAGCGAGTGAGTTGTGATTCTTGACGATAATTGGTTGGCGATTGTTAAAGCGATTTAAGTTTGAACCTTTGTATATAAATTTGCATTATCTCAATAACTATGTATATGTAGTTTTGGAGAATAAAGTAGTTGAAGTTGAAGTTAAATAGGGATTTAAATTTGTTTAATCTGGTGTTGATTAATGAGTAGGCCTACCTATTTTGCTGGATGGGCTGTGATTATTGACTATGAGTTGAGATTATTGTCAATAATTTTATTGATCGGCGATTATTAACTTCAAAGGGTCAGGCGGCACAAACGGTTGTATATTGTATGTGTTCGGCAGCACAAACAGTTGGCAATAAACAATATGTACTAAAGATTATAGTATAGTTTTAATATTTTGTTAAGCGTCTGGGCTGAGTAAGGCATTGAAGCATTCCCGAGTTCTGAGGAATTGTATCGCTCGTAAAAAGGCATCGCCAACTTTCCGCATTCAGTTTATGTATTATAAGGTCCGTGATATTATCATGTCTCCTATAAATACGTGGCTGTTGACAGCTATTTCGCACCAAAAACAACAATTTTACACATTTCGTAGTATAGCCATGCCTCAAATGGAAGGCGGCGAATCGACTATGACTCAACCAATTAATCGTGACAACCCAATTCCCAAGCTACCATAATCAAAAATGTTGATATAAACCTTCACAGACATGATTGAGCATACTTTTAGTATACTTCAGTGATACAGCAAACGTTCTGTATTTCTATTCTTTATTGATACGAAGGTACGAAACAGCTCATGTGAGGACGCTTAAGTTTAAGCACATGTAAAAGTTGAAATTTTCAAAGGTACGAAACAGCTTACGTGAGGTACGAATGAACTAAGTACGAAACAGCCAGGTTACGAAACAGCTGACATTCTAATATAATATCAGATACATAATAATTTACAATGATTGTACATAATAATTATGTTAAGTTAGTAATACAGATTACATAATTAAAAGATGATTTACAATGATTGAACGTAAGAATTAATTTACACTGATTGTACATGATTATTAGTTATAGAGATTAAATAAATAAGGCAACATTTAATTGAATTGATATGAAATCTGAATCTAAATTATTCGAGGGATAAACTTGTGTGATATGATTAGGTTATAATCTCAAACATCGTTTATCTTCTTTATAATAAAAGTATTTTACAATTATTGCGTTTTTGAGTGCATGTTTTGGGATAAATGGATTTTCCTCTGAGCAAGCATCGGAGACTTCCATTGTGACTGATTACTGAAAACAGAAATGGTTAAGCTATATATTCACTTTCAGGTAATTTTGTGCATTTTTGTTTGTGGTATTAAAGAACACATCTTCATCCATTGTTAGTATATCCAGTCCTTGGTTAAAACCATTTCGGCATAATAGGGGTGGTAAGCACATGGTACGCCTTAGGTTCAAACCTAGGTTGGAACGTAGGTTCGGTTCAACCTAGGTTCAACCAAGGTTGGAACCTAGGGGGCACCTTGTCGTACCTCCCCTAGGGTTAGCGTAAGGGGTAGGGTGGGGTTACCGGTTAGGGTGCCTCACAAAAAAGCATGGGCTGAGGGTGTTGGAGAAATCTCGGAGGAGGATGTGGGGTACGGACAACCAGGGATTTGGATATTATGCACGTAAAATGGGGGAATCGGGGTTAGGGTACGGGAAGGTATACTTTGGTCTGGCTAACAATCGTCCGATTTGGTCTCTCGTTAGTCTAAGTGTATGGCTCAAAGAGGAAGGGAGCTCAGGTGGAGGGAAGTGGGGTTAACTGGGGTAGCTTACTCGGGGCGACAATGTCGCTGAGGTTTTTATTTCTGGAGTAGGCTACTATCAGTTTGTTTTTGAAGATGTTGGGGAGACTTTCTTGTAACTCTGAATAAAATGTTTTGATAATTTTACTGGCTGAGAACGCGGTGGTGTTATATTGAATAACAAGAGGTAAAATATCCGAATTGCAAAGGATGTACTGCAAGTGACAAGACTTGCAAGAAATTAGGTAAACTAAGTTGGATGACTCACAAGTAAGAAGTTGTCTAATAGGGTACTTTTTAGAAGAATGTTTGTTATCGAAAAAATGGTCCGAATTAGGTATTTGCATATGCTGCATTTTGATGACATACAGGGCATGGCACCGAATTGTTGAAATGGTTTTAACGGGACTATATCATTTTCTCTACTCTCTTTCAAAGTGGTGTTTTTTATGGTGCGAAGGAATCTTTTCGAGTAACCCCGTTCCCGGAGTTTCTCGAACACTAGTGCACACGCTGCTTGAAAATCGGTCTGGCGGGTGCAAATACGGAGAAATCGAAGAATTTGAGACTTGATGATACCCGAAAAAGTGTGTTTGGGGTGGAAGGATGATTTAAACAAAAGTTGGTGTGTGTCAGTCTCCTAAAAGAAGACTTTGATATCTAGCTTACCAGTGTCCGTGAAGTCATCGCCTTTGAACACGGTCGTGTCCAAAAAGTCAATGCTTTTTTGGCTAACGGTCGCAGTTAATTTTATAGACGGGTAATGGTTGTTTAATATTTCGAAGTACTGCCAAAATTCCTCTATCGAGTGGGTCCAAACAATGAATATGTCGTCTAAGAAACGTACATAAAAAATTGGTTTTAACGGGCAGAGGGGGAGAAGTTCTCTTTCCCATTCTGCCATAAAAATGTTCGCAAAATTAGGGCTGTAGATTTGTCCCATCGACACACCAGTGGTCTGAAGATAGGTTTTTTCATTGAAGGTGAAGTCATTACGTGTGAGGCAGATTTCAAGTAATTCTACAATGTCATGGTCCGGCCGTGATTTATATGGATTTCTAGAAAAGGCCTTTCGCAGTGCGTTCAGGCCCGTCTCATTGTCAATATTTGTGTACATACTCTGTACATCGATAGATATTAACAGCGCATTAGGTGGAACTTTGAGTTTTTTTATCTTTTCAACAAAGTCATTTGTATCTTTCAGATACGACGGGTGTTGTGACGCCAGTGGCTTTAAAAAAGAGTCAATGTATTCCGAGACATTTCTACACACGCTGGAGCAATCGGAAATGATGGGCCTTCCTTTGGGTATTTTGTTTGGGATATGCCAACCCGTATCGGGATTTTTGTGGATTTTTGGCAGTGTGTAGAAATGTCTTTGGCGACAATCTTCTTTTGCTGGGAGATAATCGAACTGTTTTTCGCTGATAAATTTCCTTCTAACTAGTCTTTCCAAAATAGTATTAATTATGAGCCGGGTTTGCAAAAAAAATAGGTGCATCAAGCTTTTTGTAATATTTTGTGTTGCTTAATTGACTTTCCGCTTCACAAATATAATCATCGCGATTCAGTATAACGCAACAGGAACCCTTGTCGCTTTTTTTGATAACGATGGATTTATCTTTCTTTAATTGCTTAAGTGTTGTTCGTTCCTGTCGCGTTAAATTGTCTCTTTCCCTGATGATAGGAATGTTCGCTATAGTATCTTTCATCCTATCGAGGTGAGCTAAAATGTCGCCCCTGATCGCGATTTCTGGGGGATTCCACGTGGATTTTTCGGTAAACTTGGTTTGTTGGCCCCTATGGGGTTTGTTGTGAAAAAAATAAGTCAATTTTATTAATCTACAAAAACGGTCCGTGGATTCCAGTATATCCTCAATAGAGGTGGGCTGGGGGGAGGGGATAAATTTCAAGCCTTTATCCAGGACGAGCCTTTCGGAAGTTGTGATGGGTCGAGAACTTAAATTAACTACTGTTTTCCCTAGTTCTGATCTAGGATTTGGAGTGGGGGTATTTGCTTCGCGAGTTTGATTAGCACACCCCCCCCCCCTCAGCAATTAGTTTAAAGGCCCAACCTCCTTGAGCCAGTGGTTAATTTGTCTGTCCAGTGGACATTGTCTCCAGCGTTGACATGTACAATATGGTTTGGTAAAGATAATACGGTGGCGCCTTCGGGTGGGTCCGATACCAGCAGGTGATTGAGATTCACTAGTCTTTCTGCTTCAATGGGAGCAGCTCTTTTTAACATGTCTGAAACTGGGATTTGTGCTATGAATAGCCTGGTAGCGGGAAATTTAGTTCTAGTGGTGGCAATTAAATGTTTATATGCATTGTGTGCTTTTGTGTGGGCCTGTGTAAGGTTATTAGTGCCGACCTGGAAAATTATTCTCTGTGGTAGATCGGGTTTGTCGTACTTTTTGATCATATGGGTTAAGTTGTGAATCATGCCCCCCCCCCGTATGCTTCAATCTGGACACCTGCCCTACCCTTGGGGATCCTACTTAAATTAGAACTACCCAGCACTAGAGTTAGTTTCACTAATCAGGGGAGGGCCCAAGACGCCTTGTTGCCTTTTCCATGGTGGTAATTAGGGGGAGTTATTTGTTGTGTGTTGAGGGGCGAAACTCTAGGAGTGTTCATGGAGACGTTAAAGCGCGTGGGTGTATTAACCGGTTTGACGTTAAAAGAGGAATTTAAATCTAGTTCTCGTCTCATGCGCGGTTTGCTGGTAATTGTAAAATTTTGATTCTCAATTATGGGCGACCCAGTGTCGTCCGCATTCTCATTGACAGACACAGTGTCTGGGGATACACTCAATTTCTCTGCTAAGGCGTCAAGGTGGTGATTTGGAGAAATGGACGGGGAGGGAATGGTGTTCTTTTTCTTCCTGGGGGTGTCGTGGACAGGACCGTTCGTGTTTGGAGAAGGGGATCTTTTTCTTTTGGGCGTTGCGTTTACGCCGGCACTGTGTATGTGGGCGGTGGTGATGTTTGTCGTCGAATCCACTGTCATAGGGGAGGTCCGTCGGACGTCTACCGTCGTCATTGGTTGGAGAGGGGGAGAGGGGAAGCTACCTATATGTCGACTGTCGATCGTCTCTGGTGGGGGTGGGGCTTCAGTATGTCCTAAGTCGTCACTCCGGGTCCCAACTAAATCCAGGAACTTAAGTCAAGTAGAGGAGATTAATTTCCGACCGAACGATTTTTTTGACTATGAAAGCGCGACGTTTGAGAATGTATCGACTTGTTCCTTAGTGAAATTTTGCCTCTTAAGCCAATTAAGTTCATAATCAAGAGTTTTCTCATAGTGAGAAGCTAATTCCTTTGCAATAGATTTTGCCCAAGTTTTACTGATGGAGAGAATAGTGCTCGTGAGTACGGTGGTGATCATGGCCGGTCTGACAAATTCCGATATATTCAAGACCTTATGGTGGAAACCTTTTGTGAGTTTTCCATCAGCTTGACTCTGCATAATGCTCAAGTGATGAAGGCACTGTAGTATTTGATAAAATACCTTTATCGACGGTCCGTCCTTGGATTTAGTTTTGTCAGTTTGATTGTTAACCTTATTCCCGTGTTTGGGTTTGGGTTTTTCCCGCGTCCCAGGTGCCTGTTTACCTTTAGGGTGGGGATTTTGGGAACGATCGCTACGCCGATTGTGAGGCGGTTGATAAGTATTATGAGAGTTTGGTCTAGGTTGGAAGAATCTAGGGTCGCCTTGCTGGGGGTTATTGAAATGTTGGTATCGGTTACCAGGCCGATCATAAGACCCGTAGTTTGCCCATTTGCTGCCGTTTCCATACATAATGAGACCTAGACAAAATTCTACACATTTATTCTAATACTATCTATAAGCAGTATAGGCGTATACATACGAACATAAAGACGGAATTATACAAGATGAAAAATATAAGATAAAACAAGTAAATATATAAAAAAGATTTAAAAGAACTTAACTGATTTAAAGTATCCAAATAATAATATGTATCCAATAAATCCAGAGTGAACAAAAACTTATGAATATTCAAGAATGGATGTCATAAAATACAGCATAGTGGTAATAATTCAACAGAATAAATCACAGATAAACACAAGGTAAAATATATATACAACAAACTATGGGAACTCCTCTATAAACAGGGTTAGGGTTAGGGGTTAGGGTTAGGGTTAGGGTTAGGATTGAGTGAGGGGTGGGTTACCGGTTAGGGTGCCCCACAGAGAGCAGAGATTAGGGTTGGGTTAGGGTTAGGGTAGGACTTTTAGGCGAAATGCAACTCCAGAGATGCAACTTTCTGGCCATTTCGTAAACAAACCAGGTTTTGATCGGTGCTAGTCCATTCATTCGAAAATGCAACGCCCACTTGCAACTTGGATCGAAGACAACATCCTTTATATTTTTAACTTGTTATTGATTTATTAACTGTATTTATATGTTTTAAACAACCTAATAATGATAAGACTACAATTATTCCTAATAATGATTATGTTAGAGTGCATGATATTTTGGTATATTATTATATTGTAACGAACACCGATATAAACTATATCAACTAGAAGTTAAATGACACTTATTAGACTAATCAGTCGAGTCTTGCACACTGAAATTGAGAGCGTCGAAGAGTAATTTCTTGTGCTGGTTGCGCCTGTCGTCCCTCACGACCTTCCTGACCAGGCCTTTCATCTTTTATTGTAGGAAGTTTGAAAATGCACCTTTAATGTTGGCTGGCTGCCATGCCTCCGGCCATACCCCATTCTTAATACCCTAGCCGTAAGCTGGAGCATATCGGCAGTTTTTCCTGAAAATATAGAGAAAAAACCCGGTGAGTTCGAGTAGTTTATTACGTTTCGTATTATTCTGTTCCGAAGAGTTGTAACACCGCGTATCCCGTAGGAATACGCGTGTAAGAGTCGTGATACCCAAGAGATTGTCGTTGTTACACCTAGAGTGTCTCGATTTTTTCCCTGTGTGTGTTCAGGTATCCCCCTGTAAAACTCTGCCTAGTAGCCGGGTGTTACACTATGCTGATCACTCAAGTTTTTATTTCAGTTATATTTTAAATGAAACACGGACGCCTATTTGACACGTATTTGTTTTAGAGATTCCCATTTACAAAGAATATATTTCATTCGTTAATTTAGTTGCCGTTTTTTATACACATTTGAAAAAAGCTAAAAATCACTTGCCTGTAATGTCACCCTTTGGTTTGGAGTGAAACCAGTACACAATAAAGGCGTCCTGGGCTTCGGATAGTTTCCCTTTCGGATCATACTTGAATAAGTGCTTGAACGGTTGCATGGTCTTCTGCAAGTCCTCGCTGAGGTCTGTGATGGCCTCCGGTACCTTGAACGATGTCGAGGCGTTGGGGTTGTCTAATATGGTCTGTTTCGTTCTAGGTGTACTGGTCATCATTCTTTTAGTCGGGGGTGGGCCGTCGTCTTCCTCCTCCTCCCCCTCCTCATCATCTGAGACCGGTACTGCTGTGATCATAGTAGCCTGCATGTGGTCTATTCGTTTCGATTCCGTTGTCCGACTGGTTTCCATCTCCGTTATTTTATCGTCGTGACCAAGGTTTGTTTTTTCCACTTTTTCTATTCGCTTGTCAAATTGATTTAGGATCTCCGCCAAGCCCTCTCTGAGAGCGTCATACCTGGTGTCCTCCTGTGGTTCTTGCTGGATTTCTTCCATGTCGTGTGTTCAATGTAGGAATACAAGTCAAATTAGTAGCTGTTTTCTAACTGAAGGCAGCGCGAACAATTAATCAGACTTCTAGGTAATTTTGCAAATGTGAATGTCGTCGTGGCAGATAGTGAGTCCCGGTGTTACCCCCGTGTGACCACAGGTTACCCCCCCCCCCTGTAATACGATCCCTATTACACATGACGCACCCAAAGTGATCGCGCAGAAAAAAAAATTCGCTTGGCCGCTATAGGCTCACTGATCAATATGACGTCATCTTAATTCGGCCAAATATTAACTTTTTTCCTCCGACCAAAGAAATTCTAAAACATTGTTTCAAGTATAAGAAAAATAAATAAAGACATTAGTGAAGCATAGGGTAGTTAAAAAATATTTTTCATATTTAGTGTAAATGGGTATTAAAATGAATAAAAAGCATCATTTTGCCCGAAGCAGTTACGTGTTATGTAAACAACGCCCTAGCCGAGAAGCCAATGATGTTCACGGTGTTCACCTCGCATATCCCGTAGATTCTCCAGGTAACAGTCGCGCCACAAAACAATATGGATATCGAAGAAAATGAAAACCAGTTCTACAATACGGCTGAAGAGAACAGCAATAATTTCTTAAACAGTATTCGGAGGAGCGGTGGCGTGGAGGGATGTCTGAAGCGAAGTGATCACATAGCTATTAGGGGCAGTTACATGTCTGAAACAGAACAGGATGTTTATTTGAATACAACCTACGACACGGACGGCATAGTAATGGAATTGGAATCCATTAAAGCGGTCTTGATTCCAGTTCCCCACTTACGATTCCCCCCACAAACGGCCAATTACATGAGATTCGTGTTTCCTATGCTCAAAAAACACCTGCGCCTTCCTGATTAAACGATGGGGCACACATTTCAAGTTTTGAAAAAATGCCGGGGCCTGCAGTTGTTTTACGCGAGCGGTTGGGAGTGTTATCTGTGCTTGTTACCCAAAGAACGAATGAGAATACCAAATTTGGAAGACAAATTTGTTGCCGTCCTGTGTTTTGAGGTCGTCAAACGAATATTCGACCACTTCAAGAAACGACTGTATGAGAATTGCGATCGCGGAGATGTCTCAAATACCTTGAAAAAGAATTCACTGTCGACCCTGAGTGAATTACACATTTTACCGGATGACCAGACTGAAGTGTTTAGCGCCTTTCACGAGGCTACGAAAGATGTTCACGTTCCTGATAATTTTAAACTTTATCTGTTTGTTTTCAATTTCGGAGAAAGAAAACAGGGTATGTGTGATCTGCGTAATTTGTTTAATACGGAATACATTCATAGCCAGACTTTGCATGTGGCGATCACATTCTCTTGTCGTGATGACTTAGGAATACTATGGTGCAGAGACGGTCTGCAAGGAATAATTGGGCAACGTGGAAATTTACTTTCGGCCTTTAGCTTTAAGGAAGCCGCTAATTTTCAAACTAATCTGGACGGAAAACCAATGGATGTGTCGATGCGAATTCGCAACCTTGTCGTTTGTCCTGGTGGGATACGATTTGTACAGTTTCATGGAGATTTACCTCATGTCTACCCTAGCACTAGTATGCACCCCTTTCCGGAACTGTTGTAACGGCAGGTCTCCTACACGCCAGTACACAAAAACAATTAGAAAAAGATGCAGGGAAGTATATAAATGTTTGCAAAGATGTCACACAATTGGTTCTTTCAGGTTAAGATGATAAGACTAGTTTCAGCTTCTATTAATACTTTAATTCTGCTTCTAACATAGTATGTACAAACGTGGTAATATAAAGACATCCAGAACCAGGTTACATTACGTGGTCGTGGTCCGGTCTTAACTCTAGACCTGTGCGGCCTAGAGTTAACTACCGGACTGTCACCGAGCTTCAGGCTTGTCTGCTTGTCTCGCAGACCCCGACTGTCGATTCGTTTCTATTCTGGGTTTTTAAAGGGGTTCTAGACCAAGGAGTTCATTAGACACCTGTCTACTGTATTATATCAGTACAGTTTGCTTATCATACCACAGACAGTTAAATCAAACAATTACTTAAGGTTACATAATGACATAAGGAATTCTACTGAGACCTCAACGGGTGGCGATAGCAGGTTGACATGTCAAGATAGAACAAGCGTCTACGGCATCTGGCATTATGTAACATACCTTCCCTTCTTTTTTGGAAAAAAATATAGAATTTTTTTTTTTATATTAAAGCCATCACAAATTTGAATACAAATGGGATCGATACAACTAATCTAATTGAAATGTAATCAACAATAATAATAATGAAAATACACAAAGAAAACCCAACAATCATCAAATGTCATAATATAGACAAACACTAATCTATGAGTTATATAAACACAAAGTTTTTTTCTCACATCGCTAGGTCTTACACAGCATAATACAAATTCTTTTCTTCTTTTTATTTCATCTCGCGAGTCATTGAATTCACATATTTATCTAAGACACCTTATTCTAAGGTTCACACACGCGAGCGAGTTACTGGAATCACACACATAATACAATTTTTTCCTTCTTTTGTTGTTGAATTGTTGCCCTCTGCTTCTTTATCATATATACCTTATTCTTGTGTAAGGAGGGGTAGGCCTATAAATGATTTTTTTTTCTTCTTTTGATTTCGTCTCCTCTGTTCAGTTGACCGTAATGGCAAGGGATCAGTGTTTCTGGTAGTCTTATCTTTTCTATATCCCCCTGGCCGGGACGGTATGTTATGACATGTGCTATATGAAGAGTATTATAACTGTCGCCCGTGCCTAAGTTTAATCATCTGTTTATCATATCATGGAGTGAACTTAATTAATAGTTAATCAAATTAGCAAGTGGAACAGGCTGACTTAAGATAACGATCTAACGATATTAACATAATTATTTACATGAATGCAATTGAAATTAGGTTTTCATGTTGTTTTATCTCAAGATAAAGAATAATGAATGATCTGAACACATTTCAGAATCTTGAATAAGACTTTTTTTTTGAAAACATTTAGCAAAAATAATAACGGTCTATCTCTAAGTTTAGAACATAATACAAAACATAACTTCAATTTCGCTTCTCTTTAAGCGCATCTCAAATTCTCTTGAGGAATATACATAAAATCTCTACCGAACTTTCGGCCATCCCATCAAATCGTGGGGCAAAATAAAAATATCTCCCGTAATTGACTATACAAATAAAATAAAATCTCTCCCGTATCTACCCGGGTCCTCCAATTTAATTTTTGGGGCAATTATAACGTTAAGACAAACAAACAAAAAAAACTTAAGAGCTAAACGATTAATACTTTGCTAAATTTCAAATTACAATACGGTTTACTCAATTTTTAGTTAAACAATTCACGACACATTTGAGTTCTCGATTTCGAATGCCAAAATGTGTGTTTAAAAACAAACAATTATAATCTATAATCTTTTAAAACAACAGGACTCCTTTTAAAAAACAAACAATATATTTACAATTTTGTTTTAGTCATTTCGCTACAACTGGTTAAATATTGTTCCACTATCTAACATGAAAGCCAATATATTAAATTCAGTACTTACACCATGATATGTAAGGAAGCGTGATGATAAACTGCTGATTTCCCAGTGAAATTATAATACATAGCACTAATGTCATTATGAACCGTTGCCATGGTAGGATTAGAAAAAGACTTACCCGGAACTTGTGAATACTAATATCCGTGGCCTGTGAGCTGCTTCTAGTGGTAGGACTTCAAGCGTTGCCCTGGTCAAAAACGGCACCAGTTATTTATGTCACACAATTGGTTCTTTCAGGTTAAGATGACAAGACTAGTTTCAGCTTCTATTAATACTTTAATTCTGCTTCTAACATAGTATGTACAAACATGGTAATATAAAGACATCCAGAACCAGGTTACATTACGTGGTCGTGGTCCGGTCTTAACTCTAGACCTGTGCGGCCTAGAGTTAACTACCGGACGGTCACCGAGCTTCAGGCTTGTCTGCTTGTCTCCCAGACCCCGACTGTCGATTCGTTTCTATTCTGGGTTTTTAAAGGGGTTCTAGACCAAGGAGTTCATTAGACACCTGTCTACTGTATTATGTCAGTACAGTTTGCTTATCATACCACAGACAGTTAAATCAAACAATTACTTAAGGTTACATTATGACATAAGGAATTCTACTGAGACCTCAACGGGTGGCGATAGCAGGTTGACATGTCAAGATAGAACAAGCGTCTACGGCATCTGGCATTATGTAACAAAGATAATATGTTGACACTGGGCAGTGATCTGAAGAGTCGATTAGAGTTTGTTGTGGAACCGGGCACGATTGAATCTTACTTTGATACATGCAGTTTGTTTGTTGAGAATGAATTGTGTGGCCTCTTGCGTGAGGCACCTATGTTTGTGCCTTTTGCCTTGATGTGTGGGGAAGTGCCCAAAGCAATGCAATCTGTGGGGCTTTATCTGTTAAATACTTTAAGCACGGTGAGCCAACAATCCAAGCGTACTGGTGAATTTGCGGCCACTTGGACTGTCTTTCAGTTAGAATGCGCACTGGAAAAACTACTTTGGGGTAAGGGATTTTGTTCTCGAAGTGCACAGTACAGCATAAATTTAGGACCCGGTGCTGTGGGTCCGTCTAGAAGTTTGACTGATTATCTCGGATTTTTGTCCCTCGAAGAGCCCACTTCATCATGTGCTGAGGAAACCCCGCCGCCCTTAGAGATATGGTGTAAGACAGATAAGTTGCTAGTTAATGTGAAGAACATTTTTGGCTTAGCGGATTATCTAGACTCATCTCATGCTGTGATTGGAACAAAGTTAGTTCTCCTATTTTTGAAAGAGGTGCACTTCCGTAAGAACAGTATCTTGCGATTCGAAGAATTTTTGTGCACGTTGAAAGCGCCCGTGAGCTAATTTACGCGAAAAAGTGAGCGTGGAATATTTGGCTTTTAATTTGTTTAAATCTAAACCAGTTAAGAGTGCTTTCGGCAGAGCATTGCAGTTAATTTCTGAAAAGAATGACAAAGTTGAAGATATCTTAGTGTGTGGGATAATTCAAATGGAACTTACCACATTTCCACGTTTCAAACTGTATAGTCACTCCCGACATATTCAATTGACATGGGATGGCAGAAATTTCTATCGCGTCGAGGTTTCAAGAGCTGTAGCGACTGAACAGCAACAGAGTGCTCCGGCGTTAACCTTTGATATAATAGCGGAGCTAGGTCGGAAAGGATTAGTACATACAAGCAAATTTAAGGGATCCGAAATTACGGAATTTCCATGGATTCGTCCAATGTTAAACAAACTAAAAGGTGCCAAACTGAATCACGAACAGTTGCAAACGAGGGTTAGGGGTTAGGGTTAGGGGTTAGGGTTAGGGGTTAGGGTTAGGGTTAGGGTTAGGGTTAGGGTTAGGGTTAGGGTTAGGGTTAGGGGTTAGGGTTAGGGTTAGGGTTAGGGTAGGACTTTTAGGCGAAATGCAACTCGATAGATGCAACTTTCTGGCCATTTCGTAAACAAACCAGGTTTTGATCGGTTCAAGTCCATTCATTCGAAAATGCAACGCCCACCTGCAACTTGGATCGAAGACAACATCCTTTATATTTTTAACTTGTTTTTGATTTATTAACTGTATTTATTTGTTTCAAACAACCTAATAAGGATAAGACTACAATTATTCCTAATAATGATTATGTTAGAGTGCATAATATTTTGGTATATTACTATATTGTAACGAACTAGGGTTAGGGTTAGGGGTTAGGGTTGGGTTAGGGTTAGGGTTAGGGTTAGGGTTAGGGTTAGGGTTAGGGTTAGGGTTAGGGTTAGGGTTGGGTTAGGGTTAGGGTTATAAGTGAAATACTACTTTCTTCTCTTCTGGCAGAATACTATAAATGCATTTTTTTCAGAAACTATTATTAGCAGGATCCTGAAATTTCGCGTGTCATCTTCTTTAGTCTACTGTCGAATTTTATTGAAATTTAGACATTGTACGTCAACCGGAAATAGGTGTTTGTTCTTGACAAATGGATGTTAATTGAAAATTTTACAAGTCAAGTCCAAGTTTTTATTCAAAATGCATTTGCTTTGGTATATATTTTTTGTTTATGTTCCTCATTAACAGTATACTTTGCACAAAGTTTGAAATTACACACATAGTGAAAATCACCTTATATTTCAGGTGTTTTTTTTTATTTAAAAACATCGGTTGTAATATAATATCAGATACATAATAATTTTCAATGATTGTACATAATAATAAAGTTAAGTTAGTAATAGAGATTACATAATTAAAAGATGATTTACAATGATTGAACATAAGAATTAATTAAAATTTACACTGATTGTACATGATTATTAGTTATAGAGATTAAATAAATAAGGCAAGATTTAATTGAATTAATATGAAATTATTCGAGTGTCTGGGGATACACTCAATTTCTCTGCTAAGGCGTCAAGGTGGTGATTTGGAGAAATGGACGGGGAGGGAATGGTGTTCTTTTTCTTCCTGGGGGTGTCGTGGACAGGACCGTTCGTGTTTGGAGAAGGGGATCTTTTTCTTTTGGGCGTTGCGTTTACGCCGGCACTGTGTATGTGGGCGGTGGTGATGTTTGTCGTCGAATCCACTGTCATAGGGGAGGTCCGTCGGACGTCTACCGTCGTCATTGGTTGGAGAGGGGGAGAGGGGAAGCTACCTATATGTCGACTGTCGATCGTCTCTGGTGGGGGTGGGGCTTCAGTATGTCCTAAGTCGTCACTCCGGGTCCCAACTAAATCCAGGAACTTAAGTCAAGTAGAGGAGATTAATTTCCGACCGAACGATTTTTTTGACTATGAAAGCGCGACGTTTGAGAATGTATCGACTTGTTCCTTAGTGAAATTTTGCCTCTTAAGCCAATTAAGTTCATAATCAAGAGTTTTCTCATAGTGAGAAGCTAATTCCTTTGCAATAGATTTTGCCCAAGTTTTACTGATGGAGAGAATAGTGCTCGTGAGTACGGTGGTGATCATGGCCGGTCTGACAAATTCCGATATATTCAAGACCTTATGGTGGAAACCTTTTGTGAGTTTTCCATCAGCTTGACTCTGCATAATGCTCAAGTGATGAAGGCACTGTAGTATTTGATAAAATACCTTTATCGACGGTCCGTCCTTGGATTTAGTTTTGTCAGTTTGATTGTTAACCTTATTCCCGTGTTTGGGTTTGGGTTTTTCCCGCGTCCCAGGTGCCTGTTTACCTTTAGGGTGGGGATTTTGGGAACGATCGCTACGCCGATTGTGAGGCGGTTGATAAGTATTATGAGAGTTTGGTCTAGGTTGGAAGAATCTAGGGTCGCCTTGCTGGGGGTTATTGAAATGTTGGTATCGGTTACCAGGCCGATCATAAGACCCGTAGTTTGCCCATTTGCTGCCGTTTCCATACATAATGAGACCTAGACAAAATTCTACACATTTATTCTAATACTATCTATAAGCAGTATAGGCGTATACATACGAACATAAAGACGGAATTATACAAGATGAAAAATATAAGATAAAACAAGTAAATATATAAAAAAGATTTAAAAGAACTTAACTGATTTAAAGTATCCAAATAATAATATGTATCCAATAAATCCAGAGTGAACAAAAACTTATGAATATTCAAGAATGGATGTCATAAAATACAGCATAGTGGTAATAATTCAACAGAATAAATCACAGATAAACACAAGGTAAAATATATATACAACAAACTATGGGAACTCCTCTATAAACAGGGTTAGGGTTAGGGGTTAGGGTTAGGGTTAGGGTTAGGATTGAGTGAGGGGTGGGTTACCGGTTAGGGTGCCCCACAGAGAGCAGAGATTAGGGTTGGGTTAGGGTTAGGGTAGGACTTTTAGGCGAAATGCAACTCCAGAGATGCAACTTTCTGGCCATTTCGTAAACAAACCAGGTTTTGATCGGTGCTAGTCCATTCATTCGAAAATGCAACGCCCACTTGCAACTTGGATCGAAGACAACATCCTTTATATTTTTAACTTGTTATTGATTTATTAACTGTATTTATATGTTTTAAACAACCTAATAATGATAAGACTACAATTATTCCTAATAATGATTATGTTAGAGTGCATGATATTTTGGTATATTATTATATTGTAACGAACACCGATATAAACTATATCAACTAGAAGTTAAATGACACTTATTAGACTAATCAGTCGAGTCTTGCACACTGAAATTGAGAGCGTCGAAGAGTAATTTCTTGTGCTGGTTGCGCCTGTCGTCCCTCACGACCTTCCTGACCAGGCCTTTCATCTTTTCTTGTAGGAAGTTTGAAAATGCACCTTTAATGTTGGCTGGCTGCCATGCCTCCGGCCATACCCCATTCTTAATACCCTAGCCGTAAGCTGGAGCATATCGGCAGTTTTTCCTGAAAATATAGAGAAAAAACCCGGTGAGTTCGAGTAGTTTATTACGTTTCGTATTATTCTGTTCCGAAGAGTTGTAACACCGCGTATCCCGTAGGAATACGCGTGTAAGAGTCGTGATACCCAAGAGATTGTCGTTGTTACACCTAGAGTGTCTCGATTTTTTCCCTGTGTGTGTTCAGGTATCCCCCTGTAAAACTCTGCCTAGTAGCCGGGTGTTACACTATGCTGATCACTCAAGTTTTTATTTCAGTTATATTTTAAATGAAACACGGACGCCTATTTGACACGTATTTGTTTTAGAGATTCCCATTTACAAAGAATATATTTCATTCGTTAATTTAGTTGCCGTTTTTTATACACATTTGAAAAAAGCTAAAAATCACTTGCCTGTAATGTCACCCTTTGGTTTGGAGTGAAACCAGTACACAATAAAGGCGTCCTGGGCTTCGGATAGTTTCCCTTTCGGATCATACTTGAATAAGTGCTTGAACGGTTGCATGGTCTTCTGCAAGTCCTCGCTGAGGTCTGTGATGGCCTCCGGTACCTTGAACGATGTCGAGGCGTTGGGGTTGTCTAATATGGTCTGTTTCGTTCTAGGTGTACTGGTCATCATTCTTTTAGTCGGGGGTGGGCCGTCGTCTTCCTCCTCCTCCCCCTCCTCATCATCTGAGACCGGTACTGCTGTGATCATAGTAGCCTGCATGTGGTCTATTCGTTTCGATTCCGTTGTCCGACTGGTTTCCATCTCCGTTATTTTATCGTCGTGACCAAGGTTTGTTTTTTCCACTTTTTCTATTCGCTTGTCAAATTGATTTAGGATCTCCGCCAAGCCCTCTCTGAGAGCGTCATACCTGGTGTCCTCCTGTGGTTCTTGCTGGATTTCTTCCATGTCGTGTGTTCAATGTAGGAATACAAGTCAAATTAGTAGCTGTTTTCTAACTGAAGGCAGCGCGAACAATTAATCAGACTTCTAGGTAATTTTGCAAATGTGAATGTCGTCGTGGCAGATAGTGAGTCCCGGTGTTACCCCCGTGTGACCACAGGTTACCCCCCCCCCCCTGTAATACGATCCCTATTACACATGACGCACCCAAAGTGATCGCGCAGAAAAAAAAATTCGCTTGGCCGCTATAGGCTCACTGATCAATATGACGTCATCTTAATTCGGCCAAATATTAACTTTTTTCCTCCGACCAAAGAAATTCTAAAACATTGTTTCAAGTATAAGAAAAATAAATAAAGACATTAGTGAAGCATAGGGTAGTTAAAAAATATTTTTCATATTTAGTGTAAATGGGTATTAAAATGAATAAAAAGCATCATTTTGCCCGAAGCAGTTACGTGTTATGTAAACAACGCCCTAGCCGAGAAGCCAATGATGTTCACGGTGTTCACCTCGCATATCCCGTAGATTCTCCAGGTAACAGTCGCGCCACAAAACAATATGGATATCGAAGAAAATGAAAACCAGTTCTACAATACGGCTGAAGAGAACAGCAATAATTTCTTAAACAGTATTCGGAGGAGCGGTGGCGTGGAGGGATGTCTGAAGCGAAGTGATCACATAGCTATTAGGGGCAGTTACATGTCTGAAACAGAACAGGATGTTTATTTGAATACAACCTACGACACGGACGGCATAGTAATGGAATTGGAATCCATTAAAGCGGTCTTGATTCCAGTTCCCCACTTACGATTCCCCCCACAAACGGCCAATTACATGAGATTCGTGTTTCCTATGCTCAAAAAACACCTGCGCCTTCCTGATTAAACGATGGGGCACACATTTCAAGTTTTGAAAAAATGCCGGGGCCTGCAGTTGTTTTACGCGAGCGGTTGGGAGTGTTATCTGTGCTTGTTACCCAAAGAACGAATGAGAATACCAAATTTGGAAGACAAATTTGTTGCCGTCCTGTGTTTTGAGGTCGTCAAACGAATATTCGACCACTTCAAGAAACGACTGTATGAGAATTGCGATCGCGGAGATGTCTCAAATACCTTGAAAAAGAATTCACTGTCGACCCTGAGTGAATTACACATTTTACCGGATGACCAGACTGAAGTGTTTAGCGCCTTTCACGAGGCTACGAAAGATGTTCACGTTCCTGATAATTTTAAACTTTATCTGTTTGTTTTCAATTTCGGAGAAAGAAAACAGGGTATGTGTGATCTGCGTAATTTGTTTAATACGGAATACATTCATAGCCAGACTTTGCATGTGGCGATCACATTCTCTTGTCGTGATGACTTAGGAATACTATGGTGCAGAGACGGTCTGCAAGGAATAATTGGGCAACGTGGAAATTTACTTTCGGCCTTTAGCTTTAAGGAAGCCGCTAATTTTCAAACTAATCTGGACGGAAAACCAATGGATGTGTCGATGCGAATTCGCAACCTTGTCGTTTGTCCTGGTGGGATACGATTTGTACAGTTTCATGGAGATTTACCTCATGTCTACCCTAGCACTAGTATGCACCCCTTTCCGGAACTGTTGTAACGGCAGGTCTCCTACACGCCAGTACACAAAAACAATTAGAAAAAGATGCAGGGAAGTATATAAATGTTTGCAAAGATGTCACACAATTGGTTCTTTCAGGTTAAGATGATAAGACTAGTTTCAGCTTCTATTAATACTTTAATTCTGCTTCTAACATAGTATGTACAAACGTGGTAATATAAAGACATCCAGAACCAGGTTACATTACGTGGTCGTGGTCCGGTCTTAACTCTAGACCTGTGCGGCCTAGAGTTAACTACCGGACTGTCACCGAGCTTCAGGCTTGTCTGCTTGTCTCGCAGACCCCGACTGTCGATTCGTTTCTATTCTGGGTTTTTAAAGGGGTTCTAGACCAAGGAGTTCATTAGACACCTGTCTACTGTATTATATCAGTACAGTTTGCTTATCATACCACAGACAGTTAAATCAAACAATTACTTAAGGTTACATAATGACATAAGGAATTCTACTGAGACCTCAACGGGTGGCGATAGCAGGTTGACATGTCAAGATAGAACAAGCGTCTACGGCATCTGGCATTATGTAACATACCTTCCCTTCTTTTTTGGAAAAAAATATAGAATTTTTTTTTTTATATTAAAGCCATCACAAATTTGAATACAAATGGGATCGATACAACTAATCTAATTGAAATGTAATCAACAATAATAATAATGAAAATACACAAAGAAAACCCAACAATCATCAAATGTCATAATATAGACAAACACTAATCTATGAGTTATATAAACACAAAGTTTTTTTCTCACATCGCTAGGTCTTACACAGCATAATACAAATTCTTTTCTTCTTTTTATTTCATCTCGCGAGTCATTGAATTCACATATTTATCTAAGACACCTTATTCTAAGGTTCACACACGCGAGCGAGTTACTGGAATCACACACATAATACAATTTTTTCCTTCTTTTGTTGTTGAATTGTTGCCCTCTGCTTCTTTATCATATATACCTTATTCTTGTGTAAGGAGGGGTAGGCCTATAAATGATTTTTTTTTCTTCTTTTGATTTCGTCTCCTCTGTTCAGTTGACCGTAATGGCAAGGGATCAGTGTTTCTGGTAGTCTTATCTTTTCTATATCCCCCTGGCCGGGACGGTATGTTATGACATGTGCTATATGAAGAGTATTATAACTGTCGCCCGTGCCTAAGTTTAATCATCTGTTTATCATATCATGGAGTGAACTTAATTAATAGTTAATCAAATTAGCAAGTGGAACAGGCTGACTTAAGATAACGATCTAACGATATTAACATAATTATTTACATGAATGCAATTGAAATTAGGTTTTCATGTTGTTTTATCTCAAGATAAAGAATAATGAATGATCTGAACACATTTCAGAATCTTGAATAAGACTTTTTTTTTGAAAACATTTAGCAAAAATAATAACGGTCTATCTCTAAGTTTAGAACATAATACAAAACATAACTTCAATTTCGCTTCTCTTTAAGCGCATCTCAAATTCTCTTGAGGAATATACATAAAATCTCTACCGAACTTTCGGCCATCCCATCAAATCGTGGGGCAAAATAAAAATATCTCCCGTAATTGACTATACAAATAAAATAAAATCTCTCCCGTATCTACCCGGGTCCTCCAATTTAATTTTTGGGGCAATTATAACGTTAAGACAAACAAACAAAAAAAACTTAAGAGCTAAACGATTAATACTTTGCTAAATTTCAAATTACAATACGGTTTACTCAATTTTTAGTTAAACAATTCACGACACATTTGAGTTCTCGATTTCGAATGCCAAAATGTGTGTTTAAAAACAAACAATTATAATCTATAATCTTTTAAAACAACAGGACTCCTTTTAAAAAACAAACAATATATTTACAATTTTGTTTTAGTCATTTCGCTACAACTGGTTAAATATTGTTCCACTATCTAACATGAAAGCCAATATATTAAATTCAGTACTTACACCATGATATGTAAGGAAGCGTGATGATAAACTGCTGATTTCCCAGTGAAATTATAATACATAGCACTAATGTCATTATGAACCGTTGCCATGGTAGGATTAGAAAAAGACTTACCCGGAACTTGTGAATACTAATATCCGTGGCCTGTGAGCTGCTTCTAGTGGTAGGACTTCAAGCGTTGCCCTGGTCAAAAACGGCACCAGTTATTTATGTCACACAATTGGTTCTTTCAGGTTAAGATGACAAGACTAGTTTCAGCTTCTATTAATACTTTAATTCTGCTTCTAACATAGTATGTACAAACATGGTAATATAAAGACATCCAGAACCAGGTTACATTACGTGGTCGTGGTCCGGTCTTAACTCTAGACCTGTGCGGCCTAGAGTTAACTACCGGACGGTCACCGAGCTTCAGGCTTGTCTGCTTGTCTCCCAGACCCCGACTGTCGATTCGTTTCTATTCTGGGTTTTTAAAGGGGTTCTAGACCAAGGAGTTCATTAGACACCTGTCTACTGTATTATGTCAGTACAGTTTGCTTATCATACCACAGACAGTTAAATCAAACAATTACTTAAGGTTACATTATGACATAAGGAATTCTACTGAGACCTCAACGGGTGGCGATAGCAGGTTGACATGTCAAGATAGAACAAGCGTCTACGGCATCTGGCATTATGTAACAAAGATAATATGTTGACACTGGGCAGTGATCTGAAGAGTCGATTAGAGTTTGTTGTGGAACCGGGCACGATTGAATCTTACTTTGATACATGCAGTTTGTTTGTTGAGAATGAATTGTGTGGCCTCTTGCGTGAGGCACCTATGTTTGTGCCTTTTGCCTTGATGTGTGGGGAAGTGCCCAAAGCAATGCAATCTGTGGGGCTTTATCTGTTAAATACTTTAAGCACGGTGAGCCAACAATCCAAGCGTACTGGTGAATTTGCGGCCACTTGGACTGTCTTTCAGTTAGAATGCGCACTGGAAAAACTACTTTGGGGTAAGGGATTTTGTTCTCGAAGTGCACAGTACAGCATAAATTTAGGACCCGGTGCTGTGGGTCCGTCTAGAAGTTTGACTGATTATCTCGGATTTTTGTCCCTCGAAGAGCCCACTTCATCATGTGCTGAGGAAACCCCGCCGCCCTTAGAGATATGGTGTAAGACAGATAAGTTGCTAGTTAATGTGAAGAACATTTTTGGCTTAGCGGATTATCTAGACTCATCTCATGCTGTGATTGGAACAAAGTTAGTTCTCCTATTTTTGAAAGAGGTGCACTTCCGTAAGAACAGTATCTTGCGATTCGAAGAATTTTTGTGCACGTTGAAAGCGCCCGTGAGCTAATTTACGCGAAAAAGTGAGCGTGGAATATTTGGCTTTTAATTTGTTTAAATCTAAACCAGTTAAGAGTGCTTTCGGCAGAGCATTGCAGTTAATTTCTGAAAAGAATGACAAAGTTGAAGATATCTTAGTGTGTGGGATAATTCAAATGGAACTTACCACATTTCCACGTTTCAAACTGTATAGTCACTCCCGACATATTCAATTGACATGGGATGGCAGAAATTTCTATCGCGTCGAGGTTTCAAGAGCTGTAGCGACTGAACAGCAACAGAGTGCTCCGGCGTTAACCTTTGATATAATAGCGGAGCTAGGTCGGAAAGGATTAGTACATACAAGCAAATTTAAGGGATCCGAAATTACGGAATTTCCATGGATTCGTCCAATGTTAAACAAACTAAAAGGTGCCAAACTGAATCACGAACAGTTGCAAACGAGGGTTAGGGGTTAGGGTTAGGGGTTAGGGTTAGGGGTTAGGGGTTAGGGTTAGGGTTAGGGTTAGGGTTAGGGTTAGGGTTAGGGGTTAGGGTTAGGGTT